>VWPW01010660.1:0-141095 GCA_013389825.1 Crypturellus undulatus
AGGACGTCTCTGCGGCCCAAGAAGAGCTCCTCTTGTGCTCTTCCTGGGCACAAGTTTCCCCTGTCCATCTTGTTGTCTTGACACTTTGTCCCTGTGGTTCTTTCCTCAGGATGCTAATGGCAGCGTTTCACTGAAGTGACCTTCAGCACTACGCTAATACAGGCCACATATTGACCTGGCCCAATCAGATTTCACCCTCCTCCCTCTATGAACCTTTCATTCCAATCCTTCCTTGTCTATGAGATAGCTATGGCACATATCCCAGGAGAGAGAGACTTAGAGGAGGAAGCAAGTAATTGCCTACTTGAAAGGCAACAACCATTGACATTGAGGAGAGGGTGTGAGAGCATGCATCCCCGCGCAGCCGTGTGGTTGGCACCAGGGCCTGGCTGGCTCTCCAGGGGCCTGGTCATAGCTGGGCACCCAACGGGGGCTCTCCCCGAGCTGTGACTCCTCGCCGGCCACATGCGGCTCTGCGCGTGCGTTGCACTGCACCTGTGCATGGCTAAAGCCAGCCCCGCTCTCTGGGCACGGCTGACCGCTGTGGAGACGGCCTGTTAGGGACGGCAGAGCTGAGAGTGCGCTCACGCCCACTGCCCTCCTCTGCAGCATGGAGTGGCTGAGGAAGCGGCTGAGAAGGAGGGAAACCACAGGGGCCCCAAGGCCAGGACCTGAAGCTGGGCAGAGGGAGCAATGTCCAACTGCTGCTCACGGATGGTAGCACTCGCTGCGGGGCTGTTTCTGCTTCGGCAGGAGGTGCCAGTGAAACAGCTCTCTCTGGCACTGGGAGCTGGCAGCATATATTAACTGACTGACCTGCGAGGAATCATGCATCTCCATTGCCTCCTGCGTCTGTTTGGACATGCGCCTCTCGCACTGGGAGTGAGACGAGCTCCCCAGACAGCTGGGAGAGCAGTGCAAGTGCTGGTGGCTGCCCTACCTGCCACGACCCCGAGGACAATGTGCCGCCTCGGGTCCACTTTTATATTTTATTTATATTTATATTTTTTGACCTGGACAGACTAGACAACTGGGCGGTCAAAAACCTCATGAAATTCAACAAGGCCAAGTGCACAGTCCTGCACCTGGGGAGAAATAACCCCAGACATCAGTACAGGCTGGGGACCGACCTGCTGGAGAGCAGCTCTGCTGAGAAGGACCTGGGCGTCATGGTGGACGACAAGTTGACCATGAGGCAGCAGTGTGCCCTCATGGCCAAGAAGGCCAATGGCATCCTGGGATGCATTAAGAGGAGCGTCTCCAGCAGGTCGAGGGAGGTGATCCTGCCCCTCTACTCAGCCCTGGTGAGGCCACATCTGGAGTACTGCGTCCAGTTCTGGGCCCCCCAGTACAAGAGGGATGTGGAGCTGCTGGAGAGAGTCCAGCGCAGGGCCACGAGGATGATCAGGGGCCTGGAACATCTGCCCTATGAGGAGAGGCTGAGGGAGCTGGGCTTGTTCAGCCTGGAGAAGAGAAGGCTGAGAGGGGATCTGATCTGTGTCTATAAGTGCCTCAAGGGAGGCAGTGAGGAGGATGGGGCTGGCCTCTTTTCACTGGTGGTCACTGACAGAACCAGAGGAAATGGCCACAAATTGAAGCATAAAAAGTTCCACGGGAACTTAAGGAAGAACTTCTTGACGGTGAGGGTGACAGAGCACTGGAACAGGCTGCCCAGAGAGGTTGTGGAGTCTCCTTCTCTGGAGATCTTCAAGACCCGCTTGGATGCAGTCCTGTGCCACGTGCTCTAGGTGGCCCTGCGTGTGCAGGGGGGTTGGACTAGATGACCTCTAGAGGTCCCTTCCAACCTTAGGCATTCTATGATTCTATGATTCTATGATATTGGCAGTGAGACCAGCTCCCTGGCCAGCTGGGAGAGCAACGTGGGTGCCGGCGAATGCCTGAAGCGACAAGAGCTGGAGGAGAGCCCCCCCGCGTCATCTTTTACATTGGGAGCGGCACGAGCTCCCTAGCCAGTCAGAGAGCACCAGTGCTGCCGAGGACTGCACTGCCTGCCAGCTACCCCAGGACACCGTGGCCCCGCGGGTCACCTTCAATATTCGTAGCAAGACCAGCTCCCTCGACAGCTGCCCACAGTAGATACTCCCATATGTCAGGCTGCCCCTCAAGAGCACCAGGCCCCACAGCTCTAGCTCCAGATGATGCTACTGATGGTCAACGGGGGAGCCCTGCCCAGAGTGGACACCTGCCACAGCAGCAGCATCCTCTGCCACTCCATCTCTGCCTATCACGTGGGCTCTGTACATGGTGTATATATGTTTGGATTAGGACATGATATAGGATTTTGGATTGTTTGCTAGCAAGTTTGTGTTAGGGTGTAGGATATACTGTGTGATAGCTTGCCTTTTAAACTTTGGGTAAAAATAAAATGAAATGAAGTTCCACTGTAGTGCAATTCCCATCCTAAAAAGCATCGATCACTGCTTATGGATAAAAAGTAACAAAGTGATACAAAGCAGCATCCACTGAAGAACACTTGCAGCTTTCTTGCCGTATGTGCTCTCTGACCCCTTCCCAAGTTCAGAGCTGCTCCTTTCCCCTTTCCACCCCTACAGTTTTCCTTTTCACCAGGACATCCTCACATTCCTACACATAGCTAGACATGCATAGGGAAAGACGCCCCTCTTCCCTAGCGTGACTGAGGACATGGAAGCCTGGAGGAAAATGTGAATCAGGGCAAGAACCTTCTCTCCACTTCAAGATCCCTTGTGCTCCATTCCCTTCCCTGTCAAAAATCCCCCTGTCCATCTTGGTCAGCTTCGTGTCTTTACACTTCCCCATCAGGAGGGGACAGCAATGTCGGCATATCGCTGCAGTGTAACACAAAACGCTGCAGTAATAGGGGCCATATCTTGGCGGGAAACACTGAGATTTCACCTTCATCTCATCCACACAGTGCTCTCCCACTCCTGCCTCTTGCCTCCACAGCGCTTTTGCTCAAATACTTCCTTGCCTATGGGATTGCTGTGCACATCATCCAGGAGAGGGGCTCCTAAGAGGAGGCAGGGAGTTGCATAAAGAGGAAACTGGATACCTTTGTCAGGATCTCTAGATGTCCTTCCAACCCCAACCATTTTGACCTGTTAGCTATCCTTGATGTCTCCAGAGCAGCTCTTCTTGAAATCTTCTTCCTCTCTCTCTCTCCCTCTCTCTCTCAATTTCTTTGTTCTGGTTCCCTCCCTATCAATCCCTTCCAAATTCTCCTTCACATTGACCTACAGAACAGTCCTCTTTTCTGTTCCAAGTTTCTGAAGAGGAGATGAATGGCTTCCTATTTGGCTCTTTCTACTGCCTTCCTCTTTCTCCTCTACACATATTTCTGGTGGCACCAGCTACAAATCAGCCATCACCTTTAGGCATATTATTCTGATATCCCTTCAGCAGTATCTAGCCATAATCCCAAGCTCATTATAGCTAACACAAAACTCTCAGTCTTTTTCCTCAAGCCTTCTCTTCACTGCCACTTTGCCAGATTCTAAAAGAACTTTTACCATCTTGCAATTCATAATCCAGAAGGTAGTTTTAAATTAGAGTTTTAGCTCTGCCCTCAAAACCATCTCAAAAATATGGTCTTTTTATCCATTCATGACAAGTGTTACAATGGTCGATAAGGTCATAGTTATTTTGTATCACACTGTAACATCTTGGCCAGGACAAAGGCATTTTTGTCTCAGGCATATCTATTTATACTACTGCCAAGATTCTCTTCAAAACCCAGCACTTCAATTAGCTCATGCAGCTCTTTGTATTTCTGACAGTTCCCCTCACAATAAACAGAAACTTCATTTTCAAGGACATTGACAGCATATATGAATCATTTTCCATTCATTATGCAGGGATGAGGTTCAAGCTATTATTAGTCCACGTATCACCCATCTGTTTGTTTGTTCAAAAATGCTATAACTCAAGCCTACACATAGTCTCCCATGAACATGCATACATTTAGGTCTTTCTTTTCCATATCCACTTCACTATCGCCTCTTTGCTGTAGTGCATAAAATCCCCCGACAAGCAATGGTAAATCCGCTCCTGAGTGGAAAGAAAGCCCATTTTGATGCCAAACATTGTGTCAAAGTCTCCTTGTACATACTTGTCTTCACTTTTTGATCCTTTTTTTCAGATGGAGACTGTAAGCTCCCTGAGCCAGAAATCACTTTTAAAGTACTGTGACTGTGCATCAGCTTTTGCAGTTGGCACCTGATCTGTTCTCGGGGAACATTAGAATAACAGTGATAATATATACACATATATATGTGTATATTTATATATACACATACAAACACAGAGTATTTTATAGAACTTAACTAATCCAGCCCAGTAAGGAAATTCTTCAGCTAAAATCTTGCTTAAAGACCACAGTCCAGAAAAGCGTAAATATATGGCAACCATGGTGACATGTTTGTTCTCATTAGAGTTCCAGAGGTCCTGCTAAAACAAGTATAATTACATACATTGGTAAACTGCATAAATTATATCAAAACAAATTTCCTAAAGTGCTTATTTTTAAGTTTTACACCAATGTGTTTGCAGATAAAAGTGGAAACCTTTTTACTGAAAAGGTCTTTTTAGTTCTCTCATTTTTCTGAGAAGACCACCTGTTTTCTCATATTGTACAGAAACTAATAAGTACATAAATTGCCATTTAAGTTTTCAGTCTCTCAGGCTTTCCAGATAGTTCTGCTAACGTGAAGTTGTCTATTTGCTATATTAAAAATGCTAGGCTTTGTTCCTATTTCCTTAATGCTTGAATTTAAGGATATTTTAACTCATCTGTGGTTTCAATAACCCTCCCTTCCAAGTTTAAGAAGCTGAGGCTACTTTTAAACCTTTTTTTCACTGTATGATGTATCATATTAAAGAAATGATTAAACAAGTATATGTTACTCAATAGCAGACAATTTATATCTGCACAGGCTTTTTATCTCAATACTCTAAGCTGTCCATGCTTTCCACATTTTTTTTTTTTTTTTTGCAGGAAATACAGTAGTGTGCAGGTATTCCAGATTCAGACTTTTCTCTTAAATGCATCTTTCCCCTGCATCTTAATAGGGAGAACAGAGAATGGCTGTGCCAAGACAACAACCAGCTCCCACAGCACTCACAGGTGTTTCCTGTCAAGAGCACCAGCTTATGAACATCCTGTTTGTTAAGTGTTTCCTAATGTGATTCTCCTCCAAGACTAAGTCTTCCTCCAAAACTCTCTTTTGATCTCTAAGGCTTGGTAGTCCTGAAGGTTGGTCTTACCAGTAAAGATAAAGGCAAAGGCTGCATCAAATACCTCAGCCTTTTCTTGATCCAGGGTCCTTGTTCCAGGTTCCCTGTTTGAGGAGAGGGAAAGTCCCATCACACTTTCTCTACCTTCTTTTTGTTCCTTATGAACACTTACAGAAGTTTTTCTTTTGGCTTTTCACGCACATTCGCTTCTAATTCTATGGTGATGGTGATTCTATAGAGTAGATTTTTGATAATAACCTGCTCTTGGATGCCTCTTCCCTCTTGGGAACAATCACGTGAGATTCTTTCAAGCAATTCCTGGAACACGCCAATGTCTACTCTCCTGAAATCCAGGGTTGCAATCCTGCTTTTTGATTTTTTCCCCCCACTCCTTGCATTCTGAGCTCCCACGTTTTGTGGTCACTGCAACCAAGGTTGTTCCCGGTTCTCATATTTCTGATCAATTTGTCCTCATCTGTAAGTAGAGCAGAGCCCTTGACATTGACTCCTCAACCAGCTAGATTGGAAAGTTGTTTTCAACATGCGTTCCAGAATTCTCCTGGTTTGCTCGTGCCCTGCTGTGTTGTCCCTCCAGCAGATATCAGGGTGCCTGAAGTCCCCAATGAAGACCAGGGTGTGTGAATGTGAAGCTCCTTTCAGTTATCTGAAGAAGGCCTTTGTCAGCTTCTTTTTCCCAATTAACTGGTCTATAGCAGGTAGCCACTACCCTGTCACCCCTGCCCATCTGCCAACTGCTCCTGACTCATAAGCTCTCAGTTAGCCCCTCACCTGTCTCCAGCAGAGCTCCACGCTCTCTCTCTCCCCTAACAGCCACCTCCCCTTCTCACCTTCCTGGCCTGTCCTTCCTAAGAGCCCAAATGCCTCTACTGCAGCATTCCAGTTGTGTGAGCTATTACACAATACGTCACCGTGTTTCTCCATAACAGCAATGAAATCATAGCCCTGTAACTGAACACAGATTTCTAATTCCTCCTGTTCATTCCTCATGCTGTGTGCATTAGTGTACAGGCACTTCAGAGAGGCACCCCGGTGTGCCGATTTCTTGGAAAGGCCATAATAGTTTTCCCCATAACACTGTGCCCTAGGCACTTCCTTATTTGCATTCATACATTCTGTTTAGTTTTCTAGTTTAAAGCACTCCTTACAAGGCTGGCCAGCCTGTTGGCAAAGACACTTTTACCCCATTTTGTCAGGTAGAATCCACATCTGCCAAGCAGGTTTTGATCCTTAAAGAGCATAAAGAGTGTCCTATGGTTCTAGGAGCCAAAATCCTCTTGACATCGGCTTTGAAGCCAATTGTTGATCTGTAGGATCCATTTGATCCTCCTCAGGCCTTCCCCACCAATATCAGTATTGAGGAGCCCACCACCTTCATGTCCTTGACTATTACCCCAGAACCATGTAATCATGCTTGATGCTTCCCAAATCTATCCCAGAAGTTTCATTAGTGTCTACATGGAAGAACAGTAGGCTTGGACAAACTTAAAAAGCCCCTCTGCAACATCCTGAATATGAGCTCCTGCTACGCAGCGAACCTCCCACACAGTAGGTCAGGTTGGTATATGGAGGCCTCCTTCCACTGCTTATATCCTGCTACTAAGACTCACCAGATCCTACTAGTATTGCTGCACTGTTCTGTTCAGATGGTCTATTTGTCACTGATACCAGCATCTCATTAGCTACAAGGGGAGTGAACTTATTCTAAAGCATCAAGTCTTTCGGTAGAGCGGGACATCTCATCCTGGTGCCAGGAGTCACCACCTTCCAGTCTTCACTATTTCTACTCTCTGACCCAATAAGCAGTGACCTCTGTCTGCCTCACTGCTACAGCTGGGAGTTTTGGCCTTTTTCTTTTTTTTCTTTTTATTTTTTAATGTCCTGTTTATTAGCTGTGCTCTTATGAAGTTCCTTACTAACAGGGTGCTTGATGCTCTCTAATTGGAGTCAGCTGGAACAAAGACACCAGCTCCTTCTGATTAGGGACAACGAACAGCGACAACATTAGCAGCCATTAGAGTTTGCTAAAGCTTCTCAGGTCTCTTGTGGCTGTTCTTATACAGCTATTCCTACTTGTCACCTCCTGAGTTCCTCACAGGTTGCCAGAAATTCCTGATGATCTCAAACAAAGTCCTCAGAAGATGTCAAAGCAGAGCCATAACTGATGTCTAAACTGTTGCATCTGTTGGCTGCTTCTGTTAACTGAAGTGATTCATCATCGTGGCATGGAAGTACTATCCAATAAGGTGCAAAGTGGGGGGCTGCTATCTGTAAGGAATTCCTTGTTCTTTCATGCCCTTCACAAAAGGGAAAATCCATATGGAATAGAGTTTGATAGTTTTCTAGATATGCTCTGCATTTCTACTGGACAAAGCAAGGTCAAGGAAATGGATTTGGTAATGGCAGAATAAGGTGTTACAAGTGTGTCCATCTTTAGTTCCCAGGGAATTTCTTTCTAAAACATAGCCTAGTCCCAAAGCACCGTTCCATACAACTGGCTTTCTCTATTTTCATTCAGCCAGCAGATTTAACCTGCTGCCTACAGTCCTAATCTTAGCTTTAGGCAGCCACTTATCTGTAGGTGCTGGGCATCACCCACAGAATGCCTTGAAATTAAGTATCAAATCACAAAATTGACTTCTATAACAACTATTATAGAAAGAAAAACATGAGCTTAAATATACATGTAGTGGTCTTTTGCCCAATAAATATAAACATATTTTTATTCACTAGTTGTACTTTCTTAAGCAACAAAGGCTCAGGGTTGTAACTATTTCATCATGTTATGTAGAAAATATTCTTCTCCTTTGTTCATAGAGATTGAGATGAATGGCAAGAAACTAAGTGCACTTGCCTCAGAGAAGTAGAAGTTACTAGGATCAAAGTTAATGAATTCCATCTAACCTTTGCTGGATCAGAGGAAACAAATGATAGAGACCAAACTTCTCATTTCTGCAAGAATTCTAAAAATTCTTTCTGGAAAGCCAAAAAGCAAGAGAAAAAAAAAGAGGCCTTTTTAATGATGAATAGGTCTTTCACTGGTATTTTCCAGGCTACCTTGCTTTTCTTGCACTCCAAAATGACTATGTATCATCTCCACCTGGAATCATATAGTAATTCCAGTGAGCAGTCAACAGGTATTTTCTGAGAAAGATATATCTTTATGAACATTCTCGTGTTAAGCAGATAGGAGGCATACATAGCTATTTGACATTGCACAGCTTGATATAACAACCTTTGCCAGCTACATGATGGAGAAAGGGTGACAACTGGCTTGAGGAACTGCACAAGTGCAACTGACATGTGGCACAAGAGTCTGAAACAGTCTGAAATGTGTGGCTGACAGATTTATTTTGCGCCTGCAGATGACCATCCAGATGGACTGAAACCTCTCCTCTGGAAGGTATGCCATTGCTATGTGCAGTCCAATCAGCTCCAGTGAGTGACAATTTGCTTATTATCAGATTGAGCTGTTGTAAAAGATGACATTCTGGGACTGTAGTGGGGTCCCAAAAGCTGTTCTGGTGGTTAGCTAATTGGGCAGACAGATCTGCACTGCTGATCCATATGCACAACTGCCCGATGAACACTTAGTGTTATCACCCTTAGCACCAGGGAGAGAAACTGAACTGTATTACTCGCTGTGAATCACAAGTATTTTATGGGAAAAAGCCCACAATGGGGAAGCACGTGCCTTGAGGTTAAAAATGTCCCAGAGTTTGGGAAACAAAAAAATAAAATAAATAAAAGAGGAGGAGAGAAAAGAAAGTAATGTTACCATCTTGAATGTTAGGGAGTCTAGCTTTCCCAAGTCATAGACAGAAAATAGATTTCTATTTTTCTTTTGGAAAAATAAATTATCAGTTGTAATTTTTTTTCCCTTTGATTTCCAAAAATGCTGCCTATCAGTCATATATCCAATCAAGCAACATTATATACTTTTCATAAAAGAATCCACAAAAAAAGGAAAGGATGAGAAAAACAGGCAAAAAAGCAATCTGTTATTGATAAGAATATTCAAAAGAGATGCCTTTTAGCACCTGCCCAAACATTATTCTGGTCCAAACCTCAGTTATATCACAAGATGGTTGTATCTATAAATTATCACAAGTTTTTAAAATGAAAAAAATCTATTTTTCACTAAACACATGCACTGCAAACATGTAGGTACTCTAACTGTCTGACCCTGGAATTTGAAGATCTTCCAACAAAACATCATATATACATATGGGCAGATAGTATTTCTAGGAGTTTGCATGTCATCTTTAAGAGCTTTATGCCTTCAAGGGGGAAAAGCAACTTGTCATAAATTCTTCATCATAACTATTATTATGGCAAATTATATGAAATTATGAACAGATATATGCACAAAACATCTAGAGTTTTTCATGAAAACTAAGCTATCCTTCTGAAAATTAACCTTTTGTTCCCATTCAGCTTAGGAATGAAAGATCTTTGCAAATACCAATGCTTTATCCTGTCAATAAATGATACTTATCTAATAATGTTAGTTTCCTAGGCAAACTGAACATTGGACTGAAATGGAAGAAAGGTCTTGCTAATCTCATTTTTTGAGGTCTTTATCTATAGCTGTCAATAGCAGAGCCATTTAAAGCATCTCTTATTATGACTCTTTAGCAACTGGCATGATAGGAATTCTAGTTAGATGACTTTAACATGCTTTCTGTAATAAACATTGCTATTTTGTCTGCAGCAACTAAATAGATAACAGATAATCAATGGCCCTTTTGATCCTGATCACCAGTTTTTCAGTCTTCAGGGTAGTACCAGCAACATCTCCTGCAAAGCTCACAAGTCAACAGGGAGCAATATAAGAGCAGAACTGTCTGCACTGATGTCATGATGATGATGATGAAGGAGCTTGGGGAAAAACTGAAGTCCTCATGATTCAAGATCTCTGTTGACTTTGTTTATTGGGTGTTCATCATTTCTGTCTCTAACACCATCTCTGAGAGTTCTTGAAATTGAGGCCACAGAATAATCAAACCATTTTTACTAGCAGTACCCAGGCCATTTTTATTACTAGTATCTTGTAAATAAAGTGGTAATAAAACTTGCTCTGCAACTTAATAAATTCTTCAGTAAATTTACTCTGGGTAGTACTGGATAGGAGATAAATAATTAAATTAATTGTAATCATAATCCCTGATGTGTACTTCAATGTTGCATCTGCTACTGAAGATGCTCATACCCTATGATGGTGAAAAAATTATAGGAAATTTAGGGACCAAAATAACCCTGAAAGCTGAGCTGGCTGGGCAGTGTGTATATTCAAATGACATTTTGAGTTCAGTTCTCAGTAAGAAAATAAATGCAATTTGCTTTTTGTTTTGTTTTTTACCCTTTACATTTCCCTTCCATAGGAAGTTCTGTGCTAAAAACCAAGCTGGCCCAGCTTCTTGCTAGTACCTGTCTTGGGAACCTCATCCTTGCTGACAGCAAGAGACAGATTGTGGAAGCTATCAATAGAAATCATTTAAGATCTTACTTTCTGCTTTCAAAGAGCAGACTCATTTTGCTGTGGGCATCCATAATTCCCCTTCCTAGAAGAGAATGCCTGACCCATGCTGCAGCCAAGTGAGTCTTCTTAAAACCATGCAGACAACATCTGCTCTCACTTTTCCTTTTATGTCCTTGCTAGATAAAAGGCTGAATGAACTCATATTGCCAATCACATACTTGGCCCAAACAATACCACTGTTCAAAGATTTGAGTCTGATATACATGGGACCATGTCATATAGAAAAACACTTAAAGGACCACCATAGATTCTATGTGTAAAAACACATAGAAAAAACAAAGGTCAAAAAAGGTACTTCTGTAAAGTTAACATCATCTGTTCAGAGGGAAGGAAGTTTAAAGTACAGGTTCTTTTTCTGTATCTCTGATTTCAGCACTGGCAATTCAGTCACTGAGCCAATTTTTCTTTTGATATTGACTGTGGGGCAGTGCATATATATATTTTTAATATGAGCAAATAATTGTTGTGTCATGTTTAAACACTCAAAGTAAAGGAATCTATTAAATGTATCTAAGATTCAGCTTTGCCTTTCATATATACAAAATTATATAAAAAGTTCACAAAGACAGTCTATTTTCTGATATGTATGTCATATAGGGCATTCAGTACATGAGATAAAATTGAGTTAAACTATCTTTCTTATGAATCCATGAGATATAAGAAATGTAACTAGCTATTTAAAAAGGTAAACATAATAACCAAATGACCTGGTGCAGCATCATAGTGCATAGAAAATACTTTCTATTGATTGTAGCTACCCCCACTTATCACCCATTCAAAGATACAGAAGAAGAAATATTACATGTAATCAGAAGCTAGAAGGTGTAAGAAGAAGGATCTGAAAAAAAAAAAGGTAAGGAGCAGAAAAAGATGAGTCTGTGACACAAAAATGACACAGCTTGGTGATTTCAGTCTTTCTGTGGCAAGTCTTTCTATGACAAGCCCAGTGTTCAATAGAAGATAGACATCCTCTTCCAACCAGCAGTTATAGCCCAGCAGGTTGCAGCTTGGCTTAACTGCAGATTGTTGAACCTCGGTTGGGTAAATGGAGCCTTCTGCAAAGAAGTTCCCAAAGAGCTTCTCTTTGGAGGAGTTCATGAAGTGCAGACACACATTGATAGAAGGATCATCACTTCCCTTTCTTGCTCTGGTGTTCCTGATCCAGGCTGAGGATGGGATTTTCCACTGTGCTGGAGCAATAAGCTGCCTCCTCTTGCAACCCTTCCTCACTGATGCTGGTCTTGCCATAGCTGCTGTGTGACTCAGATAGATACTTTTTTTACAGAACAAATCACATATTGATAGCAATTGAAGTGGGAGGACTTCTACCCATCTTACATTCAAAAGAAGCACTCAATCTCCTTTCTGTGCAAAATTCAAGCGATTCAAGTAGGAAAAGGTGTTATAAGAAAAAGCTTGAAATATTGCATTTATTTCAAATATCACTCATTTTTGTTTGTTTGTTTTTTAAGGGTAAATCCATTTTACGGATGCTTTATTGATTAACAATGGCCTGTTGATGGAGATCTTTAACACAGGTATTGGTACAGAACTGTCCTCCACAAAGCAGGTTTACTGTAAAAGGTTCATATCTGCATTTAAATCTATTCAACTCCTCTTGGCTAGAAAAATGGACAAGATAGGAAGCCATATTCTCATCCTGCTTGTCATGCACTGTCCAGAGGTAACGTGGCCCACATGACAAAACCCCCTGTAACACAGACTGCAGAGGATAAAGCAGCCTTTTGGTTTTGGGCATTCTGCTGCTGGTACCATTGACAGCTGCAAACGGTGAAGCTGGTTCTTGTCAGCATTCCTGCATGAACCATCCTTGCCTGCTTCACATAGGCTACCTTTTGCCGTGGCAAAACACTTGTCCACACAGGAAAACAGACACTCACCTGTAATGTAAGCAACGCATGCCTCAGGCAACACTGAGCCCAGAGTGTTTTGCAGCCCATAAGTGTTAAGGAACACTTTTTGTAAGCTGCATTGATTTTATATCATAACATTTCAGAGCAGGATATGACAAACTTTGCCCTCTCATGCACCTAATTAGCTTGCGCATGGACTCTCCCAAGAGCTTCCTGTTGCGCACAAAAAAAATGGAGATGCACACGGGGTCCCTTGGAGGCATTACAGTGCTCGCTGCTGCACGCAAGCACAGCATTTAGCTACCTGCAGCTCCACAGAAGCTCCGGAGAAACACATACAAAGCTTGCTCTCAATAGGACATCCTTTATACCCTGCCTCCCATCCCTGCGTCACTTGTAGTCATTATCCAGCCGCATTAAGCATCAGAAGCCTCTAAAGAAAAGGGCAACAAATCTGTCATTCCACACAGCATACAGAGCAAAAAATAAACTTCCCCCTTTGCATTGGTAAAGTAAAAAAAGACAAAAAGGGACTGATTTAGACTATAATGAGCTAGTCAATAATGACACCGTAAGTATGGTCAGAGCATGGACAAAGTCTTGAAAGACACAATTCATGTTTTTATGCAATATAGGTCTTCCTTGGTTTCATAACAAGGTGGGGAACAAGCCATTCACAAACTTAGACTTCTGTAATGTATTTTATTTAGTGCCATGTGGAATATGAAGAGAGGTCAATCATACAGAGCAATCATCTGAATCATGTTTTTGAATAGGCCACTGTAACAAAATGTGTTTTCCTGATATGTTATCTTGCTAAGAAGGAACAGCAGTGTGCTCACATGGGAGGGAGGATAAAAAAACTCAGCAATGTACTCCCACTAACATACTAAATCAAAAGAACAGATAAACTGGAAAGCAGTTAGCAGTAGCAGCCAGGTGAAATTACTTCCGACTGTGGCATTAGTGGGGCAAGTTATTGGGACAACACATCCAGCATTAATATTTGTAGTTTGAAAAGGACTTTGAGAATTGAAGAGAAACATGAAAAAAAAAGGCACAAAACAACTTATAGTTTGGAGAAAAGGTTCTTAAATCATTTAGCCTATCATTTTACTGCAGGTTTAAAATGAAAGGCAACTTGCTTAGCAGTACATCTTCACTGGTGGAAAAAAACAGCAAGTACTAATGAACCCCTTAAAGTATGGGGTTTATTCCACTCTTATGGACACCACATTGAAAAGAGAACTCTGACATTAAACTGCTCTGATTCTGATGAAACTGGTGCACATGATGTACACCTGGTCCATGCACATAAGGTGAGTTTAATGAGCTGGATTTATTGTTGTATGTGTAATGGCTTTTATATCACATACAACATAGACTCAGCTCAAGGCCTTCTGGATTATTAAAACAGGTGTAGTAGGGTATACAGTAGGTCAGAGTGATCCAGTGCTTACTTTTGTGTTAAAACTTTACGGGTCTGTGCTAACATAGCCCAAACAATGTCTAAAAAGGGGTACCTTTATTGCCACGGTGGAGATCAATGCATGTATGCACCTACTTCGACCTGGGCAGGCAGAACTCGGGGCTGTGCAATGCCACTCAGGGTGGCCTCCCTAACAAAACATTTAAAATCACAGTATGATTCATCTGGGGCCATGAGCAAATTGCCTTATCAGTCAATTTTGTTAGCATACAGCACTGCAGGGATTACCTGCCAAAATTTGCTCAGTTACTGGTTAATACCGCCTAGCCCTGAAAAAGGTTTTTTTTTCCCCAAGAATTTTGGACACGGTAGATTAAACTGTTAACTTTTTCCATTCTGGAGCCTCTTGCTTGATTTGGTCAAATAATCGTTGACTTATGTTTTCTTCCCTGAAGAAATTTGATTACATTGAAGAAAAAGGGGAACAAATGTCAAAAAAACCACGATATTTCCTACTTTGTCTGAGTATATGAAATATAAAATAAGTCACTTTCCCTTAGTGCTTTACAGGAAATTATACTGTCTTCTCTTGAAATCTTATGAACAATGTATTTTACATGCAGGTTGTTGCACAGAAAATGAATATAAGCTCTACCTGGATTTAAGAATACCTCACAAGACTTCTGCACAATTAAAAACCTTTCATATCACAACAACTGAATCTTATATGTTAATTTTTACAGGTGTTCCAGGAAAGAAACATATTGTTTCTGAATACACAAAGCAATGAGTCTTTGATCCCACAGTACAAATGTTACTGAAAGATGTAATATAACTTAGGAATGAAAAATAACACAATGAACATGCTTTCTATCTTTATTGTCTAAATATAACCAGAGTTGGAAGAAACAAAGACATTACCACAGCCAGTTTAGAAAAGCACCTGAAAATTCTACTAAAACAAAATTAGTGAGAGAAAGACTCTGCAACACTAATACCCCCAAGGTATTGTGGCATTATATTTGGCAGGACATACAAAATGTCATGGGTATGCAAGGTGCAAATGCTGGTAAGCCTGAAGGTCTCTAAATATTATAGCTACACCTTCAAAATATTTCTCTTAAATGGGCAAATATAGCATACAGTGAACACACTAAAATTTAACTAAGGCAGAGGAAATTTGAATACATCATCTGCAATTTCTCAATGAGGAGGTTTAAAATTTAGACTGAAAATGAATTCTACACTAAACATAACAATATCTGGCATCCAGGTACATTGCTGTCTGGTGAAGACTGCAGTCAAATGGCACAAAAGGCATTAAAAAAAAAAAAAAAAAAAAAAACAAGATCCATGAAAAACACTGTGGGGAGCACTTAAATGAGACACTTAAACATGCAAAGTTTATACCTTGGCACTCCTTCTTTCAGACACTTTGTTACCTAAATTGCTTAAACTAAGAAATCACCTAAACTTACATCATGAGACTTCACTCCGAAGCTCTTTAAGGGCTAAATGCCGAACCATCACTCGGTAGAACAAAATCACAGAATCAGAACATTTTTGAGTTTGGCAGAGACCTCTGGAGATCCATTGATTATCTACCTACCAGGACTTAGAGGCTAAAGCCTATAGAGCTATAATCTCTGTCGGGTAAAAATTTAAAAATGCATTCAGTCAAAATATGTCCTCTTTTTTATTTCTAAATACTGCAGTTTCTCCAGGGTTTTCCCTTTATTTTTGCTTTGTTTTTGTAAAAGCTAAGGAGCGGGAAGGGGAGAGTCTCTGAAAAAAATATGTTGGTAATTATGGTTACAATTCTTTCCCATTTTAAACTGCAAACTTGACACATCAATCCAAATCATGTTCCATTTCACAATCAGCAATATGTAATGACAGCAAGTTGGTATATCTGAGTCTATTTCACCCTATTTATTTCACCAATGTGCACTGATGCAAAGAGCTAATTTTCTGAAGAAGTCTTTTTTTTTCCTCACAAAATGAGTAAATAGATAATTACATTACTCGGGTGATAAAAGTGAAAGGTGCAACATACTCTGTTTTGGAAGAGAAAAAAAATTAATTAAATCTTTCAGGAAAATATCCCAAATGACACCAAACTGAATTTGGAGAGGAGCTCCTAGAGGAAATGGGAGCTTTTTTAGTTCTATTAATGGAGCAGAAGTAACATATTATGAAGAAATCACTACTGAAGTAGACACTGAGAGAACACAGAGTTCCTCTAAGTCTGGACACACATCAGAAGAACTGACCACTTCCTTCCAGCACCAGCCTCCAGACTCCTTTGGATTCTCAGTCTCCAAGGGCTGCCATAGAGGCAGAGTTTATTTAATTGTAAGCCCAATCAAACAATTGTTCCTACTGTAGCACTCGCAGCCAAAAGTTTCAAAATATTTTCCTCGGGATTTGGAACATCCTGTTGGTTCTTTCAGCTTACACTGAGCACATTTTGAAATACAAAAGAAAGAGCACTGTTCAGAAAAAAAATCTATCATATATACAAGCTGAACTCAGCTCTCTTAAAAAAAAAAAAAAAGAAAAAAAAAGAATTTTAAGGATTTCATTCTTTTGCTACTATATCAGTACAAAAATACAAATTAGGGCTATAAGGAGATTCACCTTCACATAGCCACAATATTAGTTACAATCCTGTTGCAGGTAAAGTTGGACACAATGCAGAGTCTTGATTAAAAATCCCAGGATAAAATACATTTTCCATCGTAGTGAGGGGTAGTTTTTGGGTTTAAATAGATCAGAATTTCACAATTCCCTTCTGGGTTTTAGGTTACTTATGCAGAAAATAAAAATAGTGCAAATATTTTGCAGAGCACTAAAAGGTTTAACTCATCACTGTTACCCCTTTAGCATTCCATTTTTGTTTACCTTGCTACGCTTTTCGGTTCTTTTCTATGTTCTCAAATCCATGAAGTTTCTCTTGGTGTCCATTAATTTCAGTCCCTATTCAGTTTCTACCAATATGTTTGGTACAGAGATCAGGCTTACTGGCCAAGATTTCTAGTTCTCTTTTTTATGCCTGGAAAATTGGCATTGTGAATGCCATCTTCAAATCCACCAGTACCAAGGCTGATTTAAGTACAAGATTAACAGCAAAATATGATTCAGCTGCTTGAATTCTTGAATTCTTCTAAAACTCTGGGTGAATACCACCCAACCCTGGCAATTTGTTGCTTTTCATTTCATCTACTGATTCTGTAGGATCTTCTATGTTCACTTTGATGTTGAACAAATTGTCTCTGCAGCCCGTCACAAAGCAGGGCACTCTCATGAGCATCACCAGTTTCTCCATCCAGGAGCAAGGATGCAGTGAATTCCTTTAGTTTCTCTGCAGTTGCCTACTACACAGTCTTTCTGGTGGACTCCTCAATCTTGATTGCCAAAAAATACCCGTTTTTACTGTATTGCTGATTATTCTTCCTGCTATTGTTTAGACTGGGCAACTATTTATTTTCACAAATTCGATCTTGAAAGGTCTATTTTCCATGATTTTGACGGGGAAATTTGGTGCTGTACTACTGTTTATCTGAACAACTGAGCCATAGAAAGCCATTTGCAAAGTTCCCTGCTAGGAAGAGCTCTTTTGTGTGCCAGGATAATAAAGGAAATACTTCAAAGGCAAATGTGTGGCCACCTTCTATGCCAAGGGTAAGAGTACTCAGGCCCAAAGGTACACTGTAGTGTGGACTCCCTAAGCACTAGACAAGCCTATTTATTTTCTATCTGAAAAAACATAGAAGACTTACAGATAAAATTTCTTGCAAGTGCCAATCATATTACCCAGCTTAACAGTATTAGGCATGCCCACCATCTTTTTCCAATATGCCCTGATTTTTTGCTTTAGGTAATTTTATGTTGCTCTTCTCTTATTTCAGTTAACTTCTAACATCCTGTCAGAGGAAGATAAGCTGGAGCTAGCATTTCCTGGTGGGATGCTATGTGTCTAGCTGAAGTAGACAAGATATTCATATTTTGTCCTAAGGTGAACAGATGGAGTGAGCTCCAAAGAAGCCAGTATTTATTCTCTTTTCCTGCTTCATTTATTACTAAATGGATTACCTGAGCTTTGCTAAAACTGACATTTCATGTACCAAGATACACTCCTAAGACTTTCAAATTTTGAGTTTATAATGGAGTAGCATGCACAGAGTTACAGTGCATGCAGTAGCATGTTGCATAGCCTGTAGCATGGCGCTACCATCAGTATAATAATTAACTACACTCATCTGTACTATTTCATAGTGGTTTTTGTAATGTGCATATTCAGCAATAACTACAGCAAAGATGCCATAGCACAATTGCTTTTCACTGACATTCAGAAGATTGATTTTAGGTTTTGCATAGTTTCATTTGCTTTATTTATTTGTGGCTGTGATATGATTAAAAACTATGTGGTGAAAGCTAGCACTTGTGATCAAATTTTATATGAAGATTTAAATTTGATTGGAAGTAAAAAATTAAATTCAGAATGCTTTGATTATAAAAATTTAGTAAACTAAAAATTAATAAAAATGAAATATATGACTATCACCTATTTTTGCCCTAAGAGACTTCTGACTGTATTTATTATTATTACTTATTTAATGGTATTACTTATTTAATGCTTATTATTACCCAGCAGTATGATCTTTAGGTATATATGAAACATTTTGGATCAGAGATAAACTGTAGCTCACAAAGAAAATATGTAGGTGACTTGTAACTAAAAAACAAAATAAAACAAAAAGACCACTACTTCCTGGCTCACCAGGAATTGTTATGCCAGCTATTTTGGATACAAAAAGATGCAACCATGTAGCAGCCCCACTGTCATAAAAAGCTTCAGGAAAGAAAAATATTTGCAGAAAAATAGATCTGACAAACATCATTTCTTGGATTACATGTTACCAGCATTGACTGTGAGATGTCAAAGCTATCATCAGATGACCACCTCAATTCTTAGACCTCCTGGTCCTTTTACAGGAAAATGTATTAGTACAATTAGTAACATTCACTTTTGTCCACTTAGACTGCTTCTCTGAAAATATATAATTCACTAACACATGGCCTAGGTATTTTATACCCAATCCTATGGTTTCTCAACAGATGAACTTCACTTTTCCTGTAAATGATGACCACAAATTTAGGGACTTGAACACAAAATTAGTACAGTTTTCACTAATACAAGGAAGTACAATTGATAGATTTGAACACTTTTATCTTTCAAAATCCAACTTGATAAAACAAGTTGTGAAAATTTAGCCAAGTTTCCTCAAGTCTTTTTGTTTGTTTGTTTGTTTGTTTTATACTTTGAAAGAAAAATACTCAAAGGAAAAAAAGAGATGACAAAATTCAACTGGAAATGTTAGGCCACATTTTCAAGTTCAGAGACTTGCAAGGCTTGATTTATCAACTTATTGCCAGTTTGTTTACTTATTTTGTATGAAAACATACGAAGAACATCATTGTTCTTCCTTCAAAAAGGAACCAAGGATGGTAGTAATGCACTGAATGAGTTATGTGGAGTCCTGAAATTTCTCTTAGAGGGTGACCTGTGTTACCCTGAACAGCCTCTCCATACAAGCCCCATGAAGACAAAGCATTTTAAGAAGTTGCATGAGAAAGGGTTTAATTACAGGCAATTATTATATAAAAATGTCAGATCAAGTTAGCAGCACCAGTTCCATTTCCCAGCACAGATATGGGCTGTAGCAGTGTTGAAAGGGAGCAGTGTTGACCAAAGGCCAGCCATATGCAGAGTAATAAAATGGACAGTCAAACAGGAAGGCAAACCAGCTGAATAATGGCTGGTAGAGTGATCATGAGAGATGATATGAACTTGCAGGATCTGAAAGAAAAACAGGGAAATCCTCCTGTGCTTAAGGACTGTTCAACCAAGACGGCAGGCACAGAGAACTCCAGAGATGCCATAAGATCTATTGGTCTGCAAGAAAAAAACTTACTGATCCCTCAAAGTAGTGCCAAAAATTCAGTACTGCAACACTTGGCATGTGTACCAACAGGGTGCTCTGGAGCATCCTTGGGCAGATCTCCCTCTTGTGGCTATGTGTTGGTGAGCATGCATATTAATCCAGCAGAGGACAGATGGTAGATTTGGGTTGGTGTAAAGGATCTGTTCCATTGGCACTCCAGGGAAATCATTTTCACAGAATTACAATTGCACAAGTTCTGAGCCCTTAATGGTTATTCTCATGTAATTTCTATTCATATTCATTTCTTATTGAGTAGGTGCATTAAGTTTGTATTTAAAAACAGGTCCCTGAGCTCAAGAGTTAAATAATGAATTCCAGACTTCGGTAGCAAAGCCTATACTTTGGTCTTTTTTTTTTTTTTTTTTTTTTAATCAGCATCTTTATCATTTTACCCTTCTGCTTATTTCATTGGGATGGATGCTGTTGGCACTCACCCTTCTGTGGGCTGCTAGTACCTCATCCCCAGCCATTAGCTTCAGCAACATCTGGGTAGGAACTATTGGCTTTGGACTGCATTTGGCTCTACATTCACCCTTTCTGCTGGCACAAATCAACAGTGTGCTCCTCACCAGTTAGAAAGCAGCAATCCAGATTTAAAATTTGCCCAAATTCACCAGCACAGAGGGACCTATTGAGGGGAGAAAACCAAATGGTTGGCATGCGGCAAAGTTTTGCATAAAATTCTCTCTTACACTCTCATCCCTCATATACTTGCTTGAGCCTTGTGTTTTATTATTACGGCACTGCTACAGAAGTATGAGGCACCCTTATGATATCCAAAACATTTCAATATTACAGGGCTCCACTGAATCATCATGCAAAGTTGGTAATAGCATAGTTTACACTATCTGTACAGAGCTGGAAAAGGAACATGAAAGAATACCTAGGAAGGAGCATCACAGAAAGGTTGTGGTCTGTGAACAAGAGAAACAAGGACAAAAGCTGTCATCAGAACCATGCAAATCTTGTGAAAGAGAGTGTTTGATAACACTATGTCTGGGGAGTTATTTTAAAGTGACCTGGCAAATAGCATATTTCTAAAAGGTAACGTGCATTCTGAGTCTAAATTGCCATGTTTAGGCAGCTGCAAGCTGAAACACTTTCTTTTGTGCCTTACACACAGATAAAGGGAACAGTCAAAAGAGCTCGTTTCTTTGGCACAGCATGAATATTGGACTTTATCAGAGTCAACAAAAGTGCTAGTATAACAATGAAGAACAACCCATTTTTTCTCCCTTACAGAAAGGTATGCCCTGAATAGCAGTAGAAGAGGTCTTCCTTTTTCACTCTGCATTTCCAGTGATCTATAAGCTTAAGGTCAAACAGAAAATAAACTAATGAGCAAGTCTAAAGACAATAAAGGTTTTGGCATAACAGAAATAGGTCACTTTCATGGTGACATTTAAAAATCCCATATAAAATAGCCATCTTCCGCAGGTAAAGTTCAGCAGCAAAACACGTTCACTGAATCATCTTCAATCTCCCACAGATTTTTGTTTTAATAAGTGTTAAGCAAAAAATCAGTTATTAAAGGAGGAAGAGCAAAGAATGCTACAGAAATGGTGCACCTCTGCCCAAGACAATTCTACAGACCCTCGGTACTGGTAGGGAGTAGAATGATGACATACAGGAGACTGCACCTTTGGAGAAATAACTGGTCTAGTCTGTTTTAAAACAGACCTTTTTTTTTCCTCCTCAAAGTTCAGTTTATTTAAGGATCCTGTTTCAGTTCTTTCTTTATGACTATTTTTTCCTCTTAGTTTTGCAAAACGGAGACAACCAGCCACAGAAAAGCTCATTCAGTATGGAATTAAACTTCTAATAGACAAGCAAAGGCCAAATTAGTTGTAACAAACATTGGACTTGATGTTTTCTGTTTTAGCTCATATAGACATGTAGGGTGCAATGTCTTAGAGTTCATCTATGCAGCAATAAAAATATGCTTGCAACTCACACAGAAGTCCAAAAATAGCTTTAAACTATCTCCATTAAGTGTGCAGTAAGCAGCGCAACCACAGTACAAGGAAATGGTTGCAATTTAGTCTCAAATATTTACCCAGATTGGGAGAGTTTGAAGCTATTGGCACTCAAGTTAGCACCTTCGTGACTGAGACATGTTCACACTAATTATCATTATAATTCTGGCTGTAGCACTGACATTACCACACACTATTTCAGGATTTGCATCCATTTTTATGTGTCTTTGTTAGACTGCAGGAAAAGAGATTTTGTGATCTATAGGAAGATGGGCAGAATAGCACACTTAAAACTCAAAAACTTTCAAAGAAAAATAAATGTGGACTCAATGAATCAAACAGTGCCCTTTAAAATGGTAATAAGTGAGAAAGAGAAATTTTGAAGAATTTGTCTCTTGGTGTTCCTGTTCTGTCTTCATTATGTCAGACTTCCTAAGGTTTGACATAATTCCTAAAGCCTCAGACAGCAGTGACACAGTTCAGATCTCTGGAGCTGTGTGTGTGCAAACATGGCACAAAGAATAGCCACTCACATTCAAAATATATGATAGAAACTAATATTATCACTTGGATTAAATCTTATGCCCCCTTGCAGTCATCTGTAATGAGTAATCAAAGGGAAGAAAAAAATATGGTAAAGGAAATAGTAAGTATTTGAGGGATAGCTGCTAGGTAGATGAGGGTTTCATTGTCATTCAGTTCAGTTTTTTCTCTTCTAGGGAAAATAAAGATTTCTTGAAACATCGCTGGATCAGTATTACCCTTGTTTTTACTCAGTAGAAAGCCAAATGATTATCTTTAATGTTGTCTACTGAAGCAACAAATATCTGTTACTGGACAACAATCAAATTGAAAATGGACTCTATTTTGATGCTTTTTGCCCTAGATACTTATTTATATTTGATTATCAGAGGGCAATTTTTGCTTTAAAATATGTGCCCGTGTATTTTTTTTTTAATTTCTAAAATGTTGTAAGTGAAATGGACTTTAGCTTAAAAACATAAAATGCTTCAATATACACAGAAAAAAAATAATAGCCTTCAGAAGAAACAATGGTCTAATTCTCACAGAGTACAAGTCTACTTCTCAGCTAACCTGGGTCATATATTCAGTAATTGTTCCTGAAACACTAATTATGCAAAACACATTATTGCTAAGTGGATGGCATATTTAAATACATTTAGTATCACTTGCCACAAATGAATATACCACGTTAGTGCAGGAGACCTCTGTGCACATTTCCTTCCCTAACCATGCCTTAGTTGACAGGGAAGAAAAACGGAAGATGGAAGAACCAAATTATTATTATTATGGAGGGTGTTGAAGGTGAAGTCAAGCAGTGGGTAAGCAGAGGTTAGAATAAGAAAAAGTAACACTTTAAGCCGACCAGAGTCTCAAAGTCCCAGTTTGCTTTCTTAGTAGCTGCATGTGCCCCGTTTGTCTGTTTTTGGTTCATTTACTAGAGTAAGATACTAAATGGGGATATTCAATAGTTCAGGTTTCTTTATATATAAGAGAAAATAAGTTGAATTTGGATGTTAGCTTAGGTGCTGGTGCTAACAACTGTTTTCCCGGCAGTGGCAAGGGAAAAATGCCACTCATTCACACAACACGAAAGAAAAACAAAAGTAAGGGTCCCAAGTAAAATGATAACATATAAAATTTCAAATAGTCAAAAAAAGATTATAACTTGTCTTCTTTCTCACTGTTTTAACAACAGCTATGTTTCCTACTGGGGAGACTGTTTACAGAGGGTTTTTTTAACACATTTGGGGAGAAAGTAATATAGATATAATTGTATGTAAAATAAATAATCCATTTCCTGACAGCAGTAAGACACTCTAGTGCATTCTGTTAATCAAGAGAACTTCAGATAGTTAAAAATATCAAGCTTATCAAGGCCTGCTTAAAAGCTTACTGCTACCCAGAGGAGCATGGCTTGCAGTTGTCCAGCCTGGGATATAAGGAAGAGCTGGGAACTCCAGCATATTGCACAGGAGGAGTTGCGAAAGAAATGCATGATGTTTAAAAGACATCAACAGCTCTGGGTTTTGCCTATGTTGTTCCGCAGGTGAATCCACGTACCAGGAAACAACCTGGTGCAGTTACACAGAGCAGACAGGAGCAGTAAACCATACCAGAGATGGAAGAACATTTATAGCCATGTATGACGAACACAGTTGCAATGCAAACACAATTTAGACTGCAGTTCCCTGTTGAGTTTTATGGAGCATGTAAATATGTATACTTTCCTTCTAACTTAATATATTTCAGAATCTACTAATAGCACTATACTCTTTCCTGGAGGGAGAAAGGGGCTAGATCTATACAAGATCAATTTTTTCCCACACTACAGAAGCCACCAAGCTGCTATGGGAAAGACACATCTCTCCTTGAACCTATCGTAATTTACATCTAAGTAACCCCAACTTAGAGGTAAAACTTCCATTGATGTGAAACTTCCATTTCCCCCTATGAGATTCCTAACTGGGTTAACGTGTTTATCTTCAATGCGGTCTGTTGCAGCAAACGTGTTTGGCACTTGCAAGCATGGATTAGCACAGCCAAGGGAAAGCGTAGGAAGAGAGGCGCAGCTTCCTGCCCAGCTTCAGGCAGACAGGGACATTTCGCACAACTGGCATTACACGTGTTTTCAAGAGCAACATAAGCATCCAGACAGGCCCATAGGCTTTACATTTTGACATATCCCGAAGTTCAGTCTAGTTGAAGTACTTCCTTTTGCCAAAAGAAACTGTATATATTTTTTTTTTTTGGTGGGGGGAGGAGAGTGACAGGGAGGAAACAACAGAAAACAGAACACATCTAGGAGCAAACTAAAATTTTGTGTCAGAAGCTAGATCAGCATCTCTCATTGCAACTGTACTTTCTAGAAAAGAATGGGGAGGAAAAAAGAAAGTATGGTTAGAAATGCTGAATTTTTCGATAGTCATTCTCTCTACTTCCATATCTCTCAATAATCTCCATCTCATCAAAACAAAACTTGTAGAGGACCTTCATATCAGGAATGTAATTTTGCATGATGGTAAAGTGCTGCTGGATTTGCCAGCAGGGGCCTGGTGAGGAAATGAGAAATAAATGCATTTTTAGTGAGATTGTAAAGGCTTATCTTCTTCCTTATTTCAGTCTGCCATTTCAGCCTCTGACTCATAATCAAAATTTTCTGTTATTTATTTCCAAGAAAGGAAAAAGAAACTCAGCCTGAAATTTGACTGGTGTTCTAACAAACCTTTTTTTTATGAAGGAAAAAAGGGTTTTGCACCATGGATGGTCTTCTACAGAGCCAAGCATGATGCATGCAGCAATAACTAATAAATACTGAAAGCTTTAAAAATAGACTTAAAAAATGAAGCCAAACATTTTTTTTTTTGCCATTAAAACATTTTCTAGAATGAAAACAGGATTTTGAAGAGAACTGTTCTAGGTTTACACTGAAAAATGGAAACAGCATTTCCACCATCAACAGTAAGCACTGAGACAGTTATATTCGTCAGAAAAGTAAAGTGAGGGAAATGTAAACCAGCAAAACAGTGGCTACAAACTATAGTGGGTGGATGGAAGGAAGGAGGCAGAGAGGAGGAAAAAATTTTTGAAATTTGTCCCAGAACCAACGGGGACATTTCTAGATCAGTCCATCACATTACTGGACAGTAATCCTGGTGCATCTAGATGGTCTTCAGCAAACTATCTGAATACTGTTATCTGCAGTATAAATTATGAAACCCATTGTGAACCTACACTTTCGCTTCTTTTTCAGTCCAGTTATTCTAACTCCTATAACTCCTGCCATAAAGAACAGAATCTTTTTATACACCTAGAATTAAAGCCAGAGAGTATGTGATTTCACTACCTACATTTTGAAATGGAAAGCACCTAGATAATTAGTCAAGTCTTTCTAAAAATCAGTTTTGTTTTTCTACCAGCTGAGATACACCCATCTCAGCTGGCATGGGCCATGCCCTTACCTGGTTTAGGCTCTCATATATAACGTAACAGGGAATACACTAACTAGCTGAAGCGCCCAGATTTGGTGGCCCCAGAGGGTAAGGCTGCCATAGATCCTTGTCTCAGCCACAACCAGCAGCAAGGCTGTGTGTGTATTCTATTCACTGTATGTATAGATATCTCTGTATATTTACATACAGAGATACAGATTTACTCTGTATACATACAAATTACTACATAGAGACACACAAATTATTATATATATAAAGTGTTTGTATGTGTGTGTACATACATATGCATACATACAAATTAACATCCATAACAGAGCTCCTGAAGCCCATTTATGTCTGTCAGGTTCTGTATTGTGGCCCACTATCTACATTCTATGGGAAACAAAAATTGTGCTCAGTTTCTTTGAGACTGGTGGTTTTAGTTCCAGCAGATGAATTGTGTGCTTGGATGACACACCACTTTTGATAGCTCAATTATCTTTGTAAAAATAAAGAATAATTGAACGGCTACAGCTGTGGGATTATTAACCAAGTGTCCAACAAGCTAGCAAAGCTGCTATTAAAGTTTCCAACTGTTTTTTGACTTCTTTAGGTGTCTGTAGCAAACTTTTGCAGAGGAGTTATCCAAAGTAAAACTTCTTTTGACTGCAGTGGGTTTAAGATTTGGTTAAAACAACCCTCAACAATAAATCTTTTATTTTCTGCATTTATTTTACATTTGAGAACAAGCAGTAATTAGAACTGCTACCAATGTATCCATTTTTTCCTTGTTTACTGATTCTTCTGGTAACAGTTAAAGTTCCATATAGAAGCTTCCATTTGGACTCATTCACAAGGTCTCACCTCCTACTCTCCACTGCTTAGACACAAGAGAGAAGACGAAACAGATTCATGGGAATCTTTCAGGTTGGAAGGGAGCTCAGGAGGTCATTGCAACCAACCTCCTATGCAAGCAAAATTTAGATTGAGGTCTTCTCAACTTTTAAAATCTCCAAGACCATGGATTCCAAAAAGCCTCTGGGCAACTTACTCCAGTATCTCATCAATTAATAACCACTGTCTCCCTTTTTTACACCATGCACCTCCAAAATGAAGACTGAAAAGTAATTAAAATGAATAAAACTTCTCAGCTTCTTGTGAGTTTTCATGCAGACTTAGGACCTCACTATGTTTTTCATTTACTCTCCAATTCCAAAAAGCTCCCCGAAGAGACAGGGGATAGCTTCTTTCTCCTTCCTTTCCTATTCTCTCCCCTCTTTCCCCGCTCTTTAACTTTTTGTCCTGGAAGATCTTAATTTTAAGCACATTTCAAATTAAGCATTCATTCAAGAACTGACTGACTAACTTTTAAATATTGTCTAGTTCCAGATTTGTTCTTCACAGTTTCTGTTCAAGTTAGCCTACCCACTCCTTCCACTTCTTTGTCCTCTTAATTGCTCCGTAAATATGTGTAGACTCACATCTTGCAAAATCCTCACTGCTCTAAATGCTTCAGGTAATACATAAGTAGGTTGTTTGTCTGGTCATGCGGATGATAATGGATCTTTTCCAAAGAAGTTTAATGGGTGCATGTGTTAGGGAGCAGCAAGGTCTGTCTGCTCCTTTTTAGAAGACAAGCAGAAGCCAGGTCTGAAAACACTGTGACGTACGTCTGCCCAGGAAATAAGCTACCTGTAGCAGAAGTCCAAGGTCCAGCCAGGAGACAGGCCAGAAACACGGCTGGAAACCTACGGCACAGCTCAGGCAGGGTCTGAAGGCCCACGACTGAGCTGAAACGCAGCCTGTAGGCCCATGGGCAGAGGGGCTGGGTAAAAGCCCCTAATAAGGCTGGTCATGGCCATTAAGGACTCCCGGTGTTTTTAGGGTTATAAAAACATGTTCAGTCAAACCCACAGAAGCCCCAGAGAACTGCCACTGCGTTGGGCAGAGCTTTTGCCTATGACATAATCTGAATCAATAAGCAAAATCCTTGTCTTTTCTTCCTCATGCTACTGACAAACCATCATCTGTAGGCCAAATACATAATATTTCTTTGTACATTAGAGATTTATAGTGTAAGTGGCGAGTCAATGAACTGGGTTGGTGTTAAGAAGCTCCATTACTGAGGCTCACTACTGTTATACCTGATAAACTGTTTAAAAGTCCTAAATACTCTTCTCAAACATCAAAAAAAGAAAAAATAAAGCACCCCTCTTATCATCATTACTTTTTATGTATATTCCTTTCTCTGTTCATTTATCTTAGTGCCCTAATTTTCTTGGGTCTTGCACTCCAGCTTCCTTTCTATCTCATTTTTCAAAAGTGATCGTATAAAACCCAGCTCAGTTTTGGTCTCTGAAATCCTTTTACTTTGTCTAAATAGAATTAATTATATAAAAAAAAGGGTTTTATTTTTTGCTACCTTTAAACACATTTCCTTTTATTTTAATTTTTGTCTTTCTAGTTTTTCTTTCTGTCAGAGGTGTCTTTTCTTTCTGAATATAATATCATCTCTCTTCAAGCGCATCCTCTATTGCTTACAAGGGTGTCTTTTGATGTCTCAGACCTTTTCCTTAGAGGCTCACCTTTCATTCTCCTTTTTAAGTTAGAACTATTCAAACAACAGAAGCCCAGGCCCACGTTATTAAAACCTAAAAAGCTTCATTTGTGTGTTTGAATTTTTGTCTCTTTCTCCAGAAAAGCTAAGCAAATATGTCAGATAACTAGACATAGGCCAGACTAGAACTAATGAATCTTTATACAGGTCTTTATACGAATGTACAAGCATCGCTTGTATCACACACAGTAGTGTTAGCTTTTATCCAGATGGCCAACAGCTGGAAAGATTGAGACCAGAATGGAGACAAGTACTATTTCTGCTTGAAATCATAAGCATTCATCAATGTGCATTTTACAGGGCCCTGCCACAATTTTATTGCCCTAGGCATCACTGGAAGTATATACAATGAGACAGCCGACTTCCTGCGGGGTTCTGCTGTCATTCTTTCTAACTAGCACAGTCTCTGCAGGCAATGATGAATAAGGAGACACACCATACCAGTTTATATTGGAAGACATAGGCCTCCATTATTTGTCATAAGTGTTGTATTCTACAGCTTAACAGTGATTATAAAAAATCAAAATCAAATGCAAACATATTTCTGTGAGGTAAATTTGGATTTTGATAGCGAGACAAGTGAATTTTACATTTCATAAATAGACTCAAGTATTGGCCCAAACCTAACCCCTTTCTATACATTTGCAAATTTCCTTTCCTCACACATAGGTCAAATATTTAAGGAAGTCTGAGAGGTCTTTATTCAGTGACTGTTTAAAAAAATATGGGAAATACAAGGGAAAAAAAAAAGAAAAAAATATGGGCAATAAAGAGAGAAATCCTAAGCACAGTAACTGAAATTCAGGAAACTCTCAACCATTACATGAAACACCAGACAATGGCAGCCAGTTTCTGCCGATATTCTTACGAGGACTCCTGAATTCTTTCCTCTACAGGACTTTCCAGCCCAGCATTAACTGAAGGTAGCCTAATTACTTAAGACATAGCACAAACTAATAGAAATAACATACAGTGAAGAAAATAAACTTCCACAAAGTCATCTTCATTTGCAGATGTGCCATGGTGCAGTGTTTCCAAAACATCTGAGAAGAAGCATGTCTAGTGAAGCTTTCAAAAGCAACTAATCCTGCTCTAAGGGGAGGTAGACAAATATTTTAAAATCTTTGAAAAATCCATTCCTGAATTAACAACAGACTAACCTGTTGTTAGCATATAAAAGTTAAAATTTAAGGAACAAATGCTGTAAGATTGTCTATTGATGCTCTAATTACATTTGTGTTCTAACAGTGGATATTCATAAATATTTCTGAAATCGAATGCAACATAGGCAATAACTTTAAAGATCAAAATGTATTTGAAAATACCTCTCATGCATTTTTGAAAGAAGCATGCAGAGTTTGACTTGAGTTTGTTTCTGGATCCTCCCCACCAAAAAATGATATACAAAAGTAGCTAGCATCCCAAAACCAACATCACCATCCTAGTACTATAGTGAAACAAGCAAAAGTGTGGAAAGACATAAGCAAAAAGATCTTTAGTCTACTGTTACTCTTCCTCTCTTACCTCAAAAATCAGGTAGATTTTGGCTAAGATAGATAAATACATTTGTCATTATTTACTGATTTGCCTTTTAGGCATGAAAGTATATCTAATACAGCCTGTAATGTCCAGTCTTGGTCATAGGAAAGTGTATACCTTGTGTATACCTTGAATATATAGATGTTATTGGTAAGTCATCAGTGTTATCAATTTTGATTCCATTCACTATTAGTGTAAATAAGGAGAGCTAAGAGAAAGGTGATGGCCTATCATGGCTTTTTCCTATTGAACTTTTACATTTATTTATGCAATCAACATTCACTTTGAAAATCACTCCCCCAAAATCTTAAAAGAATAAAATCTGGAGTCCATATGTCTCTAAATTTCACTGTCCAAAGCCATATTCCTTCCTATTATCTTCCAGCCTTTCTTTTTTTCCCAAATTTTATTCCATAATCACTAAAATTGCTGGCAACAAAAAATCTGTCAATACTATAGATTCAGAGGAATAAAGACATTTGAGATACACGTGATGGCTGGTGTTTTTGTTCATCTGATTCATTCATTCACCTACACAAATTAACTTGTGGCTAGGAAGCTTGAAGACTCTAGTTACTATGGACTTTCTGCATTGCTTTGTAAGACTTCAAGCAAAACATTTCCCGTCATAATTCCGCAGGAGACCCTAGCAATGAGGTATTCTACATCCGTGCCAGCAGCATCTGGAGAGATGCACTCAGGACCTGTACTGACAAAGAGACCAGAGCAAAAGAGAAGCTAGGAAGCACAAGAACGATTACCAATACCAAGTGAGATGATGGTCTCCTTACTCTAAAACTTCTCTCTAGAAGTGGCCAGCTGAAGATGTTTGGGATTGCATTAAGAAACAACCTACGTGTATCCTTGTAGTCATCAGGTATGGGCCTCCTGAGGCTGATCCAGGCTTTTTTTTTTTAAAATCTCTATCTCTATTCTGTAAACTCTTCTTTATGAATACACGAAATCCCTGTAGAAACCTATTTACACTTCTAGCTGTCACGACACCTCCCAGAGAATGAATTCACAGGATAATTATGCACTAAGTGAAAAAGTACTTACTTGAGTTTTAAGTCAATTAATTCCATTGGTGTCTCAAGTTTTTAAACAGGTGAAGTCTTACCTTGCTCAGTATACTTTTCCTGCTTCTGACTAAACTCATTGCGATAAATCTAGAAAGGTTATGAAAAGAGCAACATTAACATAATTAAAAGTGAAATCTGAGTAACAGTCACTACCTAAATTGTGAATCCCAACAATAGGATCCTGAAATAACTAAAATCTGCATTCAGGCCTTTTGCATGATCTAACAACGGGCTGAGCTGCCTTTACAGCCTTTCAGATGAACTTGCTAAGGTGGGCAGAAGCAAGCTCCAATTCAAAAACTGCTGTGCTCTTAGAAAAGTATATTGCGTTAACTTCAGTATTTTCTGGAGAGAAATAATTGCCTTAAAAATAATTAAATTAAAATAATGTTATAGAGACATCTGTTAATGAAGAGACTGACACCTTGCAATTTCTGAAAGAAGTATGCAATGTAATTTCAGAGTGATTCAGAAACCCAAGCTAAAGGGCAGAGATGCCTGTATTTACGAAGTATACAGTTCTCACTTACAGAACTATTTGAATATTTTGTGTCAATAGTTCTGAAAGACTAGATGTGGATAAATGTCTTGACTTCAGCATTTATGGTTTGCGAAAACATACAAATTCCTTTAATGGATTCCTTACTCGATAAATGCCCTGTCATTTATCTGTGAGTTTTATAATTTTACAGGAATCTTATTTGTATTTATGCATAATTAGTTTCATGTCATGAGCCTGTTAATCACTTCTGAATTAGTCTTTATGTTATTATAAAGACATACAACTCTTTCTAGGATGTTGGATTTGCTGGGAATAGCCAACTGATTTTATTTTTAACATACGATTGATTGCATCCATTGATTGCTTACTGACATAAGCAATATTACTGTGAATTAATATATGTACAGTTGAAAACAGAATTGGGAATAGTATTTAAGTGTTTTTAATTTGCTTAGTATTAGCAAGATTGAAAATGTGTGCCTTGCAGAACAATTAACTGCTCTAAGAAAAAAATACCTTCTGCCACAATTGCCTCATTTTATGCCATAACAACAATTATTTGTATTGAAGTTACTATTAAATTTGCTGTATAAATAGATTTGTTTCATTTGCCTCAGCAAATTCCTACTGCTTTAATAGAAAATATTTAAAATTTATTTCAAAACATATATTCCATAATAAAGAGAAAATGCATTAATTATTATAGGCTTCTTTTAGAATGATTGACTCTAATTGCTTTTACTACAAAGAAAATCCAACACACAAACAAAAACCTACAAGCACCTCAGTAAATGCAGGTTTTTGACTGTGTAAATAATTCCACTGAAGCTAACAGAATCATTTAGCTTTGTTTTTATTCAGCAGAAGAACTGCTGTAACAGCAAGGAGGAGAGAACATTAGCAATTCCTAGAGAACAGACCAGCGAAAATGAAGAGTGTCCCGCTGATCCCCCAGAAAAGCCTCAGGACTTCATAGCAGGGTGTCATTAACCATCCCCAATACAGCATGTAACGAAAGGTCTTCTCATCTCCCAGTTACTAAAATGGTAACAAGTGATTTAACCACAGAAACATATGAGTGAACTTAACAGAACACCTGTCTGCAATTTAAGATCAAGTATTTTGAGATGTTGTAGCTTTGGACTATTAATTCTTAAACAATCAATCACTTAATATTATTTAATATTAATTCCCAAGTCTGAAAAAATGCTGAGCGCTCCAGTTCCATTGAAGACACTGAGCTACAACAGTGCTCAAACAAAGTCAAGGTCAACATGATGTGATGCTATAGGATCTTGCACATCTTCAGCTGGAAGCTTGTTTATTTTTTAGATTAGACAAAGCTATTTTGCAACCAGAAGCCAAATCTTCACCCTTCCCTCAACAGCTTACTCGAATAACCAGTTTGCAGACGACTGCAAAGTTCTTAAATGGTCAACAGACAAAATCCATACTAGCGATCTCCTTTCTGAGGACTTTTCACTAGAACTTTTACTTAAAATCTCTTTCCAGACACTAGATTCCTCCCCTAAGTGAAGGAAAGTTACTTTGTTTCTTGGTTTAACAAATTATACAAGATCTAATTTGCTTTATTTTACATTTGCATACTACAGAACCAGTTTATTCGAAGAACTGTTTTCACGAATATTTTAATATTTTCCAACAGGCCATCAGAAAACTACTTCTTTGCTACATGTCTTAACATAGACAGAAAATGAATTCCAAGGATCTAAGCTTGGATAAGAGATACTTAACATCAACTGAATGTAAGATATGTATCAACTTAGAGAAGATAATTTTCTCCAACAAAAAACAGTTCACTGTAAATTAGGAAACGCATTGATATACATTGTATTTTGAAAGTTGTTACAAAGCAGTTATTTGAACTTGTATTTAAAAACTCATCTTTGAAAATATATACTATATTACTGAAAAGTATATGGTTGTAAGAACCCTTTTTGTTCATTCTTGGTTTATGATGGAGGGGAGTATGTATCTAATGTCATTTGCTTATGGCAAAGACTGATGTCCAGCCACGTCCACTGATACCAAGAATCAGCTCACCTTTTGAAGTCTGCATCTATTTTACTTGGTAAACTAAATAGATGGTGTGTAGACAAAAAAATACACCATATTTTATGTTTGCACTGAATTTACTGAGACTTTCAGTAATTCAATTGGAAAGATATTAATACCTGTAAAATGAAATAGATGTTAGATCACAAAAATCAACTACTTTGTTGCAATCAGCTACACTAGTAGTCACTCAGTCCAAGAGAAATGCATCCATGCACCCACAATCTGAAAGACTGACTCCCAAATTTTTTGAGCCAGTGGACCAGAGCCTAACTTCAACATTTCTTGCAAACCACCATGCATCCAGATCATCCAATTTTTAATTTAAAACATTACTTCCTTTATTAAAGGTTTGGGTTTATAAAAATAAAAAGTTTTTTTGCTCCAGCGTGGTCTATTACTGTGGATGAATAAGGAATGAGAGCAGGCCACCATCATGTGCACCATCAAGTGCAAGGATCATCGGAATCTCAGAGAAGAGGCTCGTAGTCCTTGGACACATCACTGACAGTTCTAGACCAGAGAGTTTGCCTTACTTGCAGGCAAAGAAGAAAAGGAGAAACAGACATACTTGCTTTAAATTGTGCTCAACAGATGACCATGAATTCAGATCGCTACACTGAGCTTCCTGGTCAAAAAGAGCAACATTTGTCATTGCTGATTCAGAGGCTGAATGTAAAAGTGGATAGTCAGTCATTGCACTGCAATTTAGCTTTACACATCAAATAAACAGCAAATGATCCAATGTCTGAGAATGGGCACATATTTCTTCATTTGAGCAAAAGGACAGAAAATGAATCATTTAAAAGCCCAGAACAGGAGCAGTCCACCACAGAGAAGAGCAAACGGGCTTGTGTGGCAATCAATCTCAAAAGTTTCTGGATCAACTGGACACTCTCCAGTGCCAGCTGAGGGACTGAAGAACTTATGGTCATCATGTTGTCCTTCCAGGCAGGACAACAGAGTCTCATTATAGGTATAACTCCCAAAACCTACAGAGAGATAAGAAGTGTTTCTGTTACCTATTGATCCTGCTCTGTGTGGGATTTGTAGGATATTGGCTCTCTGGAACCACCCTTTGGTTACCAGGAGCAGCAGCCACCTACCACTCCCCTAACAAAGCCTAAGATTAAATGAAATATTTTATTCTCTGCTGGTACTGCCCCAAATAGAGCATTTTTAAGATTACAACTCAACTGTTAGCTATTTAAATTAACATTTTTGTTTATACATGTACATCGAAAAAGGCTCTGTAAGAACCAAGTTTTACATACAAACAGGGGGTCTGCACCAAGAGAGAAATAAGAGTAGCAGAAAAAAAAAAAAGGAAAGAAAGAACAGGTCCAGGTGAAACACCACGGGTCTTGACTTCACTCACCAGAAATTTTAGGGCAAGTATTTCCCACTCATCTTACTCATAAGGGAAAATGAGGTTTGCTCTCTCTCTCTCTCTCTCACACACACACACACACACACTCTCACAATTTTTCTCTTTTCCTATCCCCATCAGTGACTTCTATATTTAGTCAGTCATTCTTGTTCTAAGGTTGCTTTAAAATTATAATTGAATAATCTCTCAGACTGAGAGAGAGACCACTTTGTCAGAGAAATTCCAGGAGATATAGCCCTTATTTGATTAAATTGTGACTTACTAAATCGACCAAAAAAGACAAAAGATATGATACTTGGTTCATAGTAGAAATCTTGAATAAACAATATCAATTTAAAGGAACCTTGTAAGAAGATGTATATGTTTGAATACTGTTGTATTTCATGTTTTGTGAAATAAGACTGAATTTATGATTATTGTCATCGGAGTTTCCCATTGGGAACTTGAACTTTATCCTGTGCCCTTGCTGCATTAGAGATTCCATATTTGTACATACTATTTGAGCGAATTTCCCCAAACAGTTTCATTTTTGCATTCCCTCCAAGTGTGTTTGTGGCATGCTTGTGGGAATCACAATCACATAAAGAAGGGTGGCCTGAGTGCGCCAGAACGTGTTCCATGGTCCTTGTTTTTTCCTTAAATTGTAGCTTATCATGCTCAGGGGGAGGTCAAGAGTTTGTCCCTGACACAATGTGGAGGTGGGGAGAGTAAAGTATGGCATACAAAGAGTAAAGACAGACTGCAATGGTCTGGCCTAGTATCAAAACCTTGTCTTACCACTGACAAGTGCTGCACAAAGAAATTTGGCCCTGTTTCCCACTGACAAGAAACCCGAGAGCACTTCTGCCAAGGAGGAGGAACTGGAGAACAGCCCATTAGCGTCCTCTTTGAAGCTGGATTGCATACCCTGACACAATGCAGCTATTAAGTTTTTTGTCAGAAAGCAGTATCTCAAAAGCACAAAATCAAAGTAAAAATATCAAAGTAAGGGGAGGTGACCTCTATAAAGTATTAAGACATTAGGGAAAAAAAAAAAAAAAAAAAAAGGTGTCTAAGATGCTAGGGCTCTCAGAAGTGGTAATGCAGAGTCCAGCATCTGTCAGAACAGTGATTTGCAAAGTCCGATCTGTCATCGTTAGGGATCTCCTCATTTTGAAGCAACATTAAAATTCATTTTCCTAGTGACCAAGGTGTAAATGACCTACCTCTGTTTAGGTCAAAGTCAGTCCTGTCCTCATAAGACTCTGGAGCAGGACACACTCTAGAACCAAAGGGTGACTGACAGCCTCAGTTTGGAAGCTGACAAATGGTGGCTTCTCACAGCTCTTGGGTAGGACTTCTCACCCAGGCCCTGATAGTATTATCAGGTTTTGAAAACTTCTCTCAAACCTCTCTTTAGAAGAATTGTCTTCGGCTCTTCAATCAGGCTGAGTAACGGGAAGAAAGAAGCCGTAGTTTGGGGCAGACCTCCTAGGAAAGCTCTCAGGAGGAATAGGAGCAAATACATATGCCTACAACTAATTTAAGCTCCCAGCAATTTAGAATTTATTCACCCCAATTTCCTATTGATAAACTGGAACCTGGTAGTACAGCTGAAGGAGAACAAAATACTCGTCTGATTTACCAAACAAAATTTTCCTTCAGAACTGGCCCCAATATAAAATAGGATTATTAAATTGTGTAACAAATATACTGAATTTTAATATTTTCCATAGGATATAGAAAAGAAGCCATTACTTGCTTGAAAGACCCTATTTTTCTAAAATTTATTTACAAACTTTATAAATAAAATTTAGAAAACTTTAAAAAGCATCCTTTCAGCAAACTGTAAGATGTTCTTGAAGCAGCATTTTGTTAATTCTTCCTAATACCAACCTTTAAGTTTCACTTAAAGAATCCATGTATAAAGGCAACTATTATAAATAAAATGAATTTTATCTGCTTTACTATTTACTTCTGCCATTTTGCTGTATGTAGTTAGTTCTGTAACTGCAGGAAGAGTTATCCTTAACTCTTTATCTTTGGTTTAATTATCATAATTTTGCACTTGTTCGCATCTTATCACACCATAACCTGCCTTCTTTTCAACTCCTTAGATAATTTAATATATCATATCAATTTCATATTCCACTCATTCTAATTTCTCTACTTTTTTCCCTCCTATATTAATATTTTTACAATATCTTCCCATTCGTTGCCTATGTCATTCTTTCTACAAGCATCATTTGAGAAGTTAATCAGTTATTTATAGGGTTTCTTTTTAAAAAGCAGTCATTCAGCAAACCTGTCAGATGTTCTTGAAGCAGCATTTTGTTAATAACATTATATGTTTATTCCCTGACAGATTTTGTTGCTAGCTGCAAAAGCAAGCATTGATATATATAAATCTGTGCTACCAAAGGAAAGCATTCACATTATTTTCATTGCTGACACGAAGCTCTGATAGATGTCACTTTTATTTCAGAACGATTCTTTCATTCAGTTGTGCTTCTAGTAATAAATTACTGATATAAGACCGACACCTGTCAGAATTTGCTTCCTGACACAGTAATTGAAAAGCATTTCTCTTCCACCTCCTCTGTGCTGAGCAGCTTGGAAGTTACAAAGGAGAAAGGATAGAACACAGGAATGTCCTAGAATTATAATTCAGTAGCCACAGATATTCGCAGAGACTTGAAGGCAGCACTGTTTTTGACACTCACAATTTCTAGGCAAGTGCAACATAGGCTCTTTGGGAGATTTTCTAGTCAGGCAGCTGGAGGTTAGGCAAGGTGTCACAAGATACGGCATTAGCCACCGACGTCTAGCACATAATACTATCCCCATGAGTCAGCCACAGGGAAGTAGCACGAACATTCGGTTTCCAAGAACTGTGATAAAATATAAGTTTATCCTGTATAACATCTTTCTCCCATTTCCTAGTATGTGACATTACCGTAGTCCTTGGCAATAACACGATCTCTTAGTAAAGAGAACTTGTGAGACGTGACACTTGCTCAGCCTTACCAAATCACTACAGCCTTCCAAATCTAGAGTGAGGACACATCACACTTACTGAGTTTACCTCCTCCAATTACTCTTTTGCATTTCCTTATTACCATCATGCATCTACATCTCTATCTGAAAAACAACTAAAGAGAATCAGGTACTTCAGAGAGGAAAAAGAATTATGGAAGGGGTATAACAGAAGTTGATAAAACAAAGAGCAAGATGAAGGAGGTGGAAAGGCAGTGATTTATTCACTGCTGCCCAGAATAGAAATTGTATAGGACATTAGATGAAAAATATCTGGCACCAGGTTTAAAACGAACTTAACTACACGTTCTTTCAATATAGAGTGTAGTCGAGCAGCCTAGTTGTTATAGCACTTTGTAGAATTCAGAAAAGGATTAGGTAAACTAATGGAAGAAAAATCCTTTGAGAACAATGAATCACAAAAAGATAGCTCAGGAAGTCCCTACAGCACAGGAGATTTTGGAAATTGTTTACTAGATTTTTTGTGAAAGAATAGCCAAATTTACTGCAAACTATTTCTCTTTTTAAGCTTCCAGCAATCCAATCATGTCTGGAAGTGTTCTTGCATTTTAAATCTAGGGTGCACAACTAGATTCATAACTAATACCACATTGCTTTGTGAGATTTGAAAATATTATCAGTATTTTGATTTCCTTTGAGTGAAGATGAGACAACATGGGGAAGAGTCAGGAAGGAGTAGTGAGCTTTTAGAAACCCTTTCACTTTATGGTTCGCATAATTCTTGCAGAAGACACAGCTGCTATAAAAAAAATCACAATATTCAGGGAGATTGTTCCGAGAATCAAGAGAACTCTGTCCTCTTGTCACCACTCCCAGCTCATCGCACAGTCACCTTACTGAAATCTATGAGCTAAGTGCTCATTTATTGATCATCAGCCTATAAAATGAGCCTGATGGAGCAGCCCTATTTAAGACAGCTGTGGAATAATTTAAATACTGTGGCAGAGAGTGACAAAGACTACATGAGTTCATATTCATTTTTCTCATGATTTCCTTTGCCAAGATTTCCGCAAGATTGTTCCCAAACTTTTATTGAACTTTAGCTCGACACATACATGCTCTTCCCTTGGAAGTGGAAAGAAGAAACTATCAAGAACGCGTAAGGTGACATACCTGCACCTCGTTTCCACCAGCTATCTGGCTGGCTATATTTTCTTAGGATAATGGATAATATCAGCTCAATTTAAGTAATTGTTCAGTATTGGGTACCTCACTACTACATAAGTGATGCCTTATTTATTCAAGTGTGGCCTTAAAAATACACTAGTATTAAAATCCCTTTTGTATGCAACAATACAGTTTTGCTAATTTTTTTTTTCTAGTAAAATTTGTACTTCTGTCAACCCAGATCATATTAATTCTCTGTAATTCCAACTTAAGTTCAGTGCTATGAGACTACTGGTGGTGAATAAAGTGGTCTGCTTGATACTGAGCTTCTACTATACAGGGCCTGCATAGACTTTGCTGGTTTTGCATTCCTTGTAGATATACATTGGAGCATTAACACTGCTTTTACATGTCCCTAGGCAGTTTGGTTTAGGTCTGTAAGATATAACCCATGTTTTCCCCTCTACTCTCACAAACACAATCAGCTAAGTCATAAAATTCAGATGTGTTGGGACCTGTTACAGTGTGCTTTCAGTTAGAATATTAGTTCATGGCATATTTATTAAACCACAGATTCTGTGGGAAGTGTGTACTTTAGCCTTCAGGACACTAGAAGACTCATAACAAAAGAAACATATTACAAAACCCAATTAGATTATGGTTATACAGCATGTAGAGACACTTCCCTATTTCTTCATAAAAATACATATAAAAATAATGACTGCACTATAGTCTGGAAAATGCAACATATCTAAAATTGTTATGTATCTCTAGAAATAAAAGTAGGAAAAATAAATCAAAGTCATGATATATAGATCTATCACGCTTACTACATTTTAAGATACAGAAATGTTCCAGCATATACCACAGTCAATCTGCCATCATTCAGATATGATTAAAACAAATGTGTTATGTTTCATAAACTACATCCTTCTTCTTTTGTCTTACCAGTAGAAAATATAAACTGTTAATATGCTAATTCAGGACAATACCTGTGTGCATTCAACAACATTAGTGAATTTATATGCCTGAATATCAAGTTTTCATTGACTTGACAAATGAAAGTGTGCATCAGAGTCAATTCCAACAGTAAACTCAAATTGATGAAATATTTCAGCAGCTATATATGTTCCCCGTGGAATAGGCTGGCAAGGAGTCACAGGCTGAGTGCCAAAGACTGCAGTCAAGTTTCACTCTTGCTAATGTCATAATAGGCATAGTCATAAGATATCAGTCCCTTACGATACTGCTAGTTTGAATTTAGGTCTGACATTTGAAATAGAAGTAAAAAAAGGAGAAGAAACATGATTGGAGAGACCTAAACTTAAAGTAAAACCAAACAATCCTTCCCCTCCAAATCTGTTTGCACATAGGCTTCATTGCCTCAGGCTTTGCTAGACACCCAAATCAAACATCAAAAAATATTATTCTCTCACCCTCAACTATATTGAAGTTCATCTTTTTAAACTGAACATATGATCAGTTCCTACAGCCCTTGCACAATGATATGACAAGCACAGCACCATTACTACTCTGTGTCTTCATTTGTGGATTAGTGAATGGCTTCAGAATTTCAATTATAAACTTTTTTTTTAAAAAAAAAGACTGCAATGATAGAAACATTGTTATTTTATCTACTAGTTGTAGATGCACTACTCTGATGCATCTCCCATAAAAGTCAAAGGATTTAAATGCTTTGAAATGCTAAAACAATCAGTAAAGGTAATATAAAATTATGCTACAGAGGTAGAATTGCAATAGGCATGAGCAAAGGGAGAAGACTGGTGGAAAGACCTTTGAGATAAACCTTTTCCATGACAAATACAAGACTCAAATTCACTAGACTTCTATAAGCTAAGAAGCACCATAATCTAAATAAATGTTTTGTGTGTGATAAGGATTCATACACACGTAGAAAATATAAAATCCATTTGGAACAAAAGTTATCTAGAAATTTGAGGATAATATCTACAGACAGGCAGAACTACCAGGCATTGCCAGCACAACTCAGAACCTAAATTCAGGTACTTCAAAAAAAATCTCAACTCCACCTATGTAAAACACTCAAATTTGAAAATCCAGTGCAGAATATTTACCAAAGGTGACATATAGCTTCTACATACAGCTTCCTATTTCTCTGTATCATTCTAAAATGTTTTCACTTAAATTCTATTGATAATATATTCTAATATATTAGATAGTAACTTCAAGAGAATAAAATTAATGGATTTACAATAACATGTTGCATAAAGAAGTCTCATAACTTCACTTTGATAGACACTATTTGTTGCATTGTTTGTTCTGAGACTGTGTTCATATTCATTTGATAAGAAATGACTGATCTGAGAAACACCCCAATGAAGAGGGTGTAGCTCCTTTTTTAGGGCAATGACTGTGTCTCTTCAGGGACAGCAGGCTCCAAGCTCCAAGAAGCAGTAAGGAGAAAAAGGAAAGTGCATTATACACTAAGGAATTATGATCTGAAGACCCAGAGCAGGAAAGCAATTAAGATTTTAAAACATAATTGTACTACACAAGATGAGGATTGTGTAGACACGGGTGGAACTCACCCCACCACTGAGCTATCAGAAGCAGTATCTGAAAACAAGGATTCCTTTGGACAGTAAGCAACAGGAGAAATGTTTGTGGTTTCTTCTCATCTATGATCAACTATAATGATCACTTGAAAGGCTTTCTGTTTAAAACCTGAATTATTACTAATTAATATTAAAAAAATAAATAAAATACATAAACTCTTTTGGGTTTAAAAGCCACTTGCCTCATTATCTTTGGGACTCCAGCTAATAAGAGCACGTCAAGACCGATGCACTTTAAAGATCTGGCCAGCTCAGTTTAAGGATGGTCTAAAGTTTCAAACTACATTTAATTAAAAAAAAATGCTTTCTGAGTTATGGCTGTAATTATACTTGAATTCCCTAAAAATAAAACTCCGACAAGCTACAGAGGGCAATGAGAGTCTCTTATTATGAAGAACTCTACCATATAATTTCTAGTGTCTTACCAAATACTTCTTCATTGAAACTGGCTATTAAAATATTAATGAAGAACATGTTATTTTGCGAAATTTACCATTTTGCTTCATACAGAAGCACGATATTCTGTGAAGCCAAAAGCAGTCCCCAAATCAGATAATTTATAATGCTAGTAAAACACCACTGAGTAGAACTAAATGCACAAGGGTTTTGACGGGGAGGGCAAGGAGGTGTTGGTTCTATTTCAGTGTAAATTATGTGAAGAAAAGATGTGAATTAAAAATAATTAATAATTGAATTAATTTTAGAACCAAGACCCTAAGCTTGGAAGCAGACACACTGCAGATACTCTGCCTGCTTTGCTTATTAGGAAGTTGAAGACATAACTCACCCAAAAAAAGCAGATGAGATTATAAATTAGGTTTAGAATCACGTGCGAGAAAATACATTTTGACCTACTGGATCCTTTAAGAAAGGCAATTTGAGCAAGGCATCAATATCTCGGGTCAGTCTGGTGAGAAGACAGTGCCCAAATACATTAAATGGTAAAGGAGATCACCTTTCCACATGCATCCAGGAACCACTGCTCCCTGCTACCTGATACCATATCTGTCTCACTGGGACAGGATACAGCCATCTATTTGACTCCTGATTGACTCAGCCATGATTATGTTTAATAGCTGAGAATGCAACAGATACACTTTATACATACATTTTCACTCCTGGCCATAACCCTTACAAAAGGCAGTCATGTCATAATATACATGTTCTGTTGTGAGTACATGTGTATTATATGCTGCATGTACATGCAGCAGTACAAGTGCTGCAAGTCAGTACAACAGAAGCATAAACGAGGCAGTGGAGCTAAGACCCAGTGTGACACATTAAAGACTACGTAGCTACTTTTGGTTGTGTTAAATGCAGAGCAATCTGCAGAAGTTGCATGCATAGTGGCACCCTTTCTTCTGAATGCAGTATTTGAAGTAAAGAAGATGTAAGAGCCTATCCACATGGAGATTTATTCTGGAATGTCTGCATTTGACTAATTCCTGGTAGGACTGATTTGCTGCAAATTAAGTGCCTTTTCAGAAGTAGCTTATCCTTATTCCAAAATGCATTAAACTCATTTGAAATAAGACACTCAAAGTGGAAGAGGGATATGCAATGGAAGGAACAAGTCAGAAATACCTAATCTAATTTGAAGTCACACACATTCAATCTGCACTAATCACATGCAAACAATGCCAAAGTCTTAAGATATCTGGGCTGCTGACCTGAGGAGAACCTGTTTGTAACTGAGATCCCTAAATATGCTTGCATTTACAGAGCCTGAATGTTTGTCTAACCTAGATAGCTCTCGAATTTTCGGAAAACAAAGACCAAAGAGCCTAGGAGAGGCCAGCACAGCCTTTAAATCCCCAAAAGCTACAAAGCAAACATGGCTTATGGAAATCAATCCAATTAGAAGGGGTCCACATGCCACTAAGAATTTTTAGTTACAAACAAAAACAAACAAACAAACAAAAACCTTAAGGAACCTATTTTGCACAATTTATTGCAAGTGGTAGTTCCTCTGCACAAGGCTTATGTTGCTGGAAGGGCTCACAAAACCACCTTCTTCTTTCTCCAGCATGAACCATGGGCTGAGATGCTGTGGAAAACCAAATCTGAGTTGGAACAGAAGATCTTCAAAGGTTGCCTACAGCCAACATTGCTCTATGATGTTTGTATCAAATTCACAATACTTTCAATTTCTCCCAATTATATCCTTCCTTTCTAAGTGCTTTTCTCCTTTTTTATCTTCTTTATTAAAAAAAAATCCTTCTATATTCTCATTTTTCCTTTGCTTCTTTTTAGCAGGGCTCAGAACTTCCCTCTGTATCATTTAAGTTCTTTTCTTCAACTTGCTGGGTTAGAAATCTTCTAACCTTGGCATGCCAGTTAACAGCACCTCTCCAATATAAAGGGGATCTGTTAGTATCTGGAAACTAGCTTCTGAGAAATTAGGTCATTATTTAAGAGATAAGAGCAAACTGTGAAGGTGACTTGGTATCTTCAGAGGATAGGCACCTATTTCTTATTTAAGAATTTATATTGATGACTATGAGATTTATAGCTATTACACAATATTTTTTCTTGCCAGCTGAGAAAACAATTTTTTAGGAAACTTGAGAGTCAGGTTTCAGATTCAAAATTCATCTTTCTTTCATCATTATTTACTGTGCATTTTGGAACAGAGAACAAGATGTGTAGTACACAGCACAGGATCAACACGTATCCTTCCACATACAATGCCTGCAAAGTCATCTAGAGTAAGCTGAAAGATATTCTGCATTATAAACTGCTCATCCTCTAGTATATCACTGTACAAATGCTTAATTTTTATCCATAATTTTATGGGTTTAGAGTTTTTTAAGTTGATTTGGGCTTTTGTGGGTTTTATGCATTTCAAGTTATTCAGTGTTAGTACTTCAGTTGTTGTGTTGACGTCAGGATTTATTTCCTGAGATCTGATGAAAAGAAATAGAGGTAATAAAAATATAGGACAGGAGATCCCAATTGCTGGTACTGCTGTATTTTCTGTAATTTATTTAAGGTTTTTTAATTCCATTCTTTCAGTAAATCAACTATGAGATATAAAGCTCATAGGAATGCATTAGATGGTCGAAAGGAAAAAAAAAATATGCAGTATAGCTGGCAGAAAGCAGGGAGATTAAGATGGCATCAAAAGCATAATAAATTGTAGCGCTCCTAGACCCAAACTTGTACCTAAAAATATGCATTGTATAATATTTGCAGTTTTCTTTTTTAGTGTGCACTGTGTGGCACAGTTGACCCACATCACTACAATACACACAAGAAAAAATGTTTGGGGTTATTCTATTTTAGGGGGTTTAGTCTATTTTTACTAAAGCAAATGAAGTCTCTCTCACAGCCCAGCAAAACTGTTCATTTGACAATTAAAAATTAATGGAACGATTTCTATGAAGTTTCTCAAGCCACAAGAGAAATTGACACTAATCACCGACTTGCTGCTACAGCTCCTTCGCTAATAACAACAATAATAAGCTAGCATTACTTTTAACAGCGTGAGAGCTCAAGATAAACAAACTGCCCCTCAATATTTAATTAAAATATAATGAGGAACAGGAACCACAGTTCTGGATATTGTTTAAGGTTGCAGGCCACCATTTTAATGTCACATCGCATGTCACATCTGCTTATTGATGTGGAAGCGTATGCTGGTGCCTGGGCACGAAGTTATTGGTATTAGTAATTTCTCATTTCGAAGAGTGATGAAAAAATAATTCTTATCCTTTTTGTTCTTGCACTGCTTAACTGCCAAACCAAGGGCCTCACCTGCTGAAGCCTAGGAGTCTTTCCTTTAGCTTGAATAGGCTTTTAATCATGTTAACTGTGATTGCTGCAAAACACAGATATGCTGTTGTTTTAATTTCCTTCTCTAAGTGCATATGCTTGTACCTTGTCTTACATGCAGATTTGTAGTCATCATTTTCAATTAAAAAGCACCAGAAATATGGCAAGAAAATGAGAAAACTGGAGTGAAAGTGCTTTCTAATTCACACAGCTGCTTAATGACCAGCCACTAAAATCGATATCATCATATGGAAATATATTTATGTGATTATAAATTTTATCAGTGAGTTGTTTATGGAGTTTTAGTGGAAAAGCCACCCATTTGGGCTCAAAAACCATGAGACTTCAAAAATGCATCTATTTTCATATTTCACAAGCGTTACACTACTGATCTGCAGCATTAACAATTTTGCTACCGTTCCTCCCCTTCACCCACAAACAGGAGACTTGCAAGTGTAAGGTAAGGTTTTGTTTACAAATGCACATGGCTACAAAAACATGAAGCAATGATAAAAGCATTTTATTATTTTAAATATTCACTAGCAGTAAGTAGACGCTAAATGATTGTAAAGCATCAACTACCAAAGTGGTTGGGAGCTAAAGAGTTCTTTTCTTATAAATCATGGAACATTACCACCTATTTTAGCACCTAGCCCTTCAAAAAGCAAACAAATAAAAAGCTTTTTATAGAAAATGCTTCTGCATCCCAAGAATGCCCCACAAAAGAAAGTCAAGTGAGTTCTGAGTGAGCCAGTTCAATTCTAAAAGGTAAGGGAAAGCAGAGTCTAAGCTCAAGGACAATGCCTGGATGTTAAACCTGCCAGCACACGGCCGCCTCAGGTGACTCACCAGCAGGTACCAAGTACTAGCTTGGAGCCTGTGGCATGATACTCAACCCAAAGACATATATATATATATGTGTGTGTATCTTTTAGGGGAGAGACTAACGTCAATCTGATTAAAAAGATGCAGTGTGTGAATCAGCAAGCACTAACCTGCAGCAAAGCTGTACAAATCTCTGTGCAGTTAGTTTCCACAGAAAATCTGGCTGCATTCCTCAGGAAATTCTAAAAGCAACAACATCAAAACTGTTGCTGTTTTATTTCATATGCGCTCAGCTTCAGATAGCTTATCAAAACTACATGTCTTTGACAGCCTGTGAACAACATCTTGCTAAACTCTAAATTTACTGGGTCCACCAGGTTGGTGCCTCTGCCTTTTAGCAGGCAGCTCCAGCTGGAGATGGGCTCCTAGTGCCTCATCTCCACTAAGTACCATACTCAGGAGCCATTGGTGGGTGGACCCTTGCTGCCTCAGCTTGGGCTCCAAATTCTGCTGAGCTCCACAGCACACTCACTTCTTCAACCTACCCAGCTCAAACACTGACTTTAGGTTCTTTAACCAAGGTAGATTGCTGAAACCACTGACTTCTGCACTTCTCTGCCTCTGCCTAACTGCGGATGCCTTCAGTCAATCCTTCCATGTCCAGGATGGGTGACCTATCCAAACAGACTGCTGAATAGAAGGGGAAAAGTGGAATGTATTCTTCCCATTATCTAGAAGGTCCACAGAAAAGTTTCTGCTGAAATAAGTTTTTAATTCAGAGCAAACTGGAAATAGTTTTGTTTGGGGAAAGCCGTATCTCTGTGAAACAAGGAATTATTACCAAATGTACTGTTCCAGAGCTACTTAAAAGAACTCTGCTTCTGGTCTACTGGATTCAGACAAGAGAAACTTAAAAACAGAGATATGATTATATCATAGCATACTTTCTTCTTTTTGGAATACAGACGTATAAAAGAATAAAAAATCTTTTTAAAGGAGTCACCATGAGGGATCAAGAATTATAATCAGGTGAAGGTACAGCTTTACTCTCAGGTGTTAGGTAGCAGGGTTTAGGATAGGGTTTATGGTTCAAGAGGCAAAAGGAGAGAAAATTCAAGGGCAAACTTTAGGGGAATAGTAGACAACAATCAGGGCTAACAGATGAGAGACAAAGCCTGCATAACTCAACTATCCATAAAAACTATCTTTGTTAAACAGTAAAATACTGATTTAAATACCTTTAACATGAGCATCCTATTTAAAGTGTTGATTAATGTGGTATTGAACATGGAAAAAACAACTGAAACAACTGGAAACTTCTTTCCCAAAAGAGAGACCATATAGATTACAGAGCAGGTGAGTAGGAGAGACACAAATTTCATTATACAAAAAATGCCTTAGTATAGATCAGGCTCTGCTTATTCAACCCATTTCATGGGCAACACATTAAAAAGCTATTTGAAGTGGTACCCACAAGCATCCTGTGGAACTCACTGCCAAATATATCTTTATTGTCAAGAGCCTGAATTAACTTATTTGATTGTAGAATTTATTAATAAGTATCTAAATTAGAAAGGAACATATCCACTAAAAAAAAAGAAATTAAATTCCACAGTATTCTGTAGATAAACCCACTTCAAAGTGATGGTCAAAATTTACCTTCTTCCATGGCCAGTCTATTCTACAGTTGTCTAGCATTTTGTTTTCTGCACTACTCTAAGTTTCCAAGATACTGTCAGGAAGAGGACAAAAAGGTTAACAAATGCTCCCATCCACAACATTTCTGACATATTTCTAAAACATTTTTAACATAACCTGCCAAACAAGTGAGAGTTTGATTCTCAAAGGTTCCTACTTGTATTCCTGCATTGCTTGCAGGTCATCCGCATTCTCTACTCAGTTTTTCTCCTCCTTCTATAAGATAGTAAACATAACTCATGGCCTCTTTTCTGCAAGTTATTTCCAGTGCTCTCTGAAAATTTTAAGACAAAATACAGGTTAATTATACTTTGAGACTTAAAGTTCAATCCCAAGAAGAAAAGAATGACAGAACTAAAGAGCATTTCAATAGTCAACATGAATTGTGACACACACATGCTGTTTTCCAGACTTTCTGGCTTTTTCTGCATCTCTCCCTGCCCTTCAGTCTCAAACTCTTTATGAGAGCAGAGAACAGCTCAGGTACAATTTGAGTTGAGGAACAGCTCAAACCTCTAATGAACTAAACATTTATCAAACTCTGAAAAAGCCTGGGTAACAGCTATGATTTCATTATTTTAATGTTATGCCTTTGGAATTCATCCAGTAGTGGAGGCAGAAATTATGATTGTTATGGATGCCTCTTTGACAAATATCCCCAATGTGCTCAGTGCTACATGGGACACAATGATAAATGTTGTTGATATCCAGAGCCACGGATGCTCAGAGACTCACAAGGGAATAAGTTCCTGTAACAGTTCAGGTTCACTTGGCTGCCTCCAACCCATCATCAATCTTCTGAACAACAAGAAAAAAATCATCTTTATGCATTTTAATTTACATAAAACCTTCCTGCTATGACTGTAGCCAGATAAATGCATGTGTGGACAGATAGATACACACTCTGAATCCAGGTTCTGCAAAATGCAGATCCTTACTGCACAAAACCATCAATACTGAGGTCGACTTCACTGGTGCCAAATAGGTAATTTGGACAACTTTTGGCTGTAGCCATAAGGCCAATCCAAACAAAAATAGTAAACTTTCTCATGCCTGTCCCATAGTATGCACAAAGCCAATGTCTGAACAATGTGACACTATGATTAATATTCAGCAGAAAAATGATCATGATGAAGAGTGATTTTAATCTTTATCTTTACAAATTAGACTGTGATGTAAAGCCAACCAAACTCAATAAGATTCAGAGCCTGTAGATTAGATGGGTTTTGGATTAGAGCATTAGTTCTTTGGCTGTCCAGGTGCACTGATTTCAAGTTTAATTTATAAAAGAGAAAAGCTTTTTTTTTTTCAGATTTCTACCCTCACAGTGAGGTGAGGGAGGAAATAATTTTGCCTTTTAACTTGATCTATAGAAATTAAAAAAAAAAATCATCAATCAACTGGTTTACATTACTTGTAAACATCTTCCTTTTATCATAATTTCTATTCTTACTGAGATAAAAATCTTACCTAGAGAAATACTAGGACTGCCCCCTTTGAGAAACTATTAAATCAGACTTAGCCTATTTGAGATTCCCTGCTTGATGGGAACATTAGAGAGCAAACACACAGAGGACTATTCTCAGTAGCAGAAACATATACGGCGACTCACACACCTTCCTGGAATGAAAGTAAATCACATGGAAGTCCCATTGTTTTAAGAATGTTCAGACCGCAGACATAAAATGAACCACGGCCAAAGGAGAAACACAAAAATGAAATGGAATTTTGTCTTTCAGACAAGCACTGTCTTGCTTTCTACAACTTACCTTGCACCAGCGCTGCAGTAAAGACAAACCAGCATTTCTGTTAAAAATACCAGAGAGAGTAGAGGAGCATATTAAAATTATCATATGTTTAAAAAATAAACTATATTGACTAAGGCATCATAAATTATAATACTCTTAATTCTAATCCAGATAATCTGTTCAGTCTGCCTTATTTTGCCAATAATTCAATGATTATGCCTTTTTTTCACTGTTTTTTCGCACTACCTCTTTGCAGGTAGTACCTCTTTTGCTTTAGTACTCTTAACACAGCCCTCCCTCAGCTCCAGCCTCCTGTCCCTCTCCCTGCTGGCTGCCTTTCCATCCTAGGTACAGATTTTAAATTTCAAAAGGTATTTCTACTGCTTAGACCGATTGATGTCAGTCTAAAAACCATGGTATATGGTCAGACTACTCAACCAAAATTGCCCTTCGTGTTTCCAGTCCTTCTCACCTCTGTGTGTTCCTCATTGCATGCCTTTTCCTGCTACTCCTCACAGATCGCTCTAGTGATGGCCCAGCATGACTCTACATTTACTTTGCTGCCTGCTGTTTCTGGGCTGTTTTTCCTCACTCGTTACATTCAAGGGGACCAGGCCAAAGTTGTACTTGCTACCTGCTAGGGAGCGTTTTAGTGAGCTCACTAACCCTTTCTAGCAGCAGCTAGGGGCAGGGTACGTAACTCCCTTTCCCAGCTACCAGCCTTCTTTCTTCAGTCCTGTCCTGCCTTCTGGGTAGCACAGGCTCCAGAGGGAGAAAACCAGAGCCCTTTGGGGAAAACCCTGCAGGAACACTAAAGAGAAGAAAACCATGGGGTTCCCTAGCCCATACAGCATCCTCTCCTTGGTCATCACAGGCAACACGACAGCCCCACGCACACCTGTCAGCATCCAACCCAGAGCACTGACACTTATCTTGCTCATCAACACCTTGTGCCTGGCTGCAGCACCCCAACTTCTCCCACATGGATGGAAACCTTAACATCCTGCAACACATTTAGGACATTCAAACCTTTTCCTGTACCTGCGCACTTGCACAGCTATACCAGAGGAGGGACCGAGCACGCAGTAAGAATTAGACTTGACACTGTACCTGCTATTGCTGAAGTCCTCGGTCAGAAGCCGCTCCATCTTCTTGGCCCTCTGCCTGGTAGTGATTTCTCTAAATCCTACTTTGTTCTTTGCAGTCTCAGAGGCAAGATTAACTGCCTTCTTCCTTACTCTCTAAATGCTATTAAATCTCTTGGGTTCTTTCACCAGAAATGTTCAAAAATATTCTCATAATTTAATGATTTTATTTTTTCAAATTATTTTCCTAACAACTCTTTATACGTACTTTATACATACTTTATAACTAATTGTATTACAGCATTAAGACAGATAGCAAAGAACAGCTGTAGTACCTAACTTTTTGGAAAACACAGCTAGTTTGAAAGAACATGCTTCCCCTAGATTTAATTTACTCCATAAAAAGTTTCATTGATTAGAACAAGAAATGTGAACACAGTACCTGGTTCTGTAAAAAGACTACGGATTTTCCTTTCCCCAAAGCACTTAAAAAATACTAACCAATTAATACTTGCTGTTGTTGAGTTTCTGGACTTTCCAAAGGTCATTTAAGTTCTTGGATTATTTCAGATGCAGCTTACTGTGCTGATGAAACATTCATTGTGACAAAAAAACTATTTTGCATGATGTAAGAAAGGCAAAGAAACACTATCCTACATAATATATACAAAGGAGATTTGTTATGATTTTTGCTGTGCTTGAGGAAAGGACACTGCCTTTAGAGGCAAAATATTACAAGAATTTATTCAAATTTTTGGCGCCTGGCCTTAGAAGTGATTTTAGTATGCTGCTACCTCTTGCAATAACATTTAGAAAATGCTTCCAGAATTGCTTCAGAAATTTATCAACCACAGATCATCAGGTATCGTCATTTTGAGGTTAATGTGTTATGATTGCATACACAAAATTATTTGCACTAATTCTGATTACTGATATATGAATACAATTTCTTTTATTCCTCAAATTAGTGACCTTATTCTGTGTATCATTTAACTAAATACACTTAGAGCACAGGCTTGAAACAGGAGGCATTTTCTTGCTAAAGAAGGAAAGTTGGTTAATAATGTATCATCTTCCAAGCAATTTCACAGGTTTTTTTTGCTTCTTTTTTTTCCTTTTTTTTTTTGCTGTTGTTGAGTTTTTTCTTTTTTTTTTCTGTGTTTTTCTCCCACCAGCATTTATCTACTGCACTTAGTTCCATCATTATCCGCAGTTAAACATGGGACTCAGAGTAATTTGAGAGGGCAAGCTGAGAAAAAAATCTACACTCCATTCTCCAAGCAATTAGCCTAGTATGGTTCCATCGATTGCCCTTTGGATGCCTAATCATTCTAGGCCAATGTTTGGGAATAACTTCTTATTGTCTTTGACACAGATTAGGTAAAACTGGAGAATCTGGCTGATATTTTATATATTGCCACTTCCAAAGCATGCACTAGATTTTGCTTGGTGGAGGGACTTGTCTCATGCAGGGCAAAAACCATACAAGAATAAAGAATACCCAGTGAGATCAGACCAAAACTCCATCTAGCCCAGGGCTCCGTCTCCAAGCGCAGCACTAAGAGATGCTTTTCAAAAATATCACAGGACCAGATATCTGTAGTCCTCTACCCCCTCCTAATCCTCCAGCATCCAGCCCTTTGAATTACAGATCTTGGACAAATGAACCTGCTCTGTGCTTTTACTATCCTCCATTGGAGCTGTTGTTCATAAATTCACCTAACTCCTTTTTGAAGCTGCCTACACAGCTTCCTGCAGCAAAAAATGCCAGAAGTTCAAAACCTACCCTGTAAGATACACTTTTTTTCCTTTCTCTTTTAAACTTTCCTACTGTTTTTTTCATAAGGCACCCCCTCGTTCTTGTGTTTTTGAATCAGTGAACAGCAGTACCAACAACTCTTATCTGCTGCCTTTGTGATTTTTCAAACCTCAGTCATCTCACCCTTCTCTCCATACTGAAGAAACCCAGAGCTTCTCACTCCTCAAAGGCAGCTGATCCATTTAGGCAATCGTTTTAGTTGCCTGTCTCTACACACGCACCTGCACTACATCCTCCTGGAAGCTGCAGGGGTTAAAACTGACCACACAGCGCTCCAGATGTGGATACACCAGGATGTTACACAACAGCAAATTGATGTGCTGCATTTTGCCCTTTACAATCTTTCTGACAATGGCCACGATTTTATGATCTTTTTTTTTTTTTTGGCAGATGCTGCAAGTGCTGCAAACTGATCCAATTACACTGGGTCTGTGGATTATCTGCCTGTCTTCCCCCAGTTGTCTTTGAACTTGCTAGCCAATTGCAACCACATTTGGCAGCAGGAGGAAAATCTCCAAGGTCATTACACCCTAAAGGGTAAAGCTGGAAAGAAAAAGAGACCCAAAGCAGTGCCTCCATTGGAGTGTTGGGGGGGAAATAAAAGCTGTAATAAGCAGTTATCCTTAACAGTAAACCTACACAGGAAGAGATATTCAATGCTCTGGTTGTACAAAAAGCTTCAGCTGGAGTTCATACTTTAGCAGACATCAGAGAAAGCAATCATAAGTTGCAAACCCATCAGAGAGCACTCTTCATTAATTCTAACACTCACTGAACTGCACATTGATTTACCTCAGGTAATGACTCACAGGAAGCCACTTAAACTGTTTCATAGCAGGAGAGGAGCCTGGGCCAGATGCAGCCTCAGCTGGAGTTCCCAGTAGCCCCTTTCTTCTGGCGTGAAGACAACTTTTTCTAATTACAAGTGTGACCAGTGACCCACAGGCTGGTACAGCAGAAGAAAACAAAGAAAAGCATAACATAATAACTTATTTTTACTACACAAAAATCCTCACTTGTAGAACACAGCTGCTCAACAGAGGCTCAGAGGCAGCGTTTTTTTGTGGACAGGATTAAAAATGAGGAAAGAAAAGGGGATGGTCCCAGGCTTTCCATCAGCGCAGGTTCCACTGGAACCTCCAGCAGCAAGGAGGTAAGAGCTCATCTCCTGGAACAGCCGATTCTCTTAATAGTTTTGGCAGGAGCCCCTGGCCCATGGTGAATGGTTCGACCACTCCTGGAGACCTCTAGGAACAGCAGAAGCCCCTGTGCTCAGTGAAGGTTGGTTATTGAGCAGCTGCCACCTCTCCCTGCTGAATTATATTGTCCCTCCCAAGACGAAGGACATTTCACTGAACAGAGAGATGAGGATGGACAGGAACAGGCCAAATAATTAACTAGCAGGAGTTTCACCAGCCTTATCTTGAGCCGACTATCAGCCTCACACAGACATCCAGTAACGTCTGACAAATGCCAGGGATCAGCCCATTCTCATAGAGTTCAAATCTCTGAGACTGAAGAAAGCTTTCCACCCATGGGAATCAAACTCTCACTTTGCAGAATGGCAGGGTCAGTAAACACTGCGGAGATAAGTTTCTGCCAAGGGCTTGGTGGTCCTGCTGTGGATGGGAAGCAGCGTCTTGCCCCTCAGAGAGACAGAGTAGGTAGCAACTGCCCAAGTGAGATGTCCATGGCAGTAAGGTAATGGAGGTTATCGCCTCTCCAACTTCACCAAGCATTCACCAATAGCTCTCATAGACTGCTGAATACAGCCAAAAATGTGTTCCCTGCCGCCTACGAACAGCCGTGAAAACATCATGCATACATTGAAACAAACCTCTGGAAAATTAGAGGGGGTGAGCTGAGTAGCAAAAATCTGTAAGAAACAGGAGTACAAGCTCAGCTGATAAATAGCAAGATTGGAGATGGGTCAAAAGTCATTTGAGAACAGATTGTAACTGATGATGTGATGAATAATAATTGCAGAGTTATTTGGGGACCATATATTACACTTTCTTTGATTCTGGTGTCCATTCAAAATAGACTTTTTTCCCAAGTACAGACAGAAACCAAACTTAGTACAGAAAAAAATGAAAAAGTGAACAAGAGACCAAAACTCAAGGATTTTTTTTGTGCAGCTGCACACTAACTGCCAGATAGCATGGATTTAGTTGAGTTCCCAACTTGTGAATCAAAGGTTTTTGTTTGCTAAATTTGTTATGGGAAGGAGTGTTGGTGAGGCAATTACCAACTTACTGTAAGAATTTGGAAAATTCTTATATGGAAAACAAACAAAATACAGTCATTTGTTAAGACTAGAATGAAATACAGCTCTAAAAAGCAAGTATTTTCATGCTCTTAGTTTTGGTATGCTGATACGATGTGAACAGTGCAAATGGTACAGTTTATTTCTTGTCGAGGCCATCTCTCATCAAATTCACTAATTTTTGTATTAACAGATATATACAATATGTATATTATGTATTATATAACTATATAATATATATTATATAATATATATAAAGCAACAATAAGCCACAAATAAACTTTTAACATAATGTTTTTAAAAAGAAATTAAATCTGAACATTACTTTGCACATATGAAGCACATATTTTGAAACCACAACATTTATAAAATATGTTATCCGTTGTAAGCATAAAGTAATTTTTTTCATCCCTTCAGGTCAACGCACATTCCAGTTCTAATAACCTGACATACCATGACATTTAGTAACCTTCTACATCCTTAACCAACATCAGATATTCCCCTTGCCAGAGGAATTAGTTCCTCTGCACACTTAGCACCACAGCATTTAGTTTGTTGAAGCTTCTCTTTTCCAATTTAAAGTCTATTTTTATGGTGCAGTTGAAGATTTTAAAACCCAGGAGAAGCTGAGGGCCCCGGCACATGCAGGGCCCTTGGCAGAGGGGAACCAGCCGAGGCGGAGGCAGCTGCCGTGGCCCCGCGGCTCATGAAGCCCTAATCATAGGGGATGCGCAGCCAGACATCAAGAACCAGTGAGGCAGCACAGAAAACAGTTGCACCTGGATTTTATAGACATACTTTGTCTCTTTTCTGCTAAAATAACAAGCCAGTTCTCCTCCAGAATTTCTAATTAGACTTTCCTAGCTACAATATTTTACTAATAATAAGGGCAAGTAGCAGTGATGCGTTTTTTCCTTCTGCTCAGGATGTCTTTCCTGCTAGTACTCTGCAAAGTTTTGTGCGTCTTACTTTTTCAAATGACTAATAGTGCACCGGGAGGTGGCATGCTAAAAAGTGTGCCTTTACTGATAGAAACAGCATAAATTGCAGGCCTGAAAATGCGATCCTTCCTCCTGCTGTTGAGCACTTGTTAAAAGCAGCAATGCCATTAAAATTTATCAAGTTTCTCAGGTGAATTCACAAGAAGTCAACTCAAGGGCACAGGCAGTATGTCTCACTGAAAAGAAACTACAAAAATTATCAATATGCTTAAGACAACCCCCAGGCTGCAAAAATTTCCATTGCAGAAACAGTTAATATTAAGTCTCCCTTAGAAACACCCAAGGGTAAGAAACACCCGAGCAGAAGCATGGCCAGGATGTCTGAACCTCCCCAGTCCTGGAGGAGGGTTTGTTTTCTCTTTGCAGAAATACTAGAAAAAAAAAAAAAGCTAAAACACAGGACACATCTGGGAGATCATAAGATATATCTTTTGATCTGGTTACATAAAATAGCATTAAGTTGCAACCATCAGAACAACAGCAACTGTATTCAAGTTAAAAATGAGATTATAATTGGTTGTGATTCACGAGCCACAGCAGGCAGAACTCCATTTAAATTTTTAAGCTTTACTGCATGCTGTGAAATTTGTGAAATTCTAGGTAATTTTTAGCAGCTTGTCATAGACTTTTAGCAAGTACGTGTCAAGATTTGGTTTTCCTCTGATGGACCTGATGGTATGTGTGTAGCTATTTGTCTTGAGGCCTGATTCCAAGTGCAAATAACAATAATCCATTGGATCTGTTGCAATCTCCAGTTTAAATAAAAGTCTTCTTTTTTTTAAATCTTGCATAATAAAAAAAGCTGACCAATGCCCACACTTAATATTCTAACTGTCTCTGAATTTAGACTAACTTACTTTTCTGCCTTGGTCAATCAGATCAGAGGCATTATTTTCTTCAGTCATATGCATTTTTATGAATACATATAGTGTTCTTTTTTGCATTTCTTTGTTTTGTTTTTACAAAAACTCATGCAATATCTTATAAACACTATAGATACTGCATGAAACAAATAAATCTCCCTGGGCATTTTTAGAGAAGTTGTCCAGTATGACACATTTCTAACAGTTTGCCTCTAGGTTTGCTAGCTGGTCAAATTACATTAAAATATGGCAGTGTTAATTCTACCTAGGCTCAGACATAGAGTGTTGCAGCCAAAACACTTTGATTTCCATGCTGAGTTTCATTCATGCAGACCCTCTGAGAGTTTCAGGTAATACAGAATGCTTTCCACTCTTTCTAGCCCACAACTGCAGGCCTTCAGCAATCCATCGCCTCTTCTGAATTAATCGCTGTTCAAAGTACCAGTTATGGTTCCTAACTCAAAGAAAAGGGGAAGTCAGTGTATGCCCTGCGTTTTAGAATTCACTGGCAGAAGTTTCCAAAGAGAAAAGTCTTAGAAAAAAGGTCAAGTTTGGGGGTCATTTTTATCCTTTTCTCTTAGTCTGTCAGTCTCACTGCAAAAGAATTAAGCTATTTTAAATATTACACACTGATACCAGATTTCCTTTCATTCTAACAGGCACAAATTAACCTAGAAAATACTGGCAAGCATTTTGAGCTTGATAATGGGAACTTTGTAGAAAATGCATAAGAAGTCAATATAAAACTTTTCCTATGTTAGGAATACATGGCAACCTCCAGAAAGTCTTGGTTACATTGAGTGAATAAGCTGGTCAGCTCAGCTCTTACACCGAAATAAGCTACAGAACCAGTTGTTGCTGTAAATGCCTGCAAAGGGGAGAATTCCCAAACCTATCAGCATCTTGAAGGCTTTTTGAAACATTACCTAAATGAGGCTTCTCCAGTTTCCCTGTTGCCTTTGCTTTATATTTTCTCTCCCCGCCTAACATACAGATTCCCATCCAGCTAATCTTCCTTTTTTTTCTCATGGAAAAGCTCTCAGCAACATTAAATAGCTCCTGTCCCTGTATTTCGATAGACCAAGAGAACAAACAGCTGCCCCAGCTGCCCCGGGAGCAGAGGAGGGGAGGCAGGAGACCCATCCTGGTTCTCCCGGACACCTGGTCAGTCCAGCTGTGCGTTCGGCTTGTGTTTCTCATGGAATACCCAAGCTGCTGCTTAGCTCCGAAAGGGTGTGGGAGGGGGCTGCTTCCTGCAGCACTATGAAACAGAGAGCAGATCCAGCTGCATCCAGGCGGAGGGTCGTGGAAAGCAGCGGCCACCAACATAGCGCTCTTCAAAATGTCCTTTCCCTGCAAGGGGGCTGCCACCCAAGTATGGGTCTGTGTGAACCAAAGGCTGTTGCATGCAAGCAAGTAACTGTAACTGACCTGCATAGATGTAAACGGAAAACTGGCCACGCAAATGATGACAAACCTGCAACAGAAACATTGCTGGGGCAGAAAGTTTAGTCCCCTGCGTTTTTTTTTCCCTTTTGTGACTGAGAAAAATAAACCATCCAATAAAAATGGCTCAGAATAGGATTTTTCAGGAAAAAAAACAAGAAACAGAAGACTCGCTGCTTAAAAGTCTGTATCCAGTCTGCTACTGTAACAGAATTATGCCTTACAATCTTGTATAACTTCTAAGTTCCCATTCCTCCTGAAGGAAGGCTACACTCGTCCAGCCCAACCTCCTCTCACTATTTTACTCCCAAATATCTGTAAATGTCACTTGAAAAAAAAAATAAAGAAAACTAGGGGCTACCAGAGATGGCAATCTTTTTTTTTTAACTTTTTAATTCAGTTGCCAAATATGGAATTTTGTTTTTTATCTTTTTAACAAAAAGGTAATTTGAAATTAAAAGTTGTTTTATTTACATTTTTCATGTCTACATACACATTCCAATGTTTGTAAATGCACAGTCAAATATATTAATTTAATCCTACTAATTTCTTCTGATTTTTTTAAAGAGTTACAAATCAGAAAAATAAAAAAATGTGACCTAGAATTTGTTTACTGTGCTTCAGCAGAAAATCTCTCTCATCAGCCCTGCTCTCTCCTCAAAACAATTACAGTGTTCCCAGATTTTATCACTATTTTAAAATGTTTAAACAATCAAGACCTGTACTAGTACTACCCCTGACTAGTATATTCAAGATAGCAACTGTTTTCTCAGTATCCAGTAGTACTCAGAAATTACTGATGGAATCTACATAGGAGAGTATGTAGATATACACATAGGATACAATTCTCAGGTAGGATTTATCAAACAAAACTGAATACAAGTTTTAATTCTGCTTTCTAAGGAGTAGTGGATAGGAGAGAGTACAGCTTTATGAAGGCAAACTACTTGGTGAGTAGAGAGGGAGCAAAGAAAGTTTTCATAGGGTCAAGGAAATTAAAGCTAAAATGTAAAGAAAACTGAAAAAAAGAACCAGTTAATAATAAGGTAGGGTTTGTGTGAGCAGAATCCAGCGTATAGGGTAGTGTCCATGTTGTTCTCTGCTTTTCAGAGCTTGCGTACTCTCATCTAGAAAAGAAAGCATGGGAAGCAGTGACATCTTTAGTGCTCATATAGTTGCATCATCAACATCTGTCAGCTGCAGAGTGTCTTTCCAAGCCCTCCCTCTTTGCTTCCCTCTTTCTCGTCTTTCGTTCTCTGTTTGCACGCACACTTCTGCAGCCAATGAAAGCTGAAAGCTAAATGGTCTGCATCTATGTCCAGGCCAAAACCTATTTGTTATTAAATTAAAGCTTTAAAGAAAGGACACTAAAATAAAAGGAAAATAAAGGAAGTTACACACTGACCTCTTTCTTTCCATCTCTAACATGGCAAAAAAATAATTACTTCTTTGGAATTCATTTGAAAATTTGAAAAAGCACAACGATGATCCTCAGGGTTATATCTCTGAACAAGTCAAAGAGAAATCACTGAAAGCAATAAACATGTTGTGCAGTACAGTCAATAGTAACACAGTTACAACTTAAGAAAAAAAAATCAAGGAAAAGTGATCTTGGGTGTGCCTGAAGGAAGAAAACTGCTACAGTATACGGCATTTCCATGCAACCCTTCTTCTTTCTACTCACTTGGACCAAGGAAACCTCCTGTTTCCATTTGACAAGTTGTTGCTTCAGAAAGACTGTTAGCTTACATGAACTAATTCATTCCTCGAGAGGACAAGCTCAAAATCCAGCTGGTTCCGCTTAGGAAAAAGGTCTACACCAACCTTTCCTCGCCTCAATTTTCTTTCTTCTCAGTCATTTTGAAGGTTAAGAACTGTAGAGAAGCTTATGGGCACATGTGATCAGGCTGTAGCTCCGAATTCACCCTGTCATTTTTTGGTTGTAAAGCTAGCTGATCATGAAGTATTTGCTGCTCCTGCACAAGAAGTGCAGTCAGAGGAAAGGGAACGCAGATATACTGCACAGTGGAGCCAATACCTAATCTCGTTTTGGATGAGGGGTGTTTTGTTTCTGCACCCCAAACTCCCAGACATGTGTCCTCCTCTCCCCATGAAGTGGGTTATGGACAGTGGCTACCTCAGCACCTCAGTCTCACTGATCCTCTCAGGGAGCGCCGCTCAGAGAAGTTCTGGTGGGGCCTGTTCAGACTCGTTTATTTTTCTCTTACAGTGTATTTCTCTATTTATGTGTGTGTGTCATCTAATGTAAGGGTTGCAGTGGTAATTGCTACCCTTCCGTGGAAACGCTCAGCGATCGCTGCAGTAAACCTTGCATAATGTCCAAATAGCAGCTCAGAGCTAGCTCCGGGCAACCTTCATTTACATATCCAAATGTGTTTTTGGAAAGCTAAAATAAATGGCTGTTTATCAGACCACTCAGACACTCAAAACCACCATGTTCTTAGCCTATTCTCCATAAAAAGGCTTGCCTTTTTAAGGAATTCATGGTTTACTGCAAGTCTCTCAATTATGGTATAAGAAACTCCCTTCTGCACAGGGAAAAACATGCTATTTTTAATTAAACATGCAAAATCCAACCTAAAATTGGGCTAGGACAAGATGCTATACAAAGTGTACAAGCTCTGCTCTCCAGAAAAACAAACAAACAAAAAATACACACAAGAATAAAAATATATTTCCCACAGAGTGAAATTTTTTAGGGTCATGTGTCCACCTATAGTCTCACTGTTTTGATGCTTACAGCTATAATATTGGTCTGGAAACATAAGGTCAGGCAGCAAGCCAGCAAAATTTGCTGATAATGTACAATTGCAAATGATATAATTAATCAGTTAAAAATAAGATGATAGATTTGTTATTTTTGAATGGAACAAACGGTATAAGAGATTGAAGTCTGTGTCATGATTATACATGTATGCATGTATATATATACATACATATATATATATATATACATGAAGGAACTACTTACAACAGTTAATTAATAAAGAGCTGACAATGGCAATACCCAAAACATAGCAAAATATGGAGACGGGTGTATTTGCTTCTTCAGAAGACTTACCTCCTGAAATGGAAGGGGGAAAAAAACCCAAATTCATAAGAAAGCGACAATTATGAGTAATAGTTTTTCCTAACCAAAAAGTTGCAAGAGTAGCACAAAAATGGAATATTAATTAAAGAATAGCTTCAAAGGCAAATAAAAATCAAAAAATTAAAGTGCATATAAATATAAAATGAATAGAGAATGTGAAATGTGACAACATCACAAGGACAGCAAAAACGTAATAAAGGAATAATGGTGAAAACATAAGAGAAGCAGAAGAAAATTACAGTGCACTAAATTCTATGAAATTGAGATGAAAGAAGACAGTTTAATTATCACTTCTGGTTTATCGTCTTAAATTGAGAAGGCATACTTCCTTAAGTAACAGTGTAATGTATCTTTTGCTAAAAAAGAAAATTATAAAGTTCTTTACAGAAAAAAATGCTGAAGAACACGTTTTAGAAAAGTATTGGAATAGAAATCTTAAAAATAATCTAGCTCATTTCAGGATGGTATTTCTTAAGGTCACCTTGAAGATATCTACATACCACAGATGGTTCTCGGTTTGACCCACAGTCCTGGAACTGCACCTGGGCATGCCCAGAGCTGGTTCAGGTCTGGACAGCCCCTCACTGGTATGTAATTCATGCTGTCGCTTGAGTGGAAAACAGAAACTGGGAGTTCCCCTACTTCAGTTTCCTGAGGCACTAGTGTAGTAGGAACACCTACACCTGGGAACACCGACAAGCTTCAGGATTTTTACGTTGCATTTTGCATTAAACAGGCCTTGCGTACACAAGCTCCTCTGGACATCCAAGATAACCGTACGTTTCCAGTTGAATATCAAGCACAGTATTCGTCTCCTAATCTAGATGTCTAAACTCCTTCTATTTGCTCCAAGACAGGGCAAAACAATATGGTAAGAGGACATAAGACAACACTAACTGCAGCAGACATGTTAGTCAGATGAATCACCACTGACTAAGTCGTCATGGACTGTGATGAAGGTTTGATATCAGATTACAAATTAATGCCAACTTGCTGGCAGCTAAATCGAGGCAAGATAAGGTAAGCAAAGTTAGGTAAGAGAGAGGTTAGTGAATGCTCCTGCACGCACTCACTCAGGTACCGAGAAGTTCACATGACATGAAGGAGGAACATCCTTATCCAAGCCTAGGGCAGCAGGAAGTACATTTTACTAGACGACAGAGGTATCAACCCTTTCAGTTCATGAAGGCAGCAAGGATTAAAGTTTTCCCTTCTGAAAAAGTGGTCCTACTACATTTTTGTGAGAAATGTCAGCTGCATTCAAACACTTTCCGCAAAGAAGCATGCTTTATCCCAGCTACTTATTAAAAAAGGTGTAGGTACCTCTAAGAGTACCAGGGCTGCAAATCCCAGATTTATCCTCAAAGGGAGACCTGGCCCCAGAAGGGACCAGGCCTCTGTATTCTCCCCAGTTCCAACTGTTCTCTATGGTCTGGTTCTAGGTGGAATATAAAGATATTTAGTACTGCACTTATATTTAGGTGCGCAAATCTGGGCCTATGACATAACTGCTTTATAGCATCTATACCTAATTCTTACCTTTGCTATTTTCCTTCTTTTATGCACTACAGTTGTACCCTTATAGTAACATTAACTATTAATTAACATTACATGAATAAAATTAGTCAACTTCTCACAGTATTTAAAGAAATATGTAGGTAGAACAGAAATCATGCATCCTGTTCCCCAAAGTGGGAAAATTAGTTCATGACATAGGTGACTTATTCATCAGCACTATGTACATTTCCTTACATCCAACAGTAATATGATTGGGTATGATTCCCCAACATACTAAATTACTACCATTTATTAAGATCTTATGATACTATTACTGAATTATGCTGTATTTTCATAAATGGTGAAGAAAATTATACATCCAGGCTACGCAACATGCCAATGAAGGCCAAAGTCATTTCAGGATTGAAGATATAACACTAATCATCAATATCCTCAATTGCTCTATCTTTTTGTTTAAGAAGTTTACCACATCTGTCCAATATGAACAAATCTAGACTTTACGGGATTAAGAATTATGGCAAGATTATGGCATCTGTATCTGAACTAGCTCTCACTCTGATCTGCAAAACACAACCCTAAAGATGGATGGCCAATTTTTGTTCTGAATAAGAATTAACAGAGAATATAGACAAATTTCAGGAAAAATAATCCTACATGTAGCAGTTCTATAGACATCTACCTATAATCTGCCCATGGAAACCACCAAGACGTACCATGTTTTTTCCTAAGCTGAACAAGATGACACAAGGCCAAGCTGGTCACATCTCACTACAGTGCTATCATAGGAAAAGAGAGAGAATCCTAGTCTGTTTGGAAGAACTATATAGGATACTCCAAATAAAGATGACAGAACTGAGACTGTGAAAGCAGCTCTTTTCTACCAATAAGGGAAATACTAAAGACAAATATTAGCAGAAGCTCCAGAATAAACCAGACATGTAGCTCTGATTGGGACACAGCAACAATACTTGCTGAAACATGTTACAAGACCAATATTCTATCTGGGTGAACCAGGACAAAAGTAAATAGGATGGCATGGACATGAGTGAGTTGCCACCAACCAGATGTTGGTAGAGGTTACACATCTCTTGAAAAGAACTGTGTGCAGGACAGAGTATTCACTGCAACAACAACTAAGAACTGCCATCTGAAGAAACAATATGTCCAAAAGAATCAGCATGAGAAAATGTAGTCTTCAAGACAGTACCTACTCCTCTTGGAGACTTGCAGACAAGGTGCCTCCATGAAGGAAGCACAGGATTGTACTAACCTTCATCCAGACTTGTTGGCAGTTTGACTTGTTGACTGTTCTACAAAAAGCAATTGTCACTTGCAAAAAGTTCATGGAATAGTAGGAATAGGCAAAGTCTTTTGTGAATCATATGCAGAGCACTTGTTTTATCCTTACTTTACTTTTGCTGTAGATATAGATGAATTCAACGGTCTCACAGAGAATATGTCTGTCTACAACATGCATATCTCTCTCTACAATATCTATTGCCTTTAGTACAGTCTAGTGAAAAGGAGAAATAATACAGACAACAAATGTGAAAGACAAAATACAAAAAGCTCCCTGACTTCTTTCTACCCAATTTTGTTGTAGAAATGCAATGCATTCATTCCTCCAAATTGGAACGTTTTAGTTGTTAAAAAATTGCAGTTTTGTAAGCTGAGAACACAAATTCAAAAGACTGCAAATGCATAATATTTGTCTTGTACTCAGCTGGATGGATCTTTCAGAGGCCACTGGGGCTTTGAAGGGATGACTTCATGGTGTATTTTCAAAGTGGGATATATAGTGTATTGCTTGTCATGATAAATCAAATGCTATGTCTTGTCTCCTATTAACAAAAGCAACCATCAATTTTTCGGAGATGAGTGAAATGTACCTACTTATGTGGAACTTCAGTGTAAGTGCAGTTAGTACCTTCCTCATTGTTGTGGATAATCAGACTGTCCTGGACCAGAAGTCAGGTTTGTCAATGTGAGAAGAGAGAAACATGGAAAAAGAGTCTTACTGAAAAGATAAGAAATTATGCAACAAAAACACATGCAAACAATCCAAGTTCAAGCATATACAATTTAGCATTTGCATTTTTTTTTAAATCTCTCGCTGGACTGCAATACTAAAACGCAGCCTGGAGTTAAGCAGAAAAATAGCAATAAAATACAACACGAGTTGCTGGGAGATGTTATTTCTCAATGCTAATTCAAAACCAACCAAAGTGCTTTATTTTATGCCAGAAAGTTAAGACCAGAAGTCACAAAGGCTTATGAATAAAATCAACCATGAGTGAAGAGATATGAAATCAATTATTCCTCTGCTTTACATCTTTTTTTTTAAATCAGATATAACATAATGGAGAAAGGAACAAACTGTTTTCGGGAAACAAAACACAACTTTGACATATATGGAAGTATTATCAGCTTTAGCAGAGCTGTCATTCCTCTACCATGAAGATGCCTGCAAAAATTAAAAAAAAAAAGAAAAACATATCCACTCCACGTCTACTCCAACTTCATCAACTTTCTTGTGTATTCAACAGCCAACAACTCCCTTGGTGGACCGGAAAGCTCTCCAAGTTCCTTGGTGCTTCTGAGTTATGGTTCACTTCTTTCTGTGTTTTATCGTAAGACATTGACTATATTACACTGAGATTATCTTTCCTCATCTTCTGAAGACACTACTGACTTATGAATTCTGCTATTTAAATTCTTGCATAACTTCGGCTCCGTAAATCCATATGCCACAGACATTCAATCCGGTTCAAGTTCATGGAGAAGTGAGAAAATAACAAATCTGTATCAGTTCTCAAAATGTAGAGTATAAAAACGAGAGCTGGTTACTCTAGACACGTTTAAATTGTTAATTGACTTGCATGCATTTACTATGGAAAAAAATATAGGATATCTACAGCATGAAAAGATACAAGGCAGCATTACAGTCATATCTGCAGGTTCAAGATCAAAAAAGTTGTCATTCAAAACAGTCACTCTCTGTATTTAAAAGTTTTCAGATGAGTTGGTATGGCTTCTCACCCTCTCAGCCCCTGATAAAATATCTTAAAAAAAAATCAAGAGTACTTTAGATGCCAAATTATGTAGATAACTTGCATACAATCAAAATACTTTCATACACAATATCCTGTATTCTTCTTCAGTATGCACCAAGAAGTTGTAAAGATATACATGGCTGTTCAAAAGCCAGAAGAGCCTCTGCAATTTCTGAACATCCCAGCAACAAACCATCATATCACACGTGTGTTCCTTTTTTGAGCAATTACCACAACTGATACTGTTGTTATAAAAAGGTTGTGCTTTACATGAGATAGGTCTCTCACATACTGCTTCTGTCTTTTTCAATCCTCCTCATCTTTTTCTGCTATTTGAAACAGCCAAAAGCAGACAGTAGGTTTTTGCATTGCTAACTGAAGACATATTGGACTAGTGGCTAACACAACAGTATCAGTCATTAAGAACACGGAGGTTATTTCAGAGTGACTCCCAAATTATTTAGGTTTGATCAAAATTTGTTCATGTGATAACCTACACTTTAAATGAGATGCTGAAAACATGATAAGCTAAATCATGTTCTCAAGCCACAGGTCTATATTGTACCTGAAGTTAAGATATCAAACTCCAGGGAAAATCCCTTAACAAAGATATAACAGGAAATACCACTAAGCATATTTTCAAAAGAAAACTATGCCTCCCCTCCTACGCTGGCCAAGTCAGAGGAGCAATGGCATGGCTCTGACTACTTTTTCCCCAATATATATCCCATCAAACACAAAGCCTAATCTCCGGAAGGAGAGTAAAGGGAAGGAAAAGCTCCCTTGGTTCCCCTCTCTATAAATCCACACAAAACAGCTGCGATTCAGCCCCCAAACCATGATGAGAAGATGAAAACAAGTTTAAAAAATGCCATAAAAGTACTCTTCTGCACAGTGACACTAGAATGCTGTTCCATATCGACCCATACTCTAGATTTAGAATTAGGGTGTTAACAGAAGCAAATACATCAGGTAAGAATAGCTTTGGGTGCAAGACGTGCCAAGATTAAAAATATTGAAGAGAATGTGTAAATTCTTTATAAAAACATCTGGAACATATGATTCATAATCAGGAAAAAAAAGGGAAAGGGAAAGGGAAAAGGGGAAAAAAAGAAAATTAGGGCCAAAATGAACGTCAGCAAATCACTCCCTCCATGCGTCTGCCATAGGACAAGAACAGAGGGAAATTTATCAAACTGGTTCTTAAAGATAGTGACAGACGTGTGACAACCTCTCTTCTAGGACTTTCATATCCTAAACAGTAGGAAAAATATTCCAATCTCTAATCTGATTTTTTCTTACTGCAGTTTGGGCCCATTAATTCTCATTCCATCCTCCACTAACATAATGAACAGTATACTCCCTCTTCTTGGCAGCACCTTTTAAGTATCTGGAAGCTACTATTGAGTTTTCTTCTTGATAAACTCCTGTGCAGCCTTTCATGAGAGTCTCTGTTTTACAGATCTTTGATTCTCATTGCTTCCCTGGAATTTTTCCAGTCCAGGGACTAGGACTTTTTTCCATGCAGTTTTCTCAAACCTGAGCTCAGTATTCCAGTAGAACCCTGATCAGCACTGCTCAGACCAAAACTTCATGCATCTTGAACTTGTGCTCCTATATATAAGCCAATATAGCATATACTCCTATATATACCCTATTATGTCATCTACCTGTTTTGCAAAGGACAGCACCAGGACATTTTTATAAATCTCCAGATCAGACCTGCAGAATTGATTATAAATTACAATTTTCCTATCCTGCGTTCAAAGTTTTTGATTTTGCCTGAGAAGAGAAACTTGCATCGTTACTTTTTATCTGCATAGACCACTTCTCCAGTATGTTCAGGAAAGATACACAGGAAAACAAGGAATAATACATTGCAAATTATACCAAGTCATATAAAATTTCATTTAAGTCCAGGCTCTTGAGCTCTGAAACTTTTTCAGCAGTGAAAAAAGAAGGAAATCCAGAGCAGCCTTTTGGTCAGGAAAGTACTAAGTGTGGTAGAAATGGACAATTTTGAAGTCACATATATTTTGGGAAAGAAATAGGTAGGGTATTAAGTATCTGAGGAGTTCTGGGCATATGGAATAGAGAAACTAGAAGAAAAGATCTAGAAAACTCTTAAAGATTTGCTTCTAGCTAGTAGGGAAGAACTGACTGCAAAAGCAATCTGGATAGGGACAATAATGGGATTCACGCTGTTTAGGAGGGATACAAGGAAGAAATCCAAAAACATAACAGTAGCAATGAAGAAGAATTTCAAGCTATTCCATTACAGAGGAAAGATGGGAGAGTAGGAGACATCTTAGCTTTATTTTATTCAGACACTATCGGATGTATGGAACAGGAAAAGTAGAATCCAACTCAGATCACTATGAATAAGTATGAAAGAGCGCAGCCACATAAGGAGACAAAAAGTAGATCAAGGCACAGAACAAATACTACTAGAGGATACAAAGGGCAACAAAAAAAGTTTGCTATTAGTGAGAAGACAAAAGAGTGCTACTACAGGTCCACTATTCCACACTTACTAACATATGCCTCTGGAAAGCAGAACAGTTAGTAAAGTGTAGAGAACACAAAACATTAATTAGGTAATCACCTAATTTTGAGATTATTTTAATAGCATAAGATCTCAACCTAGAAAATAGAAGGAATAACTCTGGTAAACTGGTATTCTAAAACTGCCCAGGTGGGATGAATTTCGTATTAGAACACTTAAAACCTGGCTAAAGCAGTGTCATAGCAACTAAAAAAAGATAGAAAACAAGTAGAAATGAAAATAGAAAAGAATATAGATCATACCTTTGAAAATATGGGGAAATTTCAATTGCATAATTCATAAAGTACTAGAATACACAAAATAGCAAGGTAAGATGGATTTCTTATGAAATAAGTTTCCTCAAATAAATGTGCATCTCTGATGGAGTTACAAATCTTTTGAATGATGGAATAGCAGTAAATTTTATGAAATATAAAGATTTTAGCAGTATCTCATGTAACTTTTTTTTGTAAGGAGGTTAGGAAAACAAGGTCAAAACCTACAGAAGGTGAAAACTAACTGTTATGTAACTCCTAGGTAGTTAGTCCAGCTCTGCACTGCTCTGCCCAGTACTGCTGGGTATTTCCATTAATCATCTGAACAATGCAACAGAAAGTCTATTGATACTAAATTCAAAGGTGTCAACAAGCTGAGCTGTAGAAAAGACTGAACTTAGAAGGATCTTAAGATATCACTAAGTAGGAGTGATTAATATCCCAGCATGCAGTCCAAATTCCTGCATGAATCATCAGTATAAGTATTTTTACTATGCAAATCTCAAGAGTATTTAGAGCATTATAGCAAAGTAACTGGAAACTGAAAATCTAACTTATGCTCTTTTCTTTCTCTGGTGGAAAAAACAAAACTGTTATACTACAAAAATACATAAGACTTTGGTTGAGTTTCAGCACAGAAGCCTGTTTCCAATGTTAGTGTCTGAAGGGAATTCGTGCTCTGCTAGTCTCAGACTGGTCTAGGCACAAAAGTGAGGGCAAATCAGAACTACAGGGCCCTGGTGAGCATTTAGAAATGCATTTAGTTTGGTCTTAAGGGATACGACCTGTTCTCATTAATCTTTAGGAGTCTACAGAGCAGCCATCTGCACCTGAGATAGCTGCCTAGACTACCTTTACAGTCAATAAGCAGAAACAGGCACCACAAGGTACCATTTATGTCAACCTTGGAGTCACACCTGATGACAAGTAACATTCTACAGCTCTTTCCTCCACTGACTGACTGCAAGGGTGACTGCACAGCTAGCTAGTCTTGTCCTAAGGATTTAGGCAGATAGATACCCTGAAGAACAGCAGAATGATACCACAGTTCCGTTGTTGGTGGTGTTTTTTTCTTTCTTGTAATTAGAAAACTGCAAAATAAAGATTTTTACCTACTTCAGATTTCTGTTTCCAATTAAGCCACAGCTGATATAAGAAGGCTCTATCAGCAGGTCTTAATTAACTCTGAGTTCTTTTTTCTTTTTTTTTTCTTCTGTTTTCCCCCCACAGAGCTGACACTGTCTTCTAAGATTTCGGAGGTCCCTCTGACAACAGAGATGTTGACTGGATGTTGTTCAGACAACAGAGTATTGCCTCTGGATGGAGCTTCATATTAATTCCCTTTAGGCCTTGGCTCACTATTTCTGTCAAATGATTCATAAAAGGTCCTGTAGCTCTTTAACTTGGATAAGGGTACTCAAATCCTGGCCCAGCTACATCAGCAAGCCCTCAAGCACAACAAATGTATCTATCTGCTTGAAAATTTCATTTATTTTTACAATTCCTCACCAATTATGCAGTTGTTCTATCATCTATACAACCAATCAGCACATGGAGTTTATAAATAAAAGGAACTCAAGTAATCCTGAATTTTTCCATCTAAAAAATCCAGTCGTCCTGACAACAGACAAATGAGGATAACAAGCTTCCCAGAAAGATGGAGGTACAGCAATTCCATCCCCTCAGTACTGCTCCAATTTTCATTTCTAAAAAGAGCATTTGTGTCTATGCAAAGTAACTTCAGGACAGGGATGGGGGGAGAGCATTTCTTCAAAAGGCACAGATGTATCTTTAAAACCTATATTCCTTAATGGAATTCCTAAATGGCAATCTTTTTCTACTTGCTGATTAGTTAGCAAATACAGAGTAAACCCATTAATTAAGCCTTTCAGTAAAAGCGCTTCGAGGCAGATCTCCTTTATATGGAAAAACTGAGTTCAACAACGAGTAGGTGCTAAAATTTAAATGCAGTCACAGCTTCAGATCACCTGGCAGATGTCTAATCTCAAACTTCTTTTAATCTGAAATGTTTAGAAAGTTCTTGAGAAAATACGTCAGTCCTTTTCTGGAGAGAAAAAAAAAGGTATCTCAAAAGGTATCAAACATTTTTTGCAAGGTCTCAGGGAAAATTTCAAGCACCTGTTACGTATGGTACTAGGAATAACCAACTAGAACTCGAATTAATGCAGATATACAGCTCTGGATGCTCCCCCAGCCCTGGATAGGTCAATTTTATCTGACAGTGTTTCAAAGCCAGGCTCAGTCAAGGACTTGAATTGTCAGCAGACAAGCATTGGGGTCTAGCCTAAAGAATAAAGGAGGAAACCTTTGACTCAGAATAAGGGCACTTATCCCTTAATTCACTGCTCTTTTTCATCTTTCAGAGAAAGAAAAATAAAAAAGAGGGAGGGGAAAAAAAGAGAAAAGAAGCTGCCTTCTATTCTTTAGAAGAAAACTGCAAGAAAGAGAGAAAATAGGAACAAAGATGATTGGGAAAACACTTATGAAATAGTTTCAAGCAGTCAGTACAGTTCAACTCTTTCTGACAAAAGCACAGGAAAGAGGTACTCCAGTCCTGAGCAGGTAGGAAAAGCTCTTCTGACACTCACTGAATGCATTCTGTGAAGTGCTACCTTTCAGAAGCATTTCTCTCAAGACATTTTGCGCAGGAAAATAGCAATTTCTAGGAAAGATGCACTGCTGCATAGACACTGGCATTGTTTTTTGATATGTGTTTTCATTGTCTTAGCTTTCTGCCTCCACATTTATTACCAGTGACGCTCTATCCCATTGCTCATGAGGTAACCTAAATACCAAGAAAAAAAAAATCCTATTTTTGGTATGCACTAATCTATATACTTATTTAAAACAAATTCTACCCACTGTTTCATTAATGGATTTCTGCAACAGAGAAAATGAAAGGAGTTTTTAAAAGTTAGATTTAAAATACATCATTCTCTGATGTATTTCAAGTGTTAGTCTTTCTTCTGCTCAATAGTTGTGGTGCGGGTAAGAAATTTGTAGCAAAGATGCCTTATGATTTTTCAAGTGCATCATCACCAGCCCTGATTTTTCCTGATCACTTGTCAAAATTTATTGTAAAACGAGTTGTGTAAGAAAGGCCACTAACACGGCATACGTGCAATGACACCAGTTACAAGGCAGGAGATGGTTGCTGGGATGAGATAAGGGCCCTGTGCACCACTTCACAGAACTGCATCACAGAATTGCAGAACGGTCAAGGTTGGAAGGGACCTGTAGAGATCATCTAGTCCAGCCCCGCCGCTTAAAGACTTCAGGATCAGGCAGCATATTTTTGCTGTAAAGCATCATTATTTCCTCTTCTCTGCTGAAAGGGGTCATCTTGCAAAGCAAAGCCATACTGCGAGGGGTTAGATGAGTCCTGCAGTGCCTGTGGCTTTCTGCCTTGGTTACAAGGAAGCAAAGATCAGCAGTATTGCTAAGGCTTAATTTATACCACAAGCCAACTCAAACATATTCTATTATCATTCATTTGTTTTGCTTTTCTTGGTTAGAATATAATTCTTTTTGTTAGAGCAAAAACATTTTCCCTCAGCCCTTATGCAACTCTAGACAGAAGACTGACTTCCAGAAAAGTCTGTTAGAGTTAAAAGCATCACTGTTTTTTTTTTTTTTTTAATTAAAGGTCATCTTAACTCAAACAGACAACAGACCTGGTATGCAATTATCTACATATGAGGCACTCTAAAAGAGAGTAGAAAAAAAAAACATAAAATATTGTCAGAATGGGCTGGCTCTTCAATATATATTGATCTATTAACTAAGTGGAACTCCAAAATTTTTAATGCTTTTTCATGCATGTATGGATGTATATTCATTGCTACCTATAAGTCACTGCATTTCACCTGTAATGCACATCTGTGTACAGTAAACAGTTCAAATGAGAAAACACCTACTCATGACTACCTCAGGAAAAGGAAGCATCCTGTGCAGCAGATGAAGGACTAGCTTTCTGGTCCATGATCAGAGACATCCTCCTTAGCAGGCAAGGAGTCCCGGGTGGCAGATAAACTGCATATATCTACCTGGATATCTGAGCTCCAAGAAGCATCTTCAACAAGCATCCATAAGAGTCTAGACTCCTTTGCAGAAGGGATCTTGGAAGGACTGTTGGTCATCCAACGAGCATCAGCTTAAAATTCCTGTGCAGGTATGGAAAAGGTGAAATTCTAAGTTTAACGAATCTAAACAGAATATTGAAAGCAGGATTGGGACAGAATGCCCACACAGAAAGTGATGACAAGACTGTGATCATCAAGGCTGCTTGAGGTATGCCAATTTCTTCTGTGTACAGAGGACATCTCAAATGACAAAAAAAGAAAAGGGGGCAAAGGCAGAACAAATCCGACTGGTGCAGAAACTCAAGCAAGGTCTACACCTGGGGGAAGAATCTGACTGGGAGCAGCATGTGCTACAGATGGGACACCTTAAACCCCAAATAAATCCAGGAAATCCAAAGAAACCTTATGGTCTGAGGTCCCACGATGTGGAGTAAAGTGACAGGTCAGTGGGTACTGATGGAAGACAAGCTCAGAAAGGCTCCAGCTCTTGTTGGCAAAACTGTTTTTGGCCCAAGGAGAGACTGAGAGATGGAACGATTTCCCCACTAAAAGTAGACTTTGCCACAGTTGTACAGGCTGATGCCACAGGAAGTAGGGCAGCATAAAAAGTCAGACCCCCAGTTCCATGAGCTCCTGCAGATCCCAAAGGTCTGAGAGGTCCCAAAGCAGCCATATAGTTAAGAGTACAAATCTTCAGCTATCAGTTTTGGAATGATACTGCAGTCACTAAATCAAATAAGTTATTCAAACATGGTAACCTGGCAGGTAGAAAGCACTCCAAGCTTCTATTTGTAGAAGAAAGTACCTCCTTGTTAGCTTCCAATGTGATAAATCAAGGATAAAACTACAGTGAAGATTATCTTACAGCTTCATACGCAGGTTTTCATCAGGTTTAAGTTCATTCTATGAAGCTAAGTCAGAGCCCATTATGAATGATTATTTGGTTTTATAAATAGTATCTTATAGAATCATAGAACATCTCAGGTTGAAACAGATCTCTGGGGTTATTCAGTCCAAGTGCCCGCTCAAAGAAGGCCTCATCAGACCAGGTTGCTCAGGGCAACTGGATCTTGAACATCTCCAAGGACATAGGCTTTACAGTCTCCCTTGACAACCTGTTCCATATTGAGTCAATTCACAGGGGAAAAAAAAAGTATTTTCTTTACATCTAATTAATTTCCCACTTTCCAGTTCTTGGCTATCACCTGTTGCCCTATCCCTGTGCACCACCACAAAGCATCAGCCTTCTTTGTGTTCTGTAATCAAGAGAAGAGTTGCAGCCAGAAATGAGGTCTTCCCTAAGCCTTCTCTTCTCAAGGCTGAACACACCCAGTCATCCTGGTCACCCTTTGCTGGGCTCATGCCTGTACATCCTTGTTTTGTATCAGGGAACCCAAAACAGGACTGAATAGCCCAGATGCAGTCCCACAAGGGCTGGAGAGGGAGGAAAGACTTCCTTGGGTCAGCTGGCTACATTCTTGCCCATACGACCTGCAATGTAGTTGGTCTCTAGCCCTCTAATTTACCCAGTCTGTTTGTTCTGATTCATTCTTCCTCAAACCTATAGATTGTTGAAAATTAAAATAGGTCAATCAAAATTGACACACAGGGATTGTGGGTGGTTTAAGTACATCCAGCAGGAACCAGTTCGAATTCTGTACACATTTGAGCCTGAGGCCTTGTTTATACCCAAGAGTTGTGCTGTCTCAATTAGCATAGCTTTTTTCCTACTCTGTGGGCACAAATCAGCTTGGGAGCATTTCAACAACTAAACTGAACACATTTTCTTACCACTGCCAGTAGAGTTATTCCTCACTTATGTCAGGGTAAATGAGAGCTAAGATCTAAAATTGTCAAGCAGGAATTAAATTTACATTAACAAATGCAACATGCACTGGTATCCATCCACCACCATTTCCAATCTTTATAAGAAGCCATTTAACCACACCTGTCCTGCATTTTGCAAACAGATAAGAGAATACTATACAACCATTTAAGACATCATTTACTTTTTCTACTGGAAAAGATAAAATAGCGTAGCTTTTTTAAACATATTTTTGCAACTCTTTGACTTAGATAAAGATAGTAGATATGAAGATCTCTCAAACAGCAGGATCAATTTTTCACTGAAATGACTTCATTAAAAACAAAAGTTTTAAAGTTTTATGTGGAATATTCTAAAATGCCAAAGTATTAATCCTGGATAATAACTCTTACAAGTATTGCTGAATTATCTATTTTAAATTACAGTTTTCAAAAAAATGTGAGTGGGTATATTACAAAACTGAAAATAAATTTCACAAAAACTATTTTAAGTATTTTCTATTCAATGACTTGTATGAATTATTTAAAACTTTCATTAACTTAGTCTGGAAATGTACAATTTTATCTGACTCATGTCTTGATATTCTTGCAATGCTAAAGGATCCAATTCTTCAAGTTTTTATTCCAGAAACACCTCTAAATGTACACATATCCACTTGTTACACAAGACACTCGATACTGAAGCTAATCCTGAATGCCAACTGCACAAACCACATATGTACCTTCCTCTCTTCCAAACATTTTCTCTTCTGTGTTGCATGACCCTAAAAATTCCTAAACTCTACCTGTTTTTCTTGGGTTTTTTTGAATATATGAAATACAGGCTTCCAAAGGGAGACAGAATTTTATCAAAGACAGCTTTTCCTTCAAAAAGCCAAGTCAGAGCCCATTATGAATGATTATTTGGTTTTATAAATAGTATCTTATTCCTAAACTCTAATAATTCCTTATATCTTGAACCTGGTTAAGCAACAAATATGAACACTGCCTAAAGAAGATACTGTTTTGAAAAAGATTTGGTGGGCAAAATAATTAAAATCAAAACTATTCAAACACAAATGTACTTTTGATTTGAGTTTCAAACAGAGATTTAAGACAGATCTTATTTATCTTAGCCATCCAGACCATCTCTAATACAAAAAAAGACAGAGCAACACAGATAGATGATACCAGTTAATGAAATTTAAAGTTTCTTACGTTAAATAGATATAAAAAGGTGCTTCCTTCAAGCAATAGGCAAAACAGTAACATAGAGCAACAGACTTTTCATTTCTCCTCTCTGCTTCAGAGATAGGCTCCCTACAGCGCATGAACAGTGTTACCAAAATCAGGGAGATTAGGGAGTAAAATTTCCACTGGAAATTTCAACCGAGATGCATGGAGAAGAACTAGGTACCGCAATATTTTCTTGAATACTGCAAGTGTTTTAAACTCTTTTAGTCCCTGGTGATCTTCATTGACTTCTAAACTTCTACACCCATGCACGTGTATCAGTTAAAATTCAAGCCAGGTTGTGTGAATGTCCATGGCTGCCCTCTTAAAGGTGGGCTGAGTGTGCTCTTTAAAACCTATACACGAACCAGAGACAGAGGCAGAAACAGAAGGCAGGTGTACCTATCCTGCACATATCCAGACAAAACTCAATGGTAACCATTTCTCTATTTCTTCCACTAGACCTGCCAGTTGCTCATACCTCTCCTTGTCACCAGCTCCCAAATAAATACACTGAATTGGACATTAATGCATGCGAGTAAAACTCAAAAAACAGGATGACACTGCATTTAGCTTGAGATCTGAATAGCATTTTTTTGCATCATGTTATTGAAAAAATCCATCTGTCAAACACTGGATTAAGGAAGAGAGAGGAGTGTACAGTTTTACTACATCTGGGACAGCCACAAATAAGGCAGAGTATTTTATATAGATATCCCAAAGGATATATCAAGTACCACCTTCTGTATGGGAAAATTATAATAGAGACTTAATTTGGGATATTAATAGGTATCTTGACAATTTCATCTCAGCAAATCTACTATTACAGAAAAAAAGAAATTTACACCCATTTTGCTGGGGCCATTAGCCTGCAAGTTCATGTGGTGAGAGATAATTCTCACTTGGAATGCAAATTCATTTGCACAGTATGTATTTTTCAAAAAGACAGTATTCATTGGTTTCCAAGGTTTTTAATGACTTATAGAAAAAAAGTATTTTTTTTTAATTTTGCCTTTCCTTTCTTCAGCAGTCATACTACAGGTTTCTGTAAAGACATACAATAACTTCACTTAGATATTCATATTATGTCTATCTATTCAGGATGTTAGAGGCCTAAATAAGGAAGCTTTTACTTGCACTATATCATTACACAAAATACCACTTGAAATTATTTGCCCCCAAAACCATCATTGTAAAAAAAATTGAAACTGTGACAATTTTCCAAACAAAGTTCATGACTCAAATAGCAAGTTTTATACCTTTTTATTATTATTATATGACAATATCATATGCTAGTATAGCCCAATAAAAAAAAAATACCAATACCAGTATTTTACAAGGATATGGGATATAGATAATATGGCTGTAGCATGTGAAACCAAAATACAAAATTACACATTTTCAATAAAAAAACTGTTATCCACTAATTCTTCACAGAAATCTAAACAAGTCATGAACAAAGGGTCTATGAAGAAAATTTTCTGAGAGAAAGCCTTCCTAGCCTTCAACACACCAGATTACAACACAATCGCTAAGTGAATAAGTATGGCTTAGATCATGTACAATAGCTGGTAAGAAACTCATATACCCTGTTTGAGAGATATTACTGTTTTTATTTAGCATAACATGGTTTAGCATTAGCAAACATAGATAAGGGAAAGCTCAAAAATAGTATTGAGGCTATTTTAAAAAGGACTTTCTCAATAAAATTAAGACATATAGTCCATTTCAGAGTTGATTATTAAGGCACAAACATTCCTTTAATATAAGCAGCTGTTTAAAAAGCACATTTTTACTTAAATAAGTTAGAAATTATGTCACTATCCTCAGACAGTAGTTCCCCACACCAATTGACTCAAGTTAAAATTTAAGTTAGAATTCAGTCTTTCAAAATTTGCAAAGAGCAAAACACAGTTTATTCACAACAGAGAGTCAAATTCTGGCAAGATACTGGCTGCTCTGGGGTCAGTGGCAATCTGGCTGTCACAAGAAGCATTCTGCTATCAAGAGCAGCAGGAACAGTGTTACTGCTTGAAGTGTAGGAAAAAGGACTAAGAAAGAACTAACTTAAGTAAACATCCATGTCAGTTATCACTCTCTCCCAGTTGGGAAGAACATTTCTTTCCGTTAAGACATTCCAGAATAAGTAAAAAACTAACCATTTTGGTAATAGTGTGAGAAACAAGCAGACTCACAAATCTGTTGTTGCTCAGTTACTATGCAAATTTGCCTTTTGTAAAACCACATAAAGCCTGCAACGATGGAGACAGAAGGGAAAATAATTGATGCCAGCCATTCAGCGCATAGCAGAGCAAATGGAAGAAATTCATTTTGTCTCATTCCACGCCGGCAGTGTCGTGATTGACATCGTTCGGTTGGTTGCTTAGCATTTGGGTCAACAGACTGAAATTGCAACAAGAAGATAAGACTAAGCAGTCTGCAATATGACTGAAGAGTTTCTATTTCTGGTACATTTCTTCACTGGAGAGAAGATGCAGCTTCAAGATCAGATTTTCTATATGCATTTTAGTATCAATAAATCTATACATACCCAAAATCATAAAACTTTTTTCAAGGTTCTAAAAAAAGAAATGAAGTTTCAGAAATTTTGTAGGTTCTTCTTTGAAAATGAAGGATGGAATTTAAGCCAGGAAGCTTGGAGGAATTTTTTTCTCTACAGTCAATATATACACAAAAAGACAATAGATTAAATCAGCAGCAGACAGAATCAAGTAGGGAATTTATAGGGAGCAGGTTAAAGACAAAAAGGTGCCTTATCAGTGTATCTTCTGGAAGGAGTCAGATAGTAACTTTGTGTGACACAAGCAAAGTTCTAGGACATATCCTGAAAAGGGTTGTGTCAGTAAAACACTCATACATATATAAATAACACAAAAATATAACAGAATAATAAATTATAATATACTATAAATATAAACAGAAAATAAACAAAATTGTCACTGCAGTCTAAACCTGGAAGAACTCATTTTCTACCAAGAACAAGTGGATATTGCGAAATGGAAGCTATTTTCTTTACAGTAGGGCAGACCATAAAACACAACAATGTCCTGAACTACAAAGGAAAGAGAGAATTATTAGCAAAACTTCCAGTATCTTCAAAGGAGGCCAGAGTTCTCATTATCTTGGTGTCATTATTGACTCAATTTCAAACTCACAGATATGACCATAATAAGGACACATCAAAAAGACAGTATCTGTGGTAGAATCACACCCACTGGCAGATGCAACTCATTGTAATGAAGCACATGGTCTCACACTGGTGCTCCTGGAAGGAAGGATGCCACTTGCATTCTGCAGACTTCCCAAAGCCCAGCCTTCAGATGGATTTTTATTCATCTTTAAGCCAAGCAGTCCCACGTGTCACTGTAAAGATTTAACTCAAAATTAATGGTTGCTATAATTTTTATCTGGGGGCTTGTGAGTAATAGGTGGACTAAAATAAACCTGCAATGTAATATCTGCTTTAATTAAACCTTTTTCTAGATGTCTGCATATAATCAAAAAGCTAAGAAATTCTGATACGACACGAGACTGGCTAGGAGAACTGCCTTGAAGAACATGTTTTAAGGCTGTGGTACCCAGAGCCCTTTGTCAATTATGGCAAAAAAAAGTTAATATTAACTTTTATATTAGTGTTTGATAATGTAAGAAATACATAATTACAACAACTAACAACATTCTTTGAAATTTTACATTTGCCACTAACAGGACTTTTGATTTTCTAAATCACATTTTGCCTCATCAGTTTTGGTTTCTTTCTAGTTCATTGAAATAAAAAGACCAGCCCACAGAGAGAGGTGGTAACAAGAAAGAAAACGAGCTGACAGTCAGAAAGGAAACTGAAAGGAGGACAAGTACTTTTATCATTAAAAGTACCTGAAATTTCAAAGCTCAATAAACTGTAATCAGTGTCCCATTATGAAGTGCATATACATACACTATAGCAGACAAACAGATGTGTTAACCCTGGAAAAAAAATATGGGGAATGGCAGAAGGGTCATCCCCAAGAGCTTTCATCCTTCTGGACAAAGTTAACAACTACTTTGCTTTCAGATATACAGCGAACAACAGATACACAACGGTGAACAAACTCAAAACTTTAGATCATGTTTCTCTAAGGTCCTTTCAGAAAGCAAACATATAAACCAGTCTTTAGAGGAGCTTCAGGACTGCTTGGTGTGCAAACACAGAGGCTATGCATTGACTGGAAGATGACAATCCGAAAGGGAAGTCACAGGGACTCTGGCCAAGTGGAAAGATGACTCCTGCATAAAGAGAATCATCTGATCTGGACATTCCTAGACATGGTAGGAATCTTGTGCCACTTTATCATGCACAGCAATATTGTCCCCATTAAACATGACAACCTCCGAAGCAGATCCAAAATGCTCTGCAAGTTCTGAAACTGGCTTCAGTTATTTTCACGACCAGTGTCCTGATGTCCTCCTTCAGAATGCTGAAGAAATAGATGTCCGTCAAAGCTGGGCAGGGGACCATCTTACAGACACCAGCTAGAACATTTCAGAAGTCCAGAAACTGCATCATGGTGAGCACTGTGGTGCCTTCCTGAACGATACATGGTCTTTAGCCAAACTCAGCCTACAACTCAAAGGCTTAGTGCAACTGAGACATCTTAAGAGTGCTTGGAAATGAAAAGTGAGAATGGAGGGATAACTGTTTATTAAACTAGTTCATAGCAATAGCTTAATGAAACTAGTTTAAAGTAGAAAAGTTACCTTTGTCAGTTTCACTTCAATGAACTGTAAAGATAGAACTCTTATGGGATGCAATGTCTGAGTTGTGGAGACCCAACTTGAAGATGTCTCGTCACCTAGAACAGAGAACGGTGTGCACCTGGATGAGAAATCCAAAGAATCTGCTCTTTGTACAAACACCAAGTACAGCTAATCTCAGATGGGACAAACTATCACTGTGGCAAAATATATGATAAAAAAAAGTCATTGGTCCTCAATGTGAGAGTTTTGAATGGTAGTTGTCCTCACTCACTAGAGTTATAACTGGAGTTATACTACCTCGTGTGTCCTTTCCACCTGGAGATAGAGCAGGAAGTGTGGAGAGCCTTGCATCAGTCCCTCCTTGAATAGTTATCAGAACAGCAGTCAGTACCTATTTTTATTTTACAGACAGTTCATAGCAACATGTAACAGATATAACAGCAGCGACAAGAGGAATAAAGGAAGAAGCAGGTGATAGCTCTCGGATAATCTCTCAGTGATGGCAGCAAGGTAACAAGGGCTCAGCTGAGGATGCACTGCGCTGCCAAAAGAGGCCTTCAAGCAAGGGAAATCTCTTATACATCATTTACTGAACAAAAAACTAGAAACTAGGGTGGCACTAGATACTACTGATTTTGCACACAAAAGGACTATGAAAGCTAGCAGGTTCGAGAAATGAAGGCACACTGCAACCTTGGAGTGTCTTTCTCACACAACAAAGGACATCATAATTCCTCACATTAAATATGGGTGAATCTAAAAGAGTACATCTTTGACTTGGGAACTAAATGCAACTAAATCACACTCTCATGCAACTAAACCAACACAGCTGAGAACCATCATGGTTAACAGAGTCTATTGCACTCAATGCTATACTTAGTGAAAGCGGATTGGGGATAGGACCAAACTTACATGAAATGTTTTTATTCACAGTAAGATGGTCCTGGTAGGCACTGAGCTACTAGAGGGATACAAAATATTTCATGAGGTTTATGAGTTTGACTTTTTTTTGTCTTGGCCTGGATATTGTGGGAATGATGAAATACTCATCATATTACACGAAGATACTAAAACTGAAATCCTAGGAACTGACACACAGATTTGGCTCTCATCTGCCTGCAGTGATGATGGACTGCAATGAGAACAGTCTAAAAATTTTTAAGAAAATATTCTCTCTCAGAGTATTAGTATTCCTAAAAACAAAGTTCAGCTAAGCACATGAAAAGGAAGAAATAGTTATCTTAGGGTTTGGTGACAGCAGAACTATAAACTATCTTACATCTGCCTGAGCTATGAGATGAAAATAATGCATTAACAAGCCCCTTCAGAACGATAACCCAACCACCAAAATGTCAAACAAAGGGCTGAAAGCCCTTACTGATTCAGCTGCTTGTCACTCTTCTGACAAGCATGTCAGCCCTGGGTATTTTAGTCAGCAATTTCAGTAACAACCAAATGGCTTTTTGTACACAGAACATTAAGACAGCCTTCAACTGGCTTAGAAAATAATAAATCTCAGCCTTTTGAACCTCTTTAATTCTCACTTTTTTTTGGAAGGGTTGCAAGAGATAAATGCCAGCTTCACCGTTCTCCTTGCTCACATTGATCCAGATGCAATTTTACACAGAAATTTTATAAATTGTCTGTCTCATTTAAAAATCAGAAATTAAACACTCCTTCCCATGTAGGTCATCAGCACAATTCTTGCAACAACCTCAAGACAGACGACTCTATGCAGAGCATAACAATGCTCAGAAACAGCAGCCCAACTGGCAAGATACTACACAGTACTGAAATCGTGTTTCAGCTGTAGACTGGAAGTGTTCAGACCTTGAATGATCTGAAACTGCAGTCTTCATAAATTTGCTGGTTTTGGCAAGGCATGTATATCAGCTGCATATCAGCTGTATTTTGGTGGATAAAACCCTGCCAATTACTTTTTTTTTTTTAAAGTCACTTTTCCCCTCCAAAGAACAGCAAAGGATGGAATAATATTCAGGCTAGACTAATAGTGTATTTGCCAGTAGTAGCTCCACCAGTTTTGAAATTACTCCAAGTGTATTACAAATTCTTATCCTGGCTCTGATCAAAATGTAGAAGTAAGGAAGAGAACTGAGGAATGAAGATAGAAAGAAAAGCTTTTTTTTTTTTTTTTTCCTCTGTACCACTGAAAACTCTAACTTTGGTAACTGACACCTGAATTTTTCTGTAACCGGAGAAAAAGAGGATATGGAGAAAAATGGATCATTTCAGATACCATGCCAATTACGATTAGCAAGAAAAGGCACCCTCACTTTGATAGGCTAAGTGGTTGCTCCTCTTCTTACTCTGCATCTGACCTACAGCTTCATAATACCAATATTTCTGGTGCAGGGAAATGGGTCTCTTATACCAAGGAGCACCAGCATTATGTTGGCAATACTCAGCCAGAACAGCCAAAAATAAAAGTCAAAAAAAAAAAAGAAAAAAGAAAAAAGTGATGACAGACAGTGGGTAAGAAGCAAATTTTGTCTTTGTGCCTATATAACAGTTGGCTGGCAATGGCTATGGCAAAGAAAGCCATCTCAATACCCAGGCAATATCAGTGATTGCAAAGGTGCCATGGTGCCCAGGTTTGCTTCCAGATGGTCTACGAAGAATCAACTTGCAAGGCCAAAAGAGACTTGGTTCAGGAACTCCATCTGTCACTGCTGTCAGTCAGTGCCCTCATGATAAACTGTCTTAAGGACATGATTGAGAAACTAAATTGTCATTCTTTCACTGCCTACAAGAACTCTGCACTGCACTGTCTTTCCCCCAAATATCTTGGAAATACCGAATGTATGTAATGATTTAGTATGTCTTCAGAAAGACAGCTTCTACAAAATTGAAAGAAAAATTTACCAGAAATTTTGGTCCATTTTAAACTATATATCTGTTAAAAAATAAAATCAGTAGGTGGTGTATAAGACAGCTACTGACCAGTTTGAATCCTGTACCTCAATTTGCTCACGTTACACAACATACCAAGGTAGTATTATTAAATCAGTACCAGAATCCCATATAATTTTTTTTCACAATTTGGTTCCCCAAAGTGCTTTTTGTCCTGTTTCAGAATATGAGTATTGTAACTTATGCCCTGTAGATTAATAACCATTATAATCTGCCAGTACAGCAGAAATGCATTAGTTTGTTTTCCGGACACTAAAGACCAGATAGAAGTGCTTACACATTGGCACACCTTTCTTCTACACACACACATACATACAAACACACACACACATACACACAGATTAATGTAACTTAATGAGATATAAGCAAACCACTAAAAATATCCTTTTCTATTTTTACCAAGAGTGAATGGGAATGTATATATTTTACTACTTGATATATAAATTTCAGTATATGTCAAGTATGAAATGTATATATCAAGCAGTATGTGAAATTACATGAGCATAACAAGTGTTTTAAATATCTGTTTTTCAAATACAATTTCATATAATACTTCTGTGTAGGAACTAGTCTAGCCAACTGAAGAAGAGCTGGGAGTCTTGTTATTAGCATTATTATGACTAAATAACTAAAAATCAGAATTTAATGCCATTATCAATGAAGTACAAAGTAACTTTGTCATTCCCTTAAATCAGATAAAAAATCCAAAAAAGAAATAAATCTTAATTTTAAGTTAAGAAACAACCATAGGAAAAAAAAAGTCCCAAAAAATCAAAAATACTCTTTCAGGTGTTTCTCATAGCCCTCTTCTCTACATACTTGGTCTTTCTGGATCCATAAATGGAGCTCAACCCCCTACTCCCCACCATAAAAAAAAACAAAGAACAAAACAAAACCCTAAACACTTGCTTATTATTTAAAAAAGATATTCACACATATTATTGTTTGGCATCAGCAAAATCTGAATCCAAATTTAGAGACTTTCTTTTTAAGAGTCAGATCTTTTGGAAGCTTATTCATGTACCAAAGTTATACAAGTAATACGAGTTGTCTAACAATGAGAAGCCCAAGTTACAGCTCAGAATTGATCTTTAAATATAACGAAAGAGCTAACTCAAACATCAGAGAGAAAAAGCTCACAAGAGCAGGAGAGAATTTATCCAGGCCGCTCATCACTAAATGACAAAATCAGTGCTCTAGTAGTTCAGTTCAAGCTTATTAAAAGGCCATTTACCATTAAAGCTCACAAACTTTGTCAGCTCCTTACCTCAAATGTAAAGCTAAATACCTGTAATTCAAAATACAAACACAAATAGGTAAACAGTGGCACCGTAAAGGCAATGGTTTACATGAATGCACCACAGACACGGTAACTTTTCACAAAACTGTACACTCAAGATGCAGTGTATTAAAAAAAAAAGTTTTAAAAAATCATACCATATAAGGACTTGAATTTCTGGCCAATGCTTTTGTAAAGAGGCTGCAGCAGCAACCTCATAAGAAACGTGGACACAAAATAATTCAGGTCTACCACAAGGAAAGCAGGGTCAGATTGCAGGAACAGAGAGGCAAAATAGCCTTTATGCCAAGCATGAATCGTGCTGTATTAATCAATGCTGGGAAAATGTGGCAAAAGGAAAAGGCAAAAGACAATCCACTGGAATGGAAATGCAATTTTGACCCTGGGAAATGACAGCTGGTTCACAGAAAACTCTGACATAAAGTCATCTCAATGCCTCAGTCTACGAGTCAGTAAAAATATGAAATAGCTGCACTGATCTTTTTCCTGCACTGCAACCTGCCACATTACTCATTTAAATGTGAACATAATGTATATAGTACATACATACTTCTCTTTGAATATATTCCCAATTTTCATTTTCTTCTTGATATCTGGGACTAGGCATCTTGATGACTACGCACCATAAATTTCAATTACATCTTATTCCAACCTAGCTATTTGATCACAACTTCTACTGTTTGTATCATGACAGCATGAAAGATTCCTCAAGAAAAACACCTTATTTGGCCATTCTGCAGTGAGATATGATGGTGTGTCACCCCTGTAGTTAGTGCCACTTTTCAGCAGGTTGGGAGGTCAGAGGTATGAAGTGGTTACCTCTGTACCATATCATTTAGAGCTGTTATCCACTCCTTCTCTGTCCCTTTCCTCAATATCAATAAAGCAGTTCCAGAACACTTCTGATTGCTACAAACCTTATTGTCACTGCTGTGAACGAAATTCAATATACACACAAAATATTATTCTTTTCACTTCATTGGCCCTAAGTTTCTAGAATACTACACTTACACAGCATAAAAAGCACACTCTTCCTATTAATAAATTCAGAAGTATTTTTGAGAACTAATCCAGTCAGAGATGTGCAATGTATCTGACATGTGGCTGCAAGACTGTTTTGTGACAGAATTTATTGATATGACCAATTTGCCTAGAAGTGATCAGCACCATTTCTAAGTAGGTTTTTTCTCAATAGTTTCTTCTAGCCATTTCATTGTGATGCGTTCTATCTGGGGAAAAACTATTACAGGTAAATTAAGCAAGATTTTCAAGAAATGATATAAACAGTAAAGAAGTTGTATTTTTACAACGGTTTTACACTCCAGAGTGTCAATCACAGGAGTCATTAGGTAGATGCCACAGTAATCAAAGTTACCATTAATTATTTGATGATTTTTGTTCATTATTAATGACTTTTCAAAACATGAACCCCCCATCCCCGAACAATTGTAGAAATGGAGTAAAAAGACTCCTTGCCACAGATGGCTATGGATTTGTGACATCCAACAAATATATACAAGCAAGTCAGGAAACTCAAGGCCCTTGCTTGCAGGACTGGTAAACAGCCATGCAGGGCTGTCAAACACCCTTGCTTGCAGGACTGGTAAGCATTAGAGCCAGCAGCAGGCTCCAAAATTACAAATTTTTGCATCACAACAGCAGAAAATGACTTAGTGAAGGAGCCAAAGTCATTTTCCCGAGGCTTATGTTTTTGCTAGTGCCTACTGAATATATCAATGGAGTAGTCTATAAACTAAATCATAGATTATAGTCACAAGGAAAAGCTGATTGTACCTAGCGTATTCACAGAGTTGATTGGGGAATATTCTTAGGTAAAACAGTAAAAATGGAATCAGGGTTTTATCTGAAATTTGTGTAGACCAAAATTATTCTAAACCAGATGTATTCTTTGAAGTAAATATAATAATACAATAAGAGAGATATTATAATTACTGTTTACTTTTTACAGTCTCAGTGCAGGATGATTTCTTGAAAGGGGTCAAAATAACTGGCTGCAAAAAGCAAAAATTTGATTAAACAATAAAAGCATTGAAGAAAATAAGTTTTATATATTCCCCACCTTTCTCCTTTATATGGTTCAAATGGCCTACTTTTTCCATTTATTCTCAGTACTATCAATATTCTCACAGTGACTGCAGCATAGAAAGAATTTTTCTCTACCCCTTACATGTAAGAAATTTCCAGTAACCACCTAAAAAAAAATCCTGCAAGGCAAGTCAGAATGCTACTGACAAAAAGGTCTTTATAAAAGAGAAAAGCAACAAAGCTTCTAAGGTTAGCTTTGTAATTTGTAAAAAAAAATTCACTGATAACTGCTTTGAAATGTAACTTTTTATTTATGTAACTTTATTTTTATTATGAAAAAGCCTGAGAAGTATCAGCTAAAATATTATGAAGATAGTTAACAGATGTAAGAGTTTAAAGCAAAACTACACCAAAATACATTGGTTATGGAAAAGGCAGTCAGGTTTCTAAAGAACCAGAATTTTTTAAAACAGCACTAGCAACTGAAAAGGGCTTTAAAGAAGATGACATTTAGATAAAAGATAAACATCTCATGTGAAAAAGAACTATTTTTAAACAAATATCTGAAATCGATTTTGATGCTGACAAGAGTAACAGCAGCAAGTCAAGAGTATGATAATACTAAAGATGGTTTCATACAGTGATAATGATTAGAGCAGTATGCTCTAAACAGTGCACACACATCTTTACTAACTTAGCTACAACTAATAGGGATTTTTAAGGCCAGAAGAAGAGAAAGTGGGAGGGAAATTTGGTAATCACATAGGGATTGCTTTTATAGCATTTGCACAGCACCGTTGTCCCATAACCAAGATTATCAGTGGGGAAAATATTTGTAGGCTTGGAGATTGCACAGGTGAAAAGAAATACCCTACGTATTTTAGATATGCGAACTCAAGATTTTCCACAAAATGTGAGCTCCTGTGCAAGGTGTTTCCATTGTTTGATCTTTGCTTACTTTGTAGGCTTAGCTTCAAATACAGAAAAGCAGAAATGAGAGAGAGAGATGTTCAGCCAGATTTTGCCTTCTTAAATAGTTAAAACTGTCAGCATTTTGCTGTCAATATTTTCACAAGGACTTTGCATGCACCAGTCAGGTACTCCTACTTGTCCTCATATTGCAGCCAGCATTGATTCTTGCTGAGCAAAAGTGGACTTGATCTCAGAAACTGGACATTCTGGAATTGATTTTTTTTTCTATCTGACTGAAAAAAAATGCATTTAATGATTATTCTATTTTGTTAAAAGGACTTGCTGGAGGGCCTGAGAACTTTAACTACATTTAAATTAAACAGATGAAAATTCTACATATTTAAATAATCTTTTCTTCCCTGAACTGATAAAACATAGAGCAAGTGTTGAACAAAGGGTAATAAGACCAAAGGAGCAGACTAATCTTAGTATAAAAATCTTAAAAAGATGGAAGGGGATCTGGGTCAGAGAACTCATGTTTTCTGTAGCAGGTGTTTTGTTTGTTTGGGGGTTTTTTTTTGCCTTTTTTTTTTTTTTTTTTGATAAAGGGAAGAGATTATGCCCATTAACCAACATTCTTCTAAAAGCTGCCACATCTTATTCCAGCCTAAACTAATCATTCCTAGCATAGTTGGAGATATAGAGATATGTGCACAGCAAATTGCACAGCAAAGACAATCTCTTCTGTGTATCACAGCAAGGCCAGGACTCCAACTCTCCTCTGGATCACAGTCCAAATATCAGAAACTTGAGCTCAGTTTTGCTTGTGCTGAAGTGAAAAGAACATAAACTAATCAAAATACTCTAGAAGAGAGATTTGTTTTCTAAGCCACTGAGCAAAAGATAACCTATTCTGTACTATACATACAGAAATAAAGTGATTCTCTGAAGCCAGAGCATTGGGGAAAACATTTTGCAGGCCTGCAATTAAGCTGCATGTCCAGGAGTGTAGGAGACCAAGACTTTGTTTCCTTTTCAGGAACACTGCTACTTTTTAAAATCTAATGACTGTTAGATATAAACTCTATTAGCGAGTCTAGACAGAGGATAATGCATCCTATATATCCTGTGAGTACTCTTTAACAAATCTCCTAGCTAGTCTGTAAGCAGGAGCACAGCACCATACCCTCCTCTGCCAACCTTAATCACCACCAATGGGGCTGCACAAAAGTTAATGCAAACACATCCAGAGGAGGTGTCTGCTTTGGCAACCTCAGCAGGCTTCATGCACAAGACAGCTACAGTCCTATTTCTGTTCTGTGGCAACATATTAGCATTTACAAACCACAAAGCAGTGCTCTGTGCGAGTACTGCAAACTAGTTGAGAATTAATTAAATCATATACTGGAAGCAAGATAACTGTGTTAGTGTTGTGACCTGGCAAATATCATATATTGTCTCTCTCTTTCTCTCAGGATCCTGAAATCTGAATAAGATTATGATATTATAAAATACTGAAATCTAGACGGCAATAAGTAGGGGTCAAAAGGTCCTTTTCCTTCAGGAGGCTGCCTGGAAAATTTCTTAAAAATCTCAGAAAATAATACTTAGTATTTGTATATATGCACAAAGAGCAGCTTCTCAGCAGTGTGAGCCCTTTCCCTCCATCATTTAGACCCTCTTTTAAGGCTGAAGTCCTTCAAAAAGATGCAGGGAAGATAATCTCAGGCTCAATGTTATTCAGAATAAACTGCTCTCTATGTCCACAGCAGATAGTAAAATAAAATGCAGCAAGGAAAAACTTAGCTCGATATTTAAAAAAGAAAGAAAAAAAAGAAAATAAGAATATCTAGAATCTGCTGTAGAATTTCCAGACCTGCCATGGCATAAAAAGCATTTATGTCATTTATGGCATAGAAAGTATAGCTCCAATATGCTTGTGATGGAATAAAATCTGGATGAGGGTGAAGAATTTGTTGGCCTCCTAAGATGTCTTATTATCTTTTTTTTTCTTCTTTTTTTCCTGATGGTCAAGGAAATAGACAATTTTGAAGGAAAGTTTTGCTACAATAGAACTTAAAATATTTTGTTTCTGCAGCTAATCCCTAGTTCAGCAGTATTTGTTTGGTTTCTGGCAGTAACAGATTTCAGACATAAGGACTTGTAAACAACAAAAAAGCCGATTTAGCTCTATTAAGTCCTCTTCTAGGGGCAGCTTTGGTTTGTCAGACATGAACAGAACTTGCAGCAAGCCTCATAAGAAAAATCTTCCTGACTACTGACAAATTCAGTTTATTCACATTCATTATAAACAGTTATCGTGTGTGGTGTTTTGGGTTTTTTGTGTGTGTGGTTTTTTGTTTGTTCGTTTTTAAACACATCTGACCTAGGAAATCAGTATTTTCCTCTCAAATTACTATCAGGTTGCTTGCGGGCATGTAATAAATTTCTTCAAAAAGACAAAAAGGATAAAGCATTCCAAGATTAATAGGTGTATTTGATAAAACAATGTTAGTCATATTGGTATTATAAAGAAAAAAAATGCAAGTAATGTTTTCTAGAAATACATCACTTTAGCTCAAGATCTGAATACTTTAAACATACTTGGTCTAAACCTATTATTTAGCTTTTCTATTCCTGCCTTTTTTCACACCCTCCTATCAAACACCGTTCAATAAATAGATGATTTTGAGAGACGAACCAGGAAAATTGTACACTGGTTCTAAAGTTCTGTAGATTTGAATTTCAACTAATGGATAGCCTGAGTTTTCTCAACACTACCTTTAGAGTCAAATTATATTCATCTATACTTACTGCAAATATTACAGTTTTACATCTTCAAAGTAGTCAAAATACTTTGCCAGGAAACAGATGAAAAAGTACAAAGCAGGTATAATTCAGAGCCTCATGACATTTATTTCAATAATTACATATCAAGGTAGAGCTTAATCTTGTAGCATCAAGCTAATGAATACTTTTTAATAAGATTTTTAGTATAGAAAAATGAACCAAATGCAAATAATTCTTAGTATTTCATTACAAAGACACACAGAGCGACTGGATATTTATGAATCACGATTATATGGGTTCTCAGAACACAAATCTGCCTATATTATTAGGAACATCAGATATTTGTCATCAATTTGATAACTGTAAAACACATATGAAGTACTTAAGCCTGCTGTCAGACACACTCAAGCCTTAACACCAGTGGATACCTCTGGCACCAGGCTCTGTCAAACAGAACAGAATGAACATTGTCCACGTTTAATTTTTTTAAAATTCGGCCTGACACATGAACTTAGACTAGAACTTTCAAACCATATGATAAACAGATATATGTATTAAACTGAAGAACTTCCTGATTAAACTCGCATTAAATTTCTTCTGTAGGAAGAACTCAAATTCCAGCCCCTATAAGCAATGAGATTCAACCAGTGTCCTACAAAGTATACAATATACTCTTCTCTCTGTAGATAAGTGAACAAGATGTAGATTAACCTGAAAAGTTCTTAAACATGTATCTTAAGGCAAGCTTGCTTGATTTGTAAGTAGTATAATTATGTCCAATGGAAAATGGAACAAATATTTTGGTGTGAAAAATGTTCAATGTCTATAGCCTTCAGTGCTTCCCTTAAGCAACACACATCCCAGAGCCAAAGGGGTGTGTGTATGCAGAGGAGATGCCGCTTCTTGAACACATTTCTTCAATACTGACAGGGACAGGGAGTGCACCACTTCCTTCGTCAGGCTGTTCCAATGCTTCACCACTCTTTCTGTGTAGAAATTTTTCCTAATAAATCTGAACCTCTCGGTGTAACTTGAGGTCATTTTCTCTTGTCCTATTCATAGTTATTCTGAAGAAGAGACTGACCTCTGCCTCACTACAATCTCCTTTCAGATAGTTGTAGAGAGCAATAACGTCTCCCCTGAGCCTTCTCTTCGCCAGACTAAATAATCCCAGCCCTTGGCTGCCCTTCATAAGGTCAGTGCTCCAGCTCTTCACCAGCTTCTCTGCCCTTCCTTGGGCACTCTCCAGCACCTCCATGTCTTCCTTGCAGTGAGGAGCCCAAAACTGAACACAATATTTGAGGTCTGGCTTCACCAACACCAAGTATGGCGGGACGTCACTTCCCTAGTCCGGCTGGCTACGCTGTTCCCGATTCGAGCCAGGAGGCTGTTGGCCCGGGCACACTGCTGGCTCACGTTCACCCGGCTGTCAACCAGCATCCCTAGATGCTTTTCTGCCATGCAGCTCTCCAGTCACTCTGCCCCAAGCCTGCAGCGCTGCATGGGGTTGTTGTGACTCAAGTGCAGGATCCAGCATTGGCCTTGTTGAACCTCATGATCTCAGCCAGCACGAAGCCGATTTCTTCATTTTTAAATAGAACTTATTTTTTGCTACTAGGGAGAGGTTTTAAACTCCTAATCCCTTTAAGTCTGCAGCCACAGAACTCTACTTAAGTTGATGAGAACTTTGAAAGATTCAACAGTGAATAGAAAACTTAAAAGTTGGCTATAATTCTCCCTTATATCTAGTCTTAATAAAGTCTTATCTGCAGCAAGAAAACAAAAAACTTTACATTCATTCAAATACTTGGCTCCAAGTTGTTCCCAAGTTGGGGTCTCTTAAGTAGAGACATCAGCATCGCTAGCTCGTGTCCGTTTTATGTCTTTCCCCATCATCTCTTGTGAGATGAAATGCAAGACAACATTAACGATAGTTTCTCAAGTAGCATTGGTAGAAGCAGCAAGTAAAATTGCCCAGTAAGATTAAGATTTAATTGCTTATAAAAGCTGTCCTTGTTGATTATGCACAACAATGAGGATTTGCATATGAGTTTATACTGCAGGTTTAATTTAAGCACACTAATGGCATTCACTAAAACATGCAGTCTATATATTTTTAGATAAGGTTAAATAACTAAGGGCATAATTATGTTGAAGTTCTTGGTTGAGAAACTGCTGCAACAACCAAATGAAAGCAAAAGCTTGTCACAGATTTTGCAGCCTACCAATTTAGAAATTTGTTTTATGGGTCAGAGCTAAAGCAGTAGAAATCTGCCCTCACCAACAATAGCTAAAATATACAATGAAAATGAAGTGGATTTAAAACTTTCCTACTTGGAGTAAACATTTCTAACCAAAAACTCCAAAAAGGTCCAAAGAACACTTCAAAATCAAAGCATGGAAGTCAAACCAACATTTGACCTGAAAACGTAGAGTAACAATAAGCAAATATGTGAGAAGGAAGAAACAAGAAACATCATGGAGATGCTCAAAAAAGCGTTGAGGACTGTCTATCAAATCTCTCTAATAAAGGTCAGGTGAAGTAACATTCTTATATAAGTTTTTTTTTTTTTTTAAACTTGTTTACATATTAACAAAATGAATGTTTTGCCACTGGTATAGGAATCAGAACGGAAAAATGCAGCTTTCACAGCAATCATCAGCAGCTACTTCTTCATTTGGTAGGAAAGATAATATAAATAATGCAGGAACCTACTACTGAACAACATTGTTAATTCCAAACATTAGCGTATCTTAGAAACAGTTAGAAAATGAAAGGCAGCTACAGTAGCATTTATCATTTATATTGTTTCATGCAATTTACATTTTATATTCTGTAGCTACAAAATTAGGTGGGGAATTGTAAAATAATTCCTTGCCCAGTGGCAGTATTATTATAATTAAGTATATAAATGATTTTTGCATGTTTAAATGTTCATTATTTTTATTTATAAATAAATCAATGCATTTCTATTTTGTTTTTCAGCATAAGGGCTTATTGATGAAAAGAACTGTTATCTTTTGTTATCAATATTCTATAAACTCTTTTTATACTGGTGTATAAAGATAATTATGTCCACTTGTATTATTAACATCTTGATAAAAAGGATCCTATAAAGTATACCTAAGAGAACAAAAAACCATACAGGAGAAAAATGCATGCACATTATTTGCATATCTATTAGTGAGGCACTAGGCTGCATTCTAGCAGTAGTATCATGCATTTTCAGCCCTGTAACAGAGATTAGTAAACTGCAGCACTTTCTCAAGTCCTGAAGTTGCATCTCACCAGAACTTGCATAGCTAGAATACACTTTAACCTAGCAGGAGGAGGGATGTAAAATAATAACAACAATAATAATGGTGCATTGAGTAATGGTAGTTGAGTTCAGTGCGCTATGACTACACTGAAAACCCCCCACACATGCAGGGACTGGAAACAGTCAAGGGGGTTGCGTCAGAACTGCACTGCTGCTTGGAAGCGAAGTGCTAATGTGCACGCAGAGACCCAGATCAATATTCAGCTACTGTTCACCTAACATGTTGGTACATTTAAGTGTAATACATTAAACATGATACGCTAAACACAGAAGTTAAATATTTGAAAGAAGTGCATGATGATTCACACCCTAAACAATTAAGTTCAGTTTGATAATCTCATCCCAGTGAGCTCCCTAATTGCAAAAGGAAGCGCTACAGTCTTCTAATCACAGTTGGGTTCAGGAAGGTTTCTCTGCCATATTAAAGTGGACTCCATCACAGCAAGTCTAAATTCCATAAATACAGATCTTGTCTTAGAAAACAGACTATTCAGAAAGTTTAATAATTATTTCAGAAATGAGACTGAATCTTTCATGTATGCTAAATAAAATCCACTACTCTTACTGAATAGGGATCATTTTACTATTAAAGCAAAATCAACGTAAAAGACACAGCTTATCCAGCACAACAAAATGGCGCATCTATGAAACAAGAAAAAAGAGGTCTTAATGAATGTATCTGAATATCCTGTAATCAACATATCTTCAGATGTTAACAAACTGCCTACAAAGTCAATACCAACAATCTCTGACTGTAGAACGTAAATATGTTTAGCTTTGCTGAACAAAACAGTCATTTCCCACCTTTTCCGCAACACAAGTCCCCTTTGCTCCAACTGTGATCCTTTGTAACAACTCAGCAATCATCTCATTTTGTAACCTAAGAAGAACAGGGCCCCCACTGCCACAACCTACTCAACATTCCTTCCACACTAAAGGAAAAATGGCTGTTCAGGAAGAGGAATAATGTCTTACACTTGAGATTTTTCAGTTTCTTCTTTGGGATGAAGGCAGGCATCTGAATACACAGAAAATACTCAGGAAGTTGTGAAAAGGCAACAATAAAAAGACATCCTGCATGAAAAATTCCTAGAATTCTAGCCCTGCATTCATTTTGCATTCCATAGAATGTTAATTGCAACAAAAGACATTGTTTAAATCTATAACTGATGGTCATTTGCAGGGCTTAGAATGAAACTATAGCAAAAAGCCCTGCGTGTGCAGAGGGGTTGGACTAGATGACCTCTAGAGGTCCCTTCCGACCTTAGGCATTCTGTGATTCTATGAAAAATCCCATGCCATAACAAATTACTGGGTCTTTTCCCAGCCTCTCTTCTTTAACAGCTTTCCAAGCTAATGGATCTGTTGATATGGATTTAAGAAACCAATGAAGGGATTATACTTCACTGTTTACATCGTATTTGCAAGATGATGATGAATATTCACAGTCAAAGCATTTTGTTTGGAAGTGACAATTATAGTGAGCTCTTTACAACATGCAGAGTAATCAGCAGTGTATATAAATGAGGAAACCCTGAAGGGCACAGTGACACTGTCAGAGATGTATACCAGAAAAACTTTGTTGTGCTGGTTTGGGCTCTAGTAACACCGAGTCCGCCTTCTCTTTCTTTCTCTCTTCTCTTCCCTTACCCCAGTATGGTATGTAGCAGATACACATTACTCTAGTATTAGTTCTGTCAGACAACTAAAGACATTTTTCCAACTATAAATCAGTTGTTTGTTGTTTTGTTCTAAGAAGGAAAACAAAAGTAAATTTCGGAACTAGATTATTCACCTACAGTTTGGAAAAGGAGCAAACTATACAAAGGAATAAAGAAAAATGTTTCCCCAAAGGGTAAGCAAACAAAAACATCATTTGCAAAGCCTTTATTGTTAAAATTTTCCACAAAATCAAGGCAATCCTGCAAAGCAGAAGTCTTTCTTGACACACAAAAATGTGTATTAATTCATTAAAACAAAGCAATTGACTATTCAGGCTGTAGCCACACTACAACAGGAAACGTTTGGATTTCGAAAAACAAGTTTTGGTTCCCTCAATATAAAAGAGATGTTTATAAACCAGTGAAAGGCAAACAGAGGCCTCTAAAGTGATCCAGGATGGAGTACATGATGTGGCAGCTGAACGATCTGGTTTTGTTCAGTCTGGAGTAGGCTTTAGAGTAATCTAAATACTCTCCTCAACTATCTAAACGAGGGAGAAGGAAGATAGAGAAACAAAGCTGAACTCATTTTAGAAATGCAAGGAAAGGACAAAATGTTAAGGTCACAAGTTGCACGAAGGTAAATTTGAACAAGAAAAACAAATATTACAATTCACTAAGAGATGGAACAGATTGCCCAGAGAAGCTGCAAAATCTTAATCCTTGGAAGTTTTCAGAATTTACCTGTATAAAACCCTGAACAATTTAATTTTGAAATTACCTTGCTTCAAGCAGGGGACTGGAATAGATAACTTGCAGGGGTCCCTTCCAAACATCAATTATTCTGTGCCTGCATGATTCTAAGTGCAAACAGTCATAATGACACCAGGGCATTGCTGAAAATCAACATACTGCGTAAGTGAATGCATCTTGCTCTCTACTTTAGATCTAAAACCACTATTGTACATGACAGACGGATGTAATGGTCATGCTTTCATGATAACATTATAAGAAAGGTAATAATGCAATCCACAACAAATAGACTTTCAATTGTCATGCATATTCCTGTTCAAAAACACAACCAATGTATACATACAACTTTTAATCAAAAAAGAATAAAATTCTAATCTTCTAAAAAAAGCAAGGAAAATACAGAGATATTTTATTTTTGAAAACCAGCATTTACCTATTGATACTCTTGCCTGTATGGCTGAAATTTAGACCTTTGGATGAAAAGTCCAGGCTACAAGCCCTAAAGTGTACAACTTGCTTCACAAATAGCAGCTTTGGTACCCCAGTAGACTTCCACTTAGCAAACATAGGTGAACAGCTTCGCAAACAAGGAGTCTCTCTTCATTGTGAAAGGGCCTGCCACACATTGCTGCATCCAAAACAAGCAGTTGAAAGTCAAATGGAGAGTATGAGAAAGAATCATAATCAGTTACTGCTCAGCAGGACATATGTCAAATAGCTCATGCAAGGTTGCACAGATCCTGTTTTAACTAATTAAGAATATATATTTATTTATATAAGAGCAATATATACAACTTTTGCCATGGCTACAAGCAGACTATCTTCAATATACAACCAATTCACAGAAAAATGCAGTTACAACCTTGCCAAAACTTTTGCAACTCAGATCGAATTCATCACTTTTGACTAGAGTGGGGGGAAAAAAAAAAAAGGTAGCCAGAAGCATGGAAGAGCAAGGTAGCACTGTAGTCTTACAGTTTCTGGCCTGCAGTCCTCACTTAAGACAAAGTTTTTAAAAACAAGGAAGCATATTCTCTTCCTTGTAACTTGCCTGGTAGTAACTTGCCTCTGCACACAGTCCAACTGAGTCGGAAATTACATTCATACTCTCTCCCCACCTTTCCCCACTTCATGCCCAGTTTCCTAAATACAACACTGCTTCTTGTAGAAGGATATATGCACCTCAGAAAGGACCGCAGCAAATACCTTTGCAACCTTTCAAGCCCTATGCTGTCAAAAATAAATGTATATATTCCCAAAGAGGTCTTTGTCCACCTGGTGGATATTTTGAGATTACTATCCACAGCTTTTCCTGGTGAGTTAAGTTTCCCTTTGCATAACTATTTAAAGGGTGTCAGACTATAGGAATGATCTTCTAAAGCTGGTGGCCAAAATGCTCCCTTGGAAAAGAACATTTGGACTCAAGTTGTTCTCCTAGGAAATAAATATTTTAGTCTTGCCTCTTTTGGGACCAACTTTCTTCATTTGCCTTGGAAAGGGCCACACGAATTTTAAGGCCTCCTCAGGCATGGAAGGATCCGAATCCAAGCTTTTCACATTCTGGATCAATTCTCTAGTATCTGCACTCTGAGGCAGAAGAATGTTACTGTTATTACTTCCCATGCCTACTAGTGAGTATTGCTTCTGGTATTTTTTCTTGGAGACTCTGCCCCACAGCATTGAATACAAACTCAGCAACCGCAGAAGGCTTCATTCAAGCAACACATGCAAAACCAACACTTCTGCTTTAAGGACTGATTTTCCTTACCAGTTAAATACCAAAAGCGCTGCCTTTTTCTTCAGCTTTTCTGTTTCTTTCAGTCTCTCAAACTCTGCCACATGTAGGAAGATAAATTATGTATTGATTTTTCCCCTGGTTAATAGCCTCATGAACAAAGAGGCCATGATGTTCAAGATGGTGCTTCTGGGAGAGAAGGGACATCACCAGCAAAACATTTTGAATAATGTCTCTCTTTGAGGTTTTTTTTTTCCTCCAAGTTAACAGACTTATCACCACAGCAGCACTTTCAGAAAGTGCATTCTGCTGATTGCTCCCCACATCAGAGCAAAGGAGGGTCACATGCATCTGCCAGTATAGCTTTTCTGATAACAGTAGAGTACAATTAATGGTCCTTTTTACCCTGTACTCCCCTCCCTTTCTTCTTCTGTAGCCTTTATGGAGAGCCTACCACTCTCTGTGCAGGTGCTTTGTGGCTGCTCCTGGATCTGGTATCATTAATGTGCCTGTAAAAATGACTCTTCTGGTAGAAGTGCCCCAAGTTATGCAATCCTGACAATTTCAGACTGTGACAGTTCACAGTCACTACAACATAATTTATTGTGTCACATACAATTAAAAAAAAAGTTGCCTTTTTTACTGAATACTTCTAATCCCTGAGGTATAAATAGCAGATTTCCTGTTCAGCAGTCAAACAGCATTCAGTCTCCCTCCACTTCAAACACATTTTAGTGAAAATAGGCTAGTTAATTTACCTAAGCTGGCAAACATTAAGAGGGTAGTCCCTCAATACACTGTTCTTTCTTAATGCCCGCAGCCAGACTAAAAAACAAGCATGCTAGAGGCTGGTTCAGCGGTTTAGTTAGGCAAAAGCCTGACTTAATTCTAGTTACAGCCAATCTGGGAGAAAATTTCAGCCCATTTCTCACAGTTCTGCTCCTCTGCCCCACTCAAGTCGCATGTTCTAAAAATGGTCTAAGTAAAGCCAAGATATACCAAAAGAAAAAAAACGGTTGAAAAAAAGAGCAGGAGCAGAAATTAGGTGCAACACAGCTTCCTTTTAACTCCCTCCAAAAGACTTTTTTAACTTCCTTGCTAGTCAAAAGATGCACCTATGGTCACTAGCTACAAGAGGACGATGGGGTAATAGCATCTGTCTTCAAAAGTTCATATTTAGAAAATCTAGTTTCTATATAATTGTGATCTATCTTTCCCTCTGTGCTTTCATTTTGATATTTTTTCCAAATCATATCACAAGCCCAATGACACATCCTCAACTTTGGGCAGAATGAAGGTTTTAAGATCTACAACGTATTAGCTCCCTTCGCTGAGAAAAAGGACGAGCATCTCCATTACTGAAAGCAAAGATGAACTCTGATAATTCTGGTCCTGAGGTAACAGGTTAGAAGAGATTTCTGGTCTGGCCTTGCAACATCTGAAAAACAGTCCCTATTCTAATCTGTCCTTTATTACCCTTTGTGCCCAAACACTTTGCACATGTCTAAGGGTCTAAATTACTCTGGCAAGTGGTTTTACATGTAATGCTCAACAAGAATTGATTTTCACTTACTCAGTGTTATCTGTATAAATATATTAAGAGGTAATGATCTCTATTTCAATGATAGCAAACATGACAGCTGATACCTTTTCCGTGATAATTTTTATTTTGATGTGGGAAGGAAAAAAAAAAACAACACGTTATGAGTTGTCCAAAAATTGTGGAAAGAGAAACCCTTAGACTCAACTCTGAGACTCATACATCAAACAGCAGTAGAGTATTCGACTATTTTTCTCGTGTACTTGAAGACAGCAAGAAAGATTTTACCTGCAGCATTGTATGTGACACTGTAAACAACATTAGTCAATCAGCTTAGAGAAATGTTCTGTGCTATTCCTCAGGTTGAAAAGCACTTTACTCCACAAACAGCACAAGTGTATCTAAGTGTAAGTAAGTGTACTGTATCATAGTTTTGTGGAAGTAAGAAATAATATCCACTATGTTGAGTGGATATTATGAGTGAGAAACCTCATGAAATTCAACAAAGCCAAGTGCACAGTCCTGCACCTGGGGAGAAATAACCCCAGACACCAGTACAGGCTGGGGACCGACCTGCTGGAGAGCAGCTCTGCTGAGAAGGACCTGGGCGTCATGGTGGACGACAGGTTGACCATGAGGCAGCAGTGTGCCCTCGTGGCCAAGAAGGCCAATGGCATCCTGGGGTGCATTAAGAGGAGCGTCTCCAGCAGGTCGAGGGAGGTGATCCTGCCCCTCTACTCAGCCCTGGTGAGGCCACATCTGGAGTACTGTGTCCAGTTCTGGGCCCCACAGTACAAGAGGGATGTGGAGCTGCTGGAGAGAGTCCAGCGCAGGGCCACGAGGATGATCAGGGGCCTGGAACATCTGCCCTATGAGGAGAGGCTGAGGGAGCTGGGCCTGTTCAGCCTGGAGAAGAGAAGGCTGAGAGGGGATCTGATCTGTGTCTGTAAGTGCCTCAAGGGAGGCAGTGAGGAGGATGGGGCTGGTCTCTTTTCACTGGTGGTCACCAACAGAACCAGAGGAAATGGCCACAAACTGAAACACCAAAAGTTCCACGGGAACTTAAGGAAAAATTTTTTGACAGTGAGGGTGACAGAGCACTGGAACAGGCTGCCCAGAGAGGTTGTGGAGTCTCCTTCTCTGGAGATCTTCAAGACCTGCTTGGATGCAGTCCTGTGCCACATGCTCTAGGTGGCCCTGTGTGTGCAGGGGGGTTGGACTAGATGATCTCTAGAGGTCCCTGCCAACCTTGGGCATTCTATGATTCTATGATAAGAGCAGCAGTTCAAAGCTTGATGAAATTAACCATTAGGATAATTCAGATATTGGGGAACCTGCATAAATTACCTGTTTGATATTCACTGTGCACAGTCATTGCTTTTTGGGTTGTTTTTTTGTTTGTTTTGTTTTTGGGGGATGGGGATCAGTTGCTTGTGTGTTTTTATTTAACACTTATTTAGGTGCAACATGACTCCATCCATCAGGGAACCATAAAATAAGAAGTATTAACAGTCCTAAAGGATTAAAACCTAGTTTACTTACCCAAACTAGAACTAAGTATCACTGTGTTTCTGCTTCCTCCCCACCAATTTCCCCATCTCCTAAGCATTTTTTTTTTAATCAAAGGAGAAAAAAAGACAGACTTAAGGCAATGCTAAGGCCAAATATCTAAATACACAGAGGTCAAGAAAAAAGATGTGGTTCCCAGAGCAGTATTAATCATACTGAACACATTTTACATGTAATGGTATATATTTATTACCACCAGGAGCAGTGTTAGATAATATAAGTCAATCAGCATAGACAAGTTATTGTTACTATGGGAGCATAATATAGCCCTTTTTTAAAATTTGCCTGGACTTTTATATCTAATTTAACTGCTGCATTCACAGAATTTCTATTCTCTCAACTGCTTCACACTATAGTTTTTCTACAGTGCCTTTGGTAGACTATACTCAACCAAACTTAAACATACTTCACTATTGATCTTCACAGAATACAAAGAAATGGTAATGCTGAAAGTATTAGAAAATGAAAACTTTAGGATATTTAAAAATCAGTGACAGGTATCTGGAAACTGGGAATGAATTATCAGTAAGTATTTTGGACTCTTCAGGCCTAACCTGTAAGATTTTCATAAAACATACCTCCCACTCCATTTAACAACTCATGTAAAGTGCAAAAGAAGTTCAAAAAGTTTGTTTCAAATTCTAGCAGTAAAGTAGGAGACATCAGGAATTAATATTTCTATTTAACCATCAAGAGTCATGCACATAGAATCTTAGAATCATAGCAATGTAAAAAAAAATATGCACACACACCCCACACATCAATGTTACCAGTTCACACAAATCAAGCAACTATTCATTTTAAGGAAGAACGACTATTTGGAGTTTGTAACCAAAAAAGGCCCATATTCAACTCAAAAGGGCAAAGGCCCTCAGATGTTGGTACTACAGATGACTTCTAATAATTTAAGAAGTTACTACAGACTTAGCTGAGTTGCAGGAGCCAAATGTGCAATGAACTAGGCTTCCATACAATGTAAAGTGAAATAAAACCACCTCTATGCCTTTATTAGTGATTTAAGGTGGCTCGTTTTACTCTGCGTCACAACAGTTTGCTTTTGTCTCAGTTGCTTCCTGCAGTAACCGCCTATTCACAAAGGCGATGAAGTCAAGCACGACACCATTCAGCAGCATTTTCCTTCCCTGACACCAGTTAATAGTTGTATTTTGGAGACCTCCAAAACATGGGCAAGTCCATCTCCCATATTTAAGAGAACTGATTTAACTGAATTAATCCTAGTTATAGTGCAAATGTGGAGCCCTGCAAATCTCCTCAGCACAGCCACAGTGCTGCTCACTGTGGCTATAACTCAAGTAAGGTCATTGCCTTCACCTTGTTCTCAACTCTTCAGAAGAGAACCATGGCAGATACACTTAGAAAGCACATTTTCCCCCACTTTGTCTTCATAAATTTTACCCAGGTTCCCTTGCCCAATTGCTCCAGACTGGCATTTGGCCAGCAATTTCTTCACTGTAAGAACATTTATGCTGCCAAGTTGCCTATTGCTATGCAGCAATAATATATATTGTGAGCTACAAATTCAAAACTGAATTTGTGGTTTAACAAAATATTCTACATAGTCAAAACACAACTGAGCCCAGTGCTCTCAGGTACCTACCCACACCAGATGTCAGCACCTCCTTCTCTTAAATGGCTTTTATCTTGCATGGTCTTTCCACCACTAAGCATCTATGACAAATTAAGTGTTTCAGCAAAATGCACAAACTAAATGCAGATCCTATATATTCAGATCTTAACGATGTCTCAAATAGGAGGTAGGGACATAAGTGAGAAGTAACTAGAGGTAACTTCACTAACACTTACAATGACCAACCTTTGGGGAAGTGCAGTTTCTCCACATGGGGAGCTGAGAGGTGGGCAATTCTGAAGCAGATCAAAGACCTTTCCAGGACACGTCACTCACTTTCCATGTGTTGGTGACTCTTTGGAGCAGCTCCTGCACACTGTCACAGATTCGATCACAGGCTAGCTTAGCTGGGAAGTGAAAACCCCTGCTGTGGTAGCCACTGCTTTGAGGACTTAATAATTTGATTTTGGATCATCGGCTGATTTAAAAATAAAAATAAAAAAATATAGAGGAACAGCAATTCTAGCTGTGAACCCTCACAGCTAGAATATGTCTCTTTCGCGTTCTTCCCCCTAGGTCCTTATTTTTGACTCCACAGTGGCCCAGCTCCAATACCAAGAACTAACATTCCCCGCTCTCACTTGAAAGTCTATAGCTTGGTGGTTAGGGGACTCCCTGGTGAATTGGCTTACTCTTTCAGAGGAAGGGTGGGAGCCAGGTTTTCCAGTTATATGGGCATGAGATCTGACTACCTAAGTTACTCTACACAAGGTCCAGCGCTATTGCACCTCCATGTTCTGAATGAGCTCAGCTCAGTTCCCAGGTGGCTTGGGACAGTTGGAGCACACTTCTCAGGATACTCCACACACCTACAGGGAGACTAGAGAGCAACCAAGATTTGCGGCCGAGAGAAGACTATCCATTTAGACTGGGAGTTTCTAGAAATACACAACATTTAAATTTAGTTTCCGAGGGAAGTCCAGAGAATGATTGTGCCAGGGAGCTCAGATGATAGCTGAGAACACATATACTGGATTTTTCAGCAACTTAGTTCCCCATATCCAGTTTACATTAGTCTGACCTTTGTAAATCCACTTTGTTTTATATAAGCCCCAAAGTAATGACCTTAATTCAGTTAAAATCTCTGCATCTTTTGTCACTATCTTATCATACAAAACTTATCATGCAAAACTTATCATACATTTTTTTTTTTAAACTACAGTGTATGTGATGTTAAACACACCTGTCTACAATTTCTCTTAATAAAGAGATATAATTAATTTTTTAAATAATCTACAGAAACAAAAATACATTTATGTAAGTGTTGAAAGTTTTCTACACACTGGAGAAGTTAAAATATGACCCTAGTAACTGCCAGGCCATATACTCATTAGACTTTTTTTTTTTAATTGCAACTAGTAATTAAGTTGCTATGAGGACTGCAAAAGGAGTGACATCTGTGGGTTATTCTCCCAGGAAATATTTCTACTGGAGAATAGGTTAAAAATTCAGCTCCTGAATCTTCTGTCAAGCACACAAGCAGAGAGCATGAATTATATTATGTCCTAGGGCAGGAAACCAGCACTGTGTGCACTACAGCACACAGCAGATCACAGTCCTTTCATATTCTATTAGGGATAGTCTTGACCTTCTGTAGGCCTCTTAACTTTTCAGTAGCCACCTGCTATTTGCAACAGGATACACAAAATCAAAGTCCAAATAATTCTACACAGTTGTGTAATCTACTTAGCTCCTGACCTCTGTCTTGTACTATAGTCCAAGTGTATTCCTACTTTAGATGCTTTTTGCAACAAAGTTTCTCTGCACTTCCCACTTATGGAACAAATAATTATGGGCTATTACTTTTGTTTTTTTCTTCTCTCTCCTCTTTCTTTCAAAGAATACTGCAATTGCCTAGAAAATGTTTGGCTTCTTGTGATTTTGCATGAAAAACACTCCAAACTGTTTCACCAAGTCCAATCCATTCCAGATGAAACAGACACTGGATGATTCTAGCTCAAGAAATTCTGACAGAAAACTTGCAATTCAGTTGAGGCTTACCTACAGAAGAGCTCTACTGGACTCTGTACTTTACAGCTTTCTATGCTTTATTAGCACTGCAGCTAGAAATAAGGTGTTCAAGAGGGATGAGGATGAGTCAAAACCTAGGAAGTGCTAGTGCAGGAGGAGGCAGCAGCAGAACTGGAAAGAAAGCAAGAAAAGTTTAAGAAATTCACTGATGCAAAGCATAAAGTTGAAATTTCACTGTGTCTCTTCTTTTAGCAGTATCTTGTTCTTCTCTCGGATGTGAGTTTCACTTTCGCCTTCACCACCTTGGTGACAATTTCAGAGCAAGAAGGATGCTCTGTTCTTTCGTTCTTGATTCTCTAACTTCAGCTCTCTCATCTTCTAGGAATCAAGACATTTGGAAGTCATAATCTAGCAGAAAGCACTACTGAGCCTTCCCTGAAAGCTAATACAAATCCCTTTTTGGAGGATGGTCAAAACTTCCTAATTCCAAACTCTAAACACCTAGCAGTGGAATTATACAATTTCCCTAGTTATTTCCCTAAAGTAAAGGAACATAAGACTCAGAACTATGCATGAAATAATTTGAAGCATTTTATCTCTTTCCAAAACTCAAGTTTCACTCTTCTGATAAACAGTCTGCCTTCTATCTCTTATTTTACCTTATGAGAACCTTTGAGCTACAGAAATACCAAGTATCTTTCCAGAACGCATTACTTCAGGTTTTGCAGAGAGGTTTCTTTACTGAGCATTCAGCACTGAAAGCCGTTTCTACTTCTTTAAGACCTAAAAAACTATAGCTAACATGATCTGTGACCCCTGTGGGGGCATCTTGATTCACATCCATTTTATACTAGGTCTGAACTAGTGAAGTGTTATTAGTCTTAGTGGATTTACTCCTAGTACATGGTCATATAAACAAGAAAAACAAGCTCAGAGCTAGTAAAGTTCAGAGGAAAGAGGTCTTGGTCAGAACTAAACACAACTCAGTCAATGAAGAAGAGAGAACAAGGGAAAAAAATTCTCCACATCATTCATCAAATAATGAATTCACAAGTCTGATCAAGGCTTACACATAAAACACTTGAGTGCTTCCAACCAACTCTAAATAGACTTACTACTAAAGAGATTAATTAGCGAGAGGCACAAAATTAAGTGAGTACAAAGAATAGTGGAAACATTCAAAGTGGGGAGATAGATTTCCCTCAACTTCGGAATACTGAAAAACAGAGGAAAAATGTAAGAACAAAATGTACGGAATTGGCACTCCGGGATAAGGATCTGCAAACAGAAATCAGATCAGCACCTCAGAGACTTCTTCATCTCAGGTTGTTTCACTGCTGTTAAAAAAAAAAAAAAGAAAAAAAAAAAAAAGCAATGAAGTGATAAGTGCTGGGCAGCATCCGCAGTGGTTCTCATGCGGAGCTAATGTGTGTGCAAATGTTCAAGCGTATTTTTAGCCCAAGCTACATGAGGCACAACACAAGGAGAGCAGAGACCCCACCTCACAGTGTTATGGAGGGAGAAACATTCATAATGTTTTCCTCGCCCTGGTAATAAGGAAGTTATCAGGCTTCTGGATTTCATCATTTCAAGCTCTAAATCAATAAGTAGTGGGAAAGGAGCCCAGAAGGTACATCATGCACAGAGGAAGAAGGAAAAGTTTTGAAAAAAGTATTGCACTGTTTGTTTGGAATAGCAGATCCTAATGGGAAAAAAAAATGGAAGACATTGGAGAGAATCCTGAAATTCTCATAATCAAACCTGGCTCTGATCATGGAGCCAGGTTTGGTTCTATGCACTAGATATAGCAAAAAACAATAATTTGAATGTGTATAATTCTGAGCGAAGAGTGAAAAAGTATTAGCTACCGAAGAGTTGTCCACTTGAGTGCCATTCTCCATGAGTTGTGCTATGTATAATTGTTCCAAAATAAATGAATCAAGTCACGCTCTTGGGTGTTCTGCGGCTTCTTCAGTAATTAATTCTCACCTCCTGTACCTACATATGAAATAGGAAACGAACATAAGAATAGTTTCTTTTTCTATAGCTAGCTTCATTATGCAGCTCAGTAAGAATGAGCCTATGTACCTAGAGTCAGCAAGCAGAACAAAACTGCTGAGCACCCACAAATCCTATTAAAATCAATAGAAATTGCAGGGACATTGTGACTTTGAGAAATAGCTTGCTCTTTTCTCAGGAACCTAATTGTAGGTTAAAAAAAATCCTCTGTCTCAAGAAGATTTGCATCCTTAAATTCACTCATCCAAGCAGTCCTCAGCAGAGCCATCAAGATAAGTTTCTTGAGACAGAAGATGCAAAACTTGCCAATAAATCAGAGCCTGGAAGAGAAAGGTAGCAACAGGGTAGAGAATCACGACTATCAGTCTGTAAAGTTGACTCCTGAGGAAGTTAAGAGCAGCTGAAATAGCACTGTACCTGCATGCTCTGCCTATGCCTGATGCTTTATGCATAAGGAAGGATACAAACCTTTAAGAGGTGGCCAGCAAACCTACTATACAAACACAGATAAGAAGCACTTTTTGAAGTACAATAGAAATATCTTGCTCACAAGAAAATTTTCAAAGTATTAATTCTAAAAAGAAAACTTTCTCCCTATTTATTCTAAATTAGTAGGCACTGATGTGACAAATCCTAATCTAACCTTTTACAAATTGAAATATATTAGGATATATGTCCAGGGTAATGCATTTGAAATCTTTGTATCTTTGAATTTTAATGTAAATTAGAGTTTAAGACTGGTGATTACCAATCACCTCTTCTTTTGTTTCTTAAGGCATCTAATTTCCCTCATCCACATACTCTTGTTATTACTCATTTCTTCACAGCATTTTAAGAAAAAAAAAATATGTCAATATACAAATGAGTATTGCATCATTTCTTTAATTAAAATCCCAGATAATTAAACATAGTGGCTCATTCCCACTCTTCTGTTACAGTGACCTTGTCATTCTGGTCCTTTGTCCCTGATTAACTTTCGTAATGTCCCCTATTTTCCTACACCAGAATTTATAGATATGATTAATATGCAGAACAAATTCACTTAGAAGTACACACTAGAGTATTCCAGAGTAATGTATTAGAATCCTGTGTGGAAAGCCTGACCAATTACTGTTTAATACTGAGTATTTAAATTTGCCTTCATATCACTGAGGGAAGGTAAGTTTTTCCAGAGATGTTGGTCTCAGAATAAAATGAGAGCAAAACCCCAAAAGGTCCTGCTGGAAAGATGGATTTTCTAGAAAAAAGCAAGGGCCAGCTTCTTCCTAAGGGATGAGGAAGTGGGATCTAAAGGGGAATAACACAGTTGGTAATGCAGTGGCTGAGTATTCCTATCCATTATTCCTATACCGGATAGCTTAGAAAAGAACTGAAAGTCCTGAACCAAGTTGAAATGAGGCACCTGAGTGCAAGAGCAAAGCATGGGAGGAGGCACCAAGTGAGATCAGTCAGGACCATTAATGCAGTCAGGACCCTGAAAACTTGAGCAACAGTGTCAGCAAGAACTGCAATCAAAAGCCATATAAAAGCTTTTGTTTTAAAGCAAAGTTTTACAGTCACCTAATAAAATTTTACCTGTTGCTTGTAAACCCCATAACATCTAGTTAAAGGTTGTCATGTTTATTTGTTTTCCAGTAAAAGCAGTGTACCAGCTTAAAACTGCTTTACGGAAAAGCAGTGTCTCAGAGAACAGAAGTAGAGAAACATTTAAGAAGCTGAACAAGGAAAATGTGGGCCTCCTGCTCAACAGGGCAGGTAATTTAGTACCTGCAGACACTGAGGCATATCCTCTTGGTCTCAGTCTTTATAAAGGTTTCCCGGGTCTCTGATTAGTGAAAGGGTGCAGATCTACAAGCTTCAGTGATTGAGAGAATTCAATCCACAGAAATCCATGCGATCCAGCAATCTGCATGCATGGGTGCTGAGAGTTGGCTGTTATCCTTGCAAGGTTATTCTCTATTTTCTTTGAAAGCCCATGGAGATAATAGCTCTCTGACTGGCAAAAGGCGAACATTCATCCATCTTCAAAAAGAGCCAAATGTTTTGACCAAGGAACTCAGTTTCACTTAGTCCCTGATTTTCTTCCAAGGACTGAAGACATCTTTGAGCACTTTTCTGGGCAAAATGATTGAGAAGGTGACTAAGAAGAGTCAACACAGATTTAGCAAGAGTAAAACACACTTGACCAACTGGACTGCCTTCTGATATAAAACAGCTCGATTTGCAGATGAAAGAGCAGAGGAGGCCATTTACCTCAACTTCAGCAAGCCATCTGACTGTCTCCCACCATACACTTGTATCCAAGCCAGAATGTTATGGTTTGGGTTAGGTAGACAATGAGATGGATAAAAAAATCCTTAGGTAGTCAGGCTCAGGAAGCAGTATTTAACATGTCAAACTGCACTGGCCTGGAAGCCAGTAGCAAGTGGAGTTCTTGAAGTTTTACCAGTAATTTTACAGCAAGGGATGGTATGTAATCCCATCCACCAAACACTTCAAACTTAACAGCAACATATGTAGCTACACCAAAACCCTTCATAGAACAGCAAGAATAGACCTGAAGGAGTACACAGTTCCACATCACATACTAACATGAAATTATCAAATGCTTCAGTAGCACATTTATATANNNNTTTTTTTTTTTTTTAATTGAAATTTTCCTTAGGATTTGATAAGCATTATTGCAGTTGCCTTCATATACTCTGCATAGTAGTTTCTACCATTAGGCATAGCAGAAAGTAGGAAAGTGTGAATAGCATAAATATACATGACAATAGGGATAAGGAATATCCTAATCTTATTTGTGAAGGTGAATTTTAATATAAAAAAAAATGCTAGATATTTAGAGAGTGCATTTCTTCCTAGAAGTATGTTACATTTTCTTGCCTGAAGTGTCCTAGGAACTGATTAACTTTTAATTGCACCATCTCTGGTCAATACTTCACCCCAAATAGAAAATTATAATTGTTTTTAATAAAGAACTGGTGATTTGCTGATTCACTTTTGTAATTCAGGTGCTATAATTATAATTAAGGTAACAATAAATTCTTCTGGATCTACCATAGTATATAGTGTTTCCTCTGTTCATCTGTGAACTACAAATATAGATTTTTATAATATTTTTAAGACCATCTTCCAATATATATACATTTTGCAGTACCATCATACTCTTGAAAAAAATATTACCTTCACCAGAAAAAGACAAATCTCTAGCACTTATGGAAAAAGCTCGCTCTCTCTTCCCCATTTGAATACAAGTTAACAGTTCCAGTAAAGCAGAAATTGCTGCTTCTCTCCATCAGCGATGAAATACTTCTGCTACAGCAGAACATTGATTTAGGTGCCACTGTCTTCAAAGCAATACATCTTTTCTCCACCAACTCAACTCATATTAAGATAAAATAGAATTATTTTCAAGCACGTCAAGGACCGTAAGTTGATCAGGAATGGGAATCAGGAATTTACTAAGGGCAAAACATGCTTGACCAACATTACTGCATTCTATGATGAAATGACAAGCAGTGAACGTGATACACTTTGGATTTCATAAGGCATTTGACAGCATCTCCCGTAATATTTTCTTTTAGGAGCTGAAAAACTATAGGCTGAATGGACTGTTAGGCAGGCTGCAAATTGTCTGGGTGCTGGTCTCAAATCACAGTAATTGACCCAAGGTCCAGCTGGCAGCCGATTACAAAAAATTCACAGGTGTACATCGCTATCTTCATCAACAGTCCAAGTGATGAGACAATGTGCACTTCCTAGCACATCAGGGGACAGTACTAATTGGAGGGAAAGCTGATAAACCAAATGGTAGAGCCTTAATTCACAGTGACCTTGAGAGGCTTGCGAACACTTTCAAACAATATTTTTATGATTCTGAAAAATGTGTGAAATAAATGAAGGTAACCTGATTACATGGGCTGACTCTAAGAACTATGAAATATTCTCTCTGTGTGTGAAGCATCCTGGATAAGTTTAACCACCTTACAAAGAAAAACTCTGAAAGAGCAGGATCTCCTTAACATGATCTGCATGAAACAATGCTAATATTTTAGAACAATACTTCAACATTAGGACATCATTAGGACATTATGGCATCATTAGGACAATATTTCATCCAGGGGCATTGCAGGATACATTTATTGAATTACAAATCAACACTGAAAGGCAATGTTTATATGCAGAATATGGTCCATATTTTCTTTCACCAGAAGACATACTGAAATGTATTAAACACTTTTTGTTTTTATAAACATGGCACCTTCAACACAAAAATTCTTAAATGTGTCTAGTATTTGCTCAAAGAGGAAAATCACTCTATCCATTTCTTGGTAGCTCTCCATGCAAATACTACACAGTGCTTTATACTTCCTGGGATGCCTGAGACAATAGTCTGAGGTGGATGGCAAGTCACTCTTTTCAGCTTCAAAAACAAAATCCAGGAAAACAGAGAACTCAAGCAACACCTAACACTGTGAAACTAATACTTATTTTCTCCGCATCTCGTATAATTAAAGCCAAATTGACATTCAAAGATTAATTCAAGATAGTTAAGGCTCTCTAAACATACCAATTCAACACTGATTTTTCCCCCTCACTGTGCTAAGACAAAAGTATGGAATCAGAATCCATTAGGAGTTAAGCAATAGAGAAGAATAACATGCATGGGAAAGTGATAACTCAGTAATATTTCCCATACAATGATTCAAGACTTAAATTGGATTGAAAATAGCCTATCACAAGAAAACTTAAAGGAAAAAATAATAATTTAAATGTTAATAAACTTAAAATTAATTTAAAAAATGTAACAAAGTAATAGAATACTGAATGTTGCTCATGTTTCTCAATATAAATACGACAGGGTTATACTCGCACTGACAGGCAGTAACCATTTACCACTGAATTTGACTTCTCTTTCCTGGCTATGAAGAAAACTCCTGGATATGAGGTCTATGCTCCCAAAAAATCTATTAAAAAACTAGCTGCTTACTATGCACAATATTAAATATTACATATGCCAGCATTACGCCAATAAGTCATGTTGATAATTAGTTAGTTTGGGAAATATTAGACACCACTCGGACCTGTTTCCTCTGGATGAGGACCATTACACTACAGTTCGTTTTATTTAATACCATGGGCATAGCCTTCAAAACTAGAAGAGCATCACTGAGGCCAAGGAGCATAGCATGCCAGCAGCACCACACTCATGCTCCAAAATCAGAATAGATCCCAATACCATGGATGTCCTAGTGTCAGGTAGCACCAGCGCAATCAGTTTGTTCCATTTCTAGCATTACTTCTCCACTGCTCATTTGCCAACGTGCATTCATCATACGATTTGGCTACTCCATGGAGAAGCTATGGGCACGTGCAGCGTTCACTCCTGCAATCTTAGCTACTCCTTCAAAGAGCTACGGGTACATGTGTTCACTGCTGTAACCACAGCACACGTAGGCATTCCTGACAAATCCAAACCAGTAAGACAACACAAACCACAGCAAGAAAGAGCCAAGCACAGCCCTGTGGCTAGGGTTTTCTTCTGTGGGTTTCCTGCTTCAGCTATAGTGTTGACGGTACCTGAGCTAAATTGCTCAAAGCTGGCCCAAACTTGTCCACACAAATTGCAGCTGCTGTAACAGAGACATACTACAAAGACCAGCACGCAGCAGGCACCGCTATGATCAAGAGCTCCTGGTGGTGCTGACCCTCTGTCAAGTCCAGGCTGGTTGGCACTCGCAGGTGGACATGCCCAAAACAGCCCACGTCCCGTTCTTGCCAAGTAGGAACTTGCACGGTTGCGTCCAGATCCCAGGGGGTGTCTTGCATACAGATGGGGTCTGGTCTGTAAGCAAGTTCCAACTGGATAAACCCCAACAAGGGGTCAGCCAGGGCAGGGTTTTTTCCTTCCTCATGAGCCTGGGCACATGAAAACTGTTTTTAAATGTGTATACCTGAAATATACAACCTCAGCAGGAAAAGTCAGGAAAGCCTTACTGGTTACAATCCTTTTTTTTTTTTTTTTTTTTTTTAAGAGTTTCTGTGTATATTTGTTAGCAATCTCCCAACTCCTGAATTAATTCTCTAGGAGAAAAATATTTTCTGGGCCTTTCTCAGAAAGGGTTGACAGTCCCAGGGGGACACAAATGCCACCTTCTGGTCAGTAGTTAAAATCCTCAGCATTTCACTCTCTTTGCTGTCTCGTCTCTCTGCTTAGGTAGGTTTTTGAGGATTTATATTCCCATGCGTATAGTTCTCCCTGACATCTTACAAATGGCTATTCCACCACAGGATGGTATATATACCTTCGGTATGTCTGAACCTCCACCTTAAGCCAGTATGGTTGGACAGATCTGAGTAGCAACAGAGTAGAAGCAAATTTTGTCCAGGATATTAATAAAAACATTTCACTAATATTTCCATAATTCTTATTTAAGATGATATGAAATTATTGCATTAAGGATTAAAGAGCTGCCCTATAAGACATTAGTTTCTCAATCGGATCAAGCTAATTTGATTTCTGGTAAGTGGGAAAAACAGCTTAATTAGTTCTATTGAATATATGCTGCACCAGACTTGATTTTATTCTCAACATCAGGCAGAACTCATTAAAAAAAGAGAAGTCAACCTTTGGCTCATAATTACCTTTAGCAGACCCGCACTTGAGACAATTTCCTAACAGCAAAAGAGGAATTGCACCGTGCTACCATTCAAAGGCATCTGTTAATTTATTTTTACTTTCTGCTCAGCCTTTCAAAACTAATTAACTCTGAAGTTAAAAAATTTCAGTTAGCCTTGAGAAGGTAGGGGAGAGGAGAAGGGGTAATCTAGATTTGAGTCTGGAAGAAGAGGGGTAGTCAGGGGATGCAGGATTAAAAAAATGCATTTGTGAAGTAATATAAGTAAAAAGCAAATAATTCCTGTTAAGGACATTCACTTCAGTAGTGTTTTTGTCTTTGCAGAAGTGTTTTGTAAAGTTAGACAGTTACATGGCAGATGAAATCCACTGTTGATAGATATGGACACATATGGAAAGGGAGAAAAGATTTCATGTACAACATGACAGGCTCCAAACTGACCATAACCAGCAAGAAAATATATTGTGGGTTTTCTTTATGAAAGGCAGTAGCAGCCATGAAAGCAACCATTGAGATCACTTCTCACAAGAGAAAGAACAAAATACACAGATAGAAACATAAAGCTAAGGTCTCCTCCTCTGTATTGATCGTTTAGATAGCATATTCTGACCTCATTCTATACACATAGAAATCTGCATAAGAAAGGTGATACTGAGGCACCATTTTATATTAAATTTTACAATAGATTTGATGATTGTGAGGGAAGCCTTTCATGAAGTGTATTTCATTGTCTACAGCAGCAGTCAACTGGACACCCCTGAACTCCAGCATGATCCTGGGCACCCCAATGACACTACAATTCCTACAGGAACATATCAGCCAAATATTTCCACTTTCAGGATGAGACACTTGCACCAAGGCCTGCTTTGGTTGCACTTAGAGCACAGACAAAGAGTATTTGAACTTAGTAGAACAGAAAGGAGCTCAGCAGCCTCTCTGAGAACAGCCTCAGTATCTTAAAAGATTCGGCTACAAGACTGCAGGTTTTCTAGCACGTGACCTCAGTGCTTTCTGGTCTACACGAATGACTTCCCTTGTTTAAACCAGCAAATCTCTGTCCTCTGTCATCCTACTGTGCGGCACTTGATAAACACCACTTGATATTTCTGTAGCGGCATCACAAACAGAAGGCCATAATAAAGACAGATAAGCATCCTCTGAAAAGCTACTTCCTTCCTCTGCTAACTTACCTTAGGATCATCTTGATCTATAAATTTATTGACAAGCCATTTTGTATCACGGCACAACTTGACGTATTGGTTTTCTGAGAGTGGAAAGCAGCAAGCCAATATATAACAACGTTCATTACCAGGTGCTATAGAGCTGTGCAAATCTCTTAAAGGTTATTGCTTTTTTAAATGAACAACAAAGGGAATCTACATGTCTGCACTAGTTTCCAGTGCCAACCGTGGTGTTCAATACATTTAATAGGTACACTAATATTGCTATTTACAGTTACCAAATATGTTTAATCAACTATACTCATGAAAGCCTCAATAAAGAAGATACTCAAGAGAAAGAAAGTCAGAAGGGAGAGAAAACTCCCCTCTGATTGAAAGCTTAGAGGAGAGTAACTGTGATGGTTATGGATCTTGCACTAGGGAAAAGATTACATTGTAAGAGCAAGCATCAATATTGATGAAAGTTCAGCACTGCGGCTGGGTGATTCCATTTCAAAGCCTCAGAAATGGTCTCACAAGAGCCCTGTGCAGACATCCTGTAGTTCAAGAACACACTGCACAAAAACTAAACATCACAGAAATATCTACACTAAAATCTGATATTTTGCCTGTTCAGTGTCAGCACAAGACAGCAATAATCTCTAATAATATGCTACCTGAAATTTAGCAGAGGATTCTGTCTTCCTTACAAAATATCAAACTGGATTTACATCTTTCATTTCACCTCATTACATCTAGCTTTCATTTACCTCATATTTCATACAAACCTCAAATAACCCCCTTATAAAACTCAGAATAAGGATAATATCCCATGACAACAAGACTTAATTTATTCGGACCCCACTTTCTGATAATTTTAAAGAACATTTACACTCTAGACACAAGAATGTATATTAAATAATGCTGTTTCCAGATCTAATTCATCTCAGATTGCCCTGGTGGGAACAACTACTAGACAGGAAGCATATGTCTTGACAGTCTTTTCACTTACCGTAACATATCTTTAATTTGGTGGTATTAATCCTCATTCAAACAAACATGACTGACACCTGAATTATACTACTCTCCATCTGAAGAAACAGAATTTAAACCAGTTTGGCCAGGCTTAAGCTTTTGATATGCTTCTCAAAATGGAGACTGCTCTGAGAGTTCGCAACACAAAAAAAAGCACAGGAAAACTTGCGGCGGACGCCCAGGCCGGACGCGTTCCGGCATCGCGCCGGCCCGTCCGCGACGCTCCCCACCACGCGCGCCGGTCTCCGAGGCCTCCCACTACTCAGGACCCCCCTAGGATGAGGGGCGCCACTCCCCCGAGGCACCGCAACCGGTGAGCCACCGAGGGGGACAAGGCGGCTGATGATGTCACTCCGGCTGCGATGACCCGGCGCCTCTCAAGGGTCAGGAGGAGCGGTGTCGGTTGGTCGCCCAAAGGGAGCCCGGCCGGACCGTCCGAATAACCACTCGATGCGAGTTAGGGTGGACGGCCAACTTTATTACAGATGAACATAAACTTATATACCTTCTGGTGGGGGGGGAGACGAACATAATTGGAGAATGCTAGTGGCAAGAGCTCTCCGATTGGATACATGCAGTGGCTAGGCGGTCCCGGGGCCGAGGCAGACCGCTCCGGCCCCCACCCTCCGGGTTCTGGAGCGTTCTGATTACATGTCACGAGCTGCTCAGTCAGGCCTACTGGCCTGACTGAGCATGCTCCAGTCCCGGGGTCACAGGGAGGCCAGGGGTACCCCCCCTGTACATCCCTTGTATGTATGGTGGTCTCACAAAAATACCTCAATCCCAAAGCCACACTCCCCCACAGAAAACTACTCAGGACCACAAACACAGTAAGATTTATTATTAAAAGAAATAATGAGAAAATGCAAGTTAAGAAAACCTTAAGTACTAAAAAAGGTAATGTGTTATGACAGAAGCACAGGAATTATGTCTAGAATAGTGCACTTTTTATAGCTGTAATTCAAATATCTAAAGGTAAGACTGGAATAGAAATGGAATGAAGTGGGACTAAAATCTAAATCTTAAAAATTATTGTATCTTACAGTGTTTCACCAGAATAATATCTAGGATAATAGAGGATTATACAGTTTCACAAGCACAACTCTCATCAAGATTTACTCTATGAATTTAACCACAATAGATCTCATGGTAGCAACTAAACAAATGTCTCTATTTTAAATTCATGATTATCTGTAGCATTTCAGAGTTTAAAAACGAATAAGACTCAAAATTGTTAAAGGAAGAAATTTATGCTGATTAGTAAAAGAAACACAGTTCAAACTTTCAAATCCTTCATCAATGAGATGATACATTATTATCCTTCAGAGCAGCACACATAGGAATAATATTCCACATGAGTAGAAAGGTAATTAAGTGGGTGTCACTATCAAGGGGAAAAGATGTTTTTCTGCAAATGTGTTTCCCATCTCTCCCTAAAGAGGAGATACAAAGAGAAATTTATTTGAAATAAATTAAAGCCCCAGATGCATCTAAAAATAATTATGGTATGAATCTTCCAGCATGGATAGGCCCAGAGAATATGTTAGCTCTAAGGATGTGCATAAAAAATAAATAAATAAATCTTTCAGTCTATTAACCTCTTGCAGGGTAAAGAACACTAAACTCCTCAGAGGCAATCAGGACTTAATTTATTTAGGCATCACTTCTCAGTGAACCTAAAGAACATTTCCTCTCCAGAGGCATGCATTAAGTAATGGAGTTTCCAAGCCTTATTTGTGCTTAAAAGAAAAAAAAAAAAGTGCCATAAAAACGGTGCTAAAACCCTTAACTGATTCTCTTCTTCCCGCTTTCTTCTTTTGGTAATCAGGCAAGTCCTACTTGCTTCAAAGAAACACATAAGACTCCAAACCCTTTTAAAAATCCATCTGAAAAATAATTTGTCACAGAATGGTTGAGGTTGGACGGAACCTCTAGCGATCATGTACTCTAACCCTTCCTATAGCTAGCTCTATCACACTTTTACCAGCACAGACAATGAAGTAGAGGTATTATTTTTTTGAGCATGGTTAAAATATCATCCTCACTGCAGAGGACTGGATTCCGCTTTAGGCTGCCTAGCAGCTACACTGACTGTCATCTTCTTTTAATAGTAAAGTACTTAGAGAAGGTATTGAAGTGTAAAGAATACAACTAGAGCATTTTGAATCCTAACTTTAGGTGACTAAAGAAAATATTGTTATTGTTTTACTGCTTATTGTAAGCAAAACACACATAAGCCAGGTGACACAGTAATAAGATGTGAAAGTGAAAAGGAAAATTAATGATGAACTGATAAAGTTCATTAAAACTGAAATTAGCTGAGTGCTTTTGCTGTGAATTAAGAGATATCCTTTCAGATTTTAGGATTTACAGTAGAAAATCTGTATGTGTTGAAAAGAGGTGGAAACATGCAGTTATGCAGTGCATTAACAGAACTAGGAAAACCAGAATATACTCAGACCATTAAGATCATATTTTCCTTTCTCATATCTCAATATTTTTAAGGACTCTTGATATTAAATTTGAAAAGTAAGCAGTAGTAAAATATTAAGAGAATATTCAACACACCTCAAACTTTTTTATTTCTTATTGGACACATTTGAGAATGAAGAAGAAAGCACATTTCTGATCATTCTGAAGTTCAGAAATCGGCTGTTAAATAGCAGCCTAGCTGGTTGCTAGGTTACATCATGCTTTGTGAGTTATTTAAAATTCATAGTGGAGGACTTGGAGGGAGATAAGCCTGTGGGCAGAATACTATCCCTGAGCGTGGTATATTTACTCTAAAATAACCAAAAAAAATAAAAGGCACCGAACTCAATAATGCACAACTTCCGTGCACTGTCTTCAAGACGAAATGATCTGGAGAAAACAGTTCTTCAAACAAAAAGACAATTTAGCCATCACAGATGGTCTATTTTGACCATTGGCTCCGGAATAACTACCTCCCTACTCTCTACAAAAGTCTCCATGGACTGGAGGAGGGAAGATGAGCAGAATCCAGACGACACTGTGGCAGCGCACCGGTGCTAGTGGAAGTGGTACATTTAATGAAAAGTTGTGCAAGGATAGAGAGAGATGGTCAGAAAACTAACCAGAGGGGGACACACCAGTAAGGCCAAGCAGAAAGGTCTACCTGTCAACATCTCAGGAAAGCCAATAATGTCAAAATACTAATTTTAAAAATACAGCTCCATAGCAAAAGCCTCATTTTCTCTCTCCAAATCTGGCTTGTCTTCCACATGTACAAGTGTTTTTGTAGTCTGCAACATAAATGCCTATTGAACTCCCTTCTTTATGTCTGCATGGTGTTTGAACTCAGATTTCATCTATTCAGTTCTGACTAAACCTTAGCCTCATTTCTCCTCCAAGAGCTCTTTGCTGTGCTGTCCCACATCAAGCATGCAGCAGAGCCCCAAATCCCTTATCTACACCAAATGCAAAAGAGGAGAAAAGAGAAACTAGGCCTGCTCAGAGCCAACTACATGGACTCCCCAGACCATTCAGTTCTTCCTACCCTTTCTCCTGTGCTCCAGATGGCCTGAGAGGAGTGATGAATTCAGCATATCTCTGACAGACTTCATGGGAGGTTTTGCTGCTTAAAGTGATCAAGTGAGATAGCAAAAGGTGAACTCACTTTTAGCAAAATGTCACTTTTTCTCCTTTTTCTACAAAAAAAAAAAAACCCACAGGCAGGCACCAAATACAAAGTGGTTACTAAAAAGGTCCAAGCTCCAGTCAAAACCCCAAATGCTTTAGAAAATTCTAAGTCTCAACAAGCTAGTCACTTAAATCAGATATCCAGGAAACAAGAGTCAAATTTAAGTTCTGGCAGGAGCAGAGATCAGTCTCAGAGGAGGAACCAGAAGCATAGCCAGAAGCAATACTGGGTAAAGGACTTGCCACACAGATTTGCTTTCACTTCTTTAGCAGTACCAGTCAGTGAAAGGGTGAGACAGAATAGTTTGTACCCTAGAGCCCTGGTGCCTCTGTCAGAAACAAATGAGAAAAGAGACACCAGATCCTGAAAAGAGTCATTTCACAGACAGAAAATAAAAATGAAAAAAAGCCACTTAGTGCAAAACTAACATAGCTGCTGAGGAGTTCTATAAAGGTGATGTTCTGAGCATTGATGAAAACAGCTTCTTTCACCATTTGCTGGAAAACAGATATTAGGAATCTTCAGCAGCGTGCTTCTAACAGTTGCTACAGATAAGACTTTTCACTGGTAATGTACTGGCATGTCAGGTTTTTTACTAAAGGAGAGGTGTAAGGAAAGTGGAGGGCCATTATATGGAGAACTTCTGCCTCACTCCTGCCTTCAAAGATAGGTATTAAATGCCAATATTACATCCAAAAGCTGTGGGAAAGGAAAAAGAACAAAAGGCTTATTTTTTTTTAATACAAAAATCAAGCTTGCTAATGCTTGTGTAGAAAACAGCTTTCCATTAGTGATAGCAACAATGACATCCAATAAATCAAACAGAACAAGTGATGCTGAATTTGCAGAATTTAAACAAGAACACAGCACAAATGCACCAGAAAATAATCAACCTTCCCTGCAAAATTTTTACCATTAATGACTCAATAAACAGAACACAGAAGCGAAACTTTTCTAAACTGGGAGGAGTAAACAAAACTGGGAGGAGTAGCAGATACCCCAGAGGGCTGCGCTACGATCCAGAGGGACCTGGACAGACTGGACAACTGGGCAGAGAGAAACCTCATGAAATTCAACAAGGCCAAGTGCACGGTCCTGCACCTGGGGAGAAATAACCCCAGACACCAGCACAGGCTGGGGACCGACCTGCTGGAGAGCAGCTCTGCAGAGAAGGACCTGGGCATCATGGTGGGCAACAGGTTGACCACGAGGCAGCAGTGTGCCCTCGTGGCCAAGAAGGCCAATGGCATCCTGGGATGCATTAAGAGGAGCGTCTCCAGCAGGTCGAGGGAGGTGATCCTGCCCCTCTACTCAGCCCTGGTGAGGCCACATCTGGAGAACTGTGTCCAGTTCTGGGCCCCACAGTACAAGAGGGATGTGGAGCTGCTGGAGAGAGTCCAGCGCAGGGCCACAAGGATGATCAGGGGCCTGGAACATCTGCCCTATGAGGAGAGGCTGAGGGAGCTGGGCCTTCTGATCAGTGTCTATAAGTGCTTCAAGGGAGGCAGTGAGGAGGATGGGGCTGGCCTCTTTTCATTGGTGGCCACCAACAGAACTACAACAATGGCCACAAACTGAACCACCAAAAGTTCTACAGGTACTTAAGGAAACATTTTTTAATAGTGAGGGTGACAGAGCACTGGAACAGGCTGCCCAGAGAGGTTGTGGAGTCTCCTTCTCTGGAGATCTTCAGGACCCGCTTGGATGCAGCCCCGTGCCACGTGCTCTGGGTGGCCCTGCGTGTGCAGGGGAGTTGGACTAGATGATCTCTAGAGGTCCCTGCCAACCTTAATGATTCTATGATTCTATAATTCTAAGACATCTTTGATTAAATATCTGTAGCCTGTAGCTTTTCACTTGTGGAGATCTTTAAGAACTTTAGTTTGTGGTTTCTAAAATACTAACCTATAGTGTTTTAATTAAACACCAGTAATGTACTAATCTTACTCTTCTAGAATTAGCGCACATAAAAGTGCTGTTTAACTTGCTTATTCCAGGCAGGCAATGCATTTGGGCAGCTGAGATGCAAAATAAAAATTTGTGATAAACCTCAAATTGATATTCACATTATAGTCACAGTGCTGCACTGCCACACTGTGATCTTCTGCTAAAGAAAATTAGTGCTCTGCCCCTTTCAGAAAGGCATGCTACATTTCACTTCTAACCTTACTAGGGTTTGTTCTTATACTTCAAAAATAAAGCACATGGAATTACACAGGAATATTTGGAATAAGTTCCAGAAAACTTAGAATGGAAATCTCCTTCCATATTTTGGCTTTAGCCCATAGGCATCAGTAAAGATATGAAATAAGCACTGTAACTACACTAATCTAGGATGTAATTCATAAGCAAGTGTTATATAAATGACTTATCATCATCATTCTGGTGCAAGTATGATATCTCCCCTTCCCCAACAAAACAAACTAAGTTTAAGAATTAGTGTTGAATATGCTCTGCACTCATTCTCTTATAGACTTAGAGACTAACCACACGTATGTAATACTATTGACATCAAAAACATTGTTGCTAACTGATGTATCATTCAAATCACACAAGTTATCATCCTATCTGAAGGAGCGGCAATGCAGCATCTATTGCAGGCAAATTATTTTAAAGGTGGTAAATTAGAGTGGTATGAATAATCTCTGCCTCCAATACAGAAAAATTCTAAAAAGCTATTCCAAATAGGGCCACATAGAGTTACATGTGGTCACTGTGAAAGGGACTGCACATGACAGCTAATGAAAATGAACACAGAACTGTAACTGAGAATATTTGTCTCTACTTTGGAATACACAAAATGGATTAAGTATTCCATTTCACTTTTGAAACTGATTTTGCTAGTTCTGTGATGTCTTTACAAAACCTAAGTGGAATGCAAAATTTAATGGAGCTCTTCTGATTGAGTTAAATCATGTACATGATGGCTCTACAGCACTAGTTAAACTCTTTCACAGCAGAAAGAGCAATGCAACAAGTTCTGCTTAAATTACAAACTATGGACAATTGTTTCTACTATTACAAATTGCCCTTTTAAATAATAACCTTTCTTGCTATCAAAAAAGTGAAACAAGAGGAACAATTGCCCAGCTGAACTACAGTAAACAACAAGGGAGAGATAAAAAAGCACAAGGAACAAATATTAAGTTTTTACACCAAGTCAGTATGTTGTAGGTAGTGTTATTGTCAAGAAGTGATTCGGGTTAGAGCAACTGGGATGGTAGTTAAGAATAGCCACCTGCTGATGCCAGATAAGTCTCATAGAACAGAAACATAATGGTTGGAAAAAGACCTTCAAGATCATCAAGTCCAACCATAAACCCATCACCACCCTGGCTGCTAAACCATGTCCCTAGGCACCTCATCTATTCGTGGAACTAAGTCAGTGAAAAAGCAGGAAGTAGGATGTTTTTCTGATGACTATATTACAACCGGCTATATTACTGACCAGAAACTTTCTGAAAAAAGCACTGAAATGAACTCATGTACACATCAGAAAAGATTTGTGAAGTTTGTTCTTTTGGGTTTTTTTTGTTTTGTTTTTCTGTAGAATACTTTACTAAAATCTACTTTAACAGAAACATAATACTGTAATTACTGTGGAAACCCTTGCCAAAATGGTTTAGCTTTAATTTTGAAAGGTCTGGCAATAAGAAGAAACATTGAATTCCTATCAATTTATATGGTTTGAATTACACTCTAGAATTGTTTGGCTATTAAAGCATTACTGTATGACTGCATAAAGTTAGACAGCAAAAGACATCAACTACAGTGCATTACCCACTGCATACACTATTAGCTATATTCCGGTGTTGAAAAATTGTACAAATGATAGCACTAATCAAGCAAGTGACTGCTAATCTATCTCTTCATCTGAGTTTTAGAGCGCAGCCCCTCAATTTGGTTGTTACCCACCAAGGGCATCTTACTGTGTTAATTGTGATCATGAACTCTCCATGCACACCAAGTGTCTGCTATTTAACTTACTTTTAATTAGCTTATAGAGAACACAGAACACTTTATTCAGCAAAATCCCCCACCTTTTTTTTTTTTTTTTTTTTTTTTTTTTTTTTAAGTATACAGTCATTTAGTAGCATTATATCAAGTTGATAATTAAGTCTGGCATAACATCACAGCATTATTGGGCTGCAGTGACGCTCATACAACTGACCTTGATCAGAGTTTGGAAAACAATCCAAATGAGAACTAATACTAGAAGATAGATAAGCAGTCAAAATATAATAAATTAAGCAGACAGGATTGGTTACAGCTAATGTTAACTCTGCGTTGCTGACCAAAGCACCCTCTTTCAGCCTCATATAAAACATTGCCAAACTTTCAACAGTCTATATTCCCACTGTATCTCTGCTTCAGCATCTCCCAGCTTCTCTCTATCCCACTCTTGTATGAAACTCTAGTGTAATATCATCTATTTTTCCTGTTCATTGCTTACAAACTTGGCTTCTTACATGCACAAAATGCAGAGGTTCGGCTCCTGGCAGGGATGCACTAAAGCAGCCTTCTGTCTGTGTGACGCTTGCACCCTTTGCTACCCACAACAGAGGTGCTGCAAGACCACGGTCACAGCACTTAAATGCCTTCCGGGGACACCTGACTGCTTTCATCTTCACCTCTGCCATCCTGGGGCTTGATGGCCTAAGGACAACTGAACTTCTCACAGCTGCTCACTACATATTTTGCATGTCCATGTGAGAGACTTCTTATTTACAGAAATACTGATCATGCAACAGGTCTATCTGAAGACACTGGAAAGCCAGTTTTCATAATCAAAAATGATACATTTAAATAAATACATTTAAATGAATGTCCAAAATTAGAAGACATGTGCCTTTTTTTGCTTTAAATGTCTGTACCATTTTTCTCCCCCGCCCTGCTCCATGAAACAAAGACAATAATATCCTCTTAACAGATTCTTTGCATCTTTTTTTTTTTTTTTTTTTTTTAAAACTTTCTGCTCAGGGGAAAATTTAAATAATATTCATTAAATAAGACATAAAAATAGGTATAGAAGGAATGTTATATACACACTTTCTTCAGTCCAATCCATTTACTGTAACTTTCAGCATAAATGCAGTCCTGTTCCATTTGCTGAACACCCTAAGATATATATTTGAATGTACATACTATCTAAGCACTAAAATAATCTTAATTATCTTAAAAGAAATAAGAATTATTTCTTTATTTCTTTGCTTATTATATATAAGAATATATAATAAGAATTATAAACTAAGAAAACTTAATTTCTGGGTGCTCGGCTTACACTGTCTCCACTGTCCCAAAGACAAATAAGCTTTACAGCACAAGAAAAATATACAAAGAAGTGTGGAAATGCAAATATTTTTGGAATATTAAAACTAAGTTTTGTTCCAAGTTCAGACCGAACTCACAGTAATTCACTTATATGCTGAAGCTCATTCCTCCTCAATTAAGACTTGTACTTGTGCCAATAATGATTTAAAGATCAGCAGCGCATTTATCATGTTTACTCAAGTTACTCCTCTCTCAATCCTATGCCCATTCCAGCTACTTGCCACAGGGCAGTGTTGGAAGGACTGATTAAAGAACATAGTTTCTGTTGCCCATGACAACCATGATAAAAGTGCTTTTGATTAAAAAGAGGAAGGATTGAGTCCAAAGCCATGGAAAATATTGTCATTACTGAAATATAGCAAAGTCTTTAAAAGTTTAAGATAGATGCAATTGCTCTAAAAAAAAAAAAAAGAAAAAAAANAAAAGTAAAAAGAAAAAAAAATTTTTTAAAAAAAAAAAAAAAAAAAAAAAAAAAAAAAAAAAAAAAAGGCCTGTGAAAGCCTGGCCTGCTAGAAATGAGTCCTGCGAGTTAGGGGAAGAAAAAAAAGAAAAAACACAACACACTTCCACAAAGAAATGTTAAATATTTCAGCAGAGAAAGAAAAAGAAAGAAAAAAAAATACACACTATATTTGATTCTTTTAATGCTCTTAATGTTTCCTAAAGAGGTGTCGTCATCTTGTTCAGATTAAACATGGAGACTCTTCAAAGCATATTGGAAAGAAAGGAAGGAAAGAAAGAATTAATGTGAAAAAAGAAACAGAAGGGAATGTTGCAGGAAAAAAATTCTGTGATCAAACCGAAAAACTAGTTTTAAATGTTTGCTTCCTGCAGAATATTCAAGGATTGTAGATTGCAGCTATTCTTTCTCATATGCAAAACTAAAATTATTGAAGTCTAACCCTCACTTACTCCACTAAGTTTTCTTTGTTTTATATTATTTTAGGCAGCTGTGCCTTGAGCAGCAGATCTCAAGGAAAATAAACCTTTCCTCCACCTCGACAAACATCTCAAACTGCAGGGGCTAGAACACTTAATGAAAAAGGGGAAACCCAAGAATTACATCTGGTTTTCCTGGCCAGCATCCAGGACAAATTATCCCCTATAAGATTTGAAGCATTCACAGAACCTTTTCAGAAAACCACTCTAACACATTTACAAATAACTATTTTGTTCTCTTTTTCACTATGGAGTTATTGGAAGAGAACACAATATGTCCACCCAAGAATGTGCTCATCTCAGAGACAGACATGATAGACTCAAATAGACATTTTTCTGACCTAGACCCTGAGCTGCCTTTGCTTACTCAGCAAAACAGTTCATGCCTTCACTACAGTTTATGCCTGCATAAAGGAAGCCAGCAGAAACACACTAACAGTTACATGGCAATGATAGCTTTGGAAAATAGTTCAAAGTCATCCACTAAAAAAAAAATTAGACAAATTTCACAGCATTTTGGAGACTAGCTCATGGTCTAGGTAGGAGGTAGTACAGCAACTAAAATAAAAGCACACCCATTTGGATGTGTAATTTATCTTTAAAAAATAATGTTAGATTCTCTAATTAGTTGTAAATTAAAAAAAAATTGACAGTCACTCTTATGACCTCTGTTTTGCCAGATTGACACTATAGAGAGGAAATTCTTTAACTGCTCAATTCCATGAACAAACAGAAAGGAAATCTAACCCTCTTCCAACCTTTCCCCTTTAGAAGTTGCTTCAAAATTTTAATGTTTGATTTGGAGGGAAGCAGCCCAACTCCTAACTTATTTTGCTTTCTTAAAACCACATGATATTCTTGTCTTTTTCCACTGGAGAGGAGAAAGAAAAAAAAAGATAGAATAAAAATTAATCCTTCCTCCATCTCTTGTGGGTGTAATGTGGTTCAGGTTTTGCACTCAGAAAATAGTGGAGCAGTAGTTTAAAAAAACATCATTGAGGAGTGGGCATTTAAACCATGAATCAAAGACATGCCTTTTTGATATACATGCATATATACTATATATGTATAGAGAGAGAGAAATAATGAATTATTAATTCTTTAAGTCAGACAAACCTTTTGAAGAATGTATGTCTTCTTTCTGTCCCAGAATAGCACAAAAAAATCATTATTTCTGGAAGTTCTTAAATTAAGGTTCACGGACAAGGTCCTTTTAGCTTACTACCATCCTGTACCATTCAAAAACATTTCAGTACAGCTTAATATAAATATGCAAAACAGTGAGTATATAAAAATATGGCTCTTACAATTATTAAATGATCATCTGCTCCACATATTCTAGAGTTCACCAAAAAATAAGATATTTTCTGCTGGAAAACAGTCTAAGAAAGATCTCAAGTTATTATCTCCCCACAAAAAATATAAACACTTTTCCTCAGTCTTTTAAAAGCAAAAACATTATCTATCACAAAAAGAAGCTTATTATTCTCAATTTCCAAAGAATAAAAAAAGAGAGTTCCTTTGACATGTTATCTGAACAACAGATCACATTTTTGCAAAAGGGCAAAAAAAAAAAAATCTGTTTTCCAGAATATGACTGCCTAACCTAAAATAGTTTTTCTCATTACTTCTCTTCCTGCTTTTCACATCACATTTTCTCATTTTCTGTTATTTACAGACAAATTCAGGAAAAGGCATTATTAATGGCAACATTAATGAGAAAAGCATCATTAGGACAAGTTAGATTCTCAGCAGCGCTTGGATCTTAGATGTCTAGCTCCCTCCCAAATCAAGTGACAGGCACCAAAATTCTCTTAAGAGCCTAAGACTTGAGTTCTTTATATAGACATAAACCATTATAAGCAGTATACTATATCACACATTTTAAAATGTTTATTAAAGTGAGTATTCTTAAACAACTTTATATATATTAAACATTATCTTTAACCATAGTCAGTTTCCTGCTTGCAACTCAAGAGAAATTATGAATATTAATTGTGAATATGATTAAAACTTTGACCAGGAACAATTACCATCTGCTCACACAAATGGAGAAGGGACAGTTCAGAAGAAAAAGGAATAATTGGTGCCTTTGCCATTACACAAGAAACCAGTGATCAAACTCAAATAACCGCTTGTCTGCAGTGCTTACCTCCATGTCCAGCTAATGCTCACAGTGGCCTGACTGAAGAAACCATTTCTACTTCCCTGTGAATCGTTCCCTAAAGCTCTCTTTAGTTGTCCCTTATACGCAGATTTTGTTACATACTGTGTAAGGATCACGAAAATCGATCATCTCCACAGCTCCCCTCCCACCAGCTGGAAAGTAAGACTAAAGCTTCAAAAAGTGTTCAGAGTCAGGCTGTTTTTCTGGACAAGGACATACCAAGCACTGCAGCAACAGGTCAAATTAAACCTTCTCTGTTGAAGCACAAAAGTGCAGCACTTTAATGGCCCTATGCATCAACTAACCCAAGTTCCTCCATCCTGTCTCCTTCCTCCCCAAACCAGTCTGGACCTCCCTGTTGAATTTCAGATGCAAATAAAAAAATTAAATAAATTTAATCCAGATGAGTAGTGATCAACACTAATAATGTATCAGTCTCTAATAGCTCTCAAAGTAAATCAGCAGTTGCACAAAGTCACCATTAGCACAACTAGTATTATGCATGTCATGCATTTTATATCTCCCAAATTTGCAGTAATTCCATTTTGCCACTGTAAGTGGCACTCCATAAAGGAAGCTCAGCTTGATGATTGCACACACAACCTTGCAAATGGAGCAGACTATAAAGCAAAATGCTAACTCCCTCAGCTTCCCAATACATTGTGGAATGAGGACAGCATTAAATTCTGTGTTGAGAAGAAAATGGCTGTTAATGTTAAATCGATTTCTGCTAATGTTACAACAGCAACAGTGCCCAGTGGTATTGAACTTGCATCAAACACCACATCCATGTTATGTCTAATACTAATGGCTAATAGAGGAGGCAAGTGGGTGCACTTAATTTTTCAGTACACAAAACTGAGTTCAGAGTCCTCTGATGTCAGAACACCCCTCTACACTTAACCCCACAAAAGCAGGAAAAATACTTATCACCTACCAAAAGCCTCAGGTGACCTTGGGAATGCAAAATCCCAAATTGATCCCAGTAATCTTAGGCAACCAACACTTATTTGTTATCTACAGAGTTACAGGCATCTATAGGTTTTTTCCAAATTAACTTTTACAAAGTGGTTCTGGGCTTCAAACACAATTATTTGACAAGTTAAAACTTGAGTTTTTAGAAAAATAAAGAAAGATCCATAATATCAAGCTATGTAATCACCAGTAATAGTGGTATTATTTAGGTTTAATAATTCACTTAAAGCTTTGAATTGTAATTTAGTTTTAGTAGCTACTGAAATAAATAACTTTGTTTATTTTACTATATCTATTACTGAAAGTACTTTCACAATTTCAAAGTTATATTTCAATGACAGACAACAGAGGTTTCTAAACAGACGAAGCTGAAATACCCAAAGCTATCTGCAATCTCTCACTACCAGGTGAGGTACCTCACTACCTACCCCTGGGACTTAACAGTGATTTGAAAAGATATTATTGCTGGTGATTTTGTTTTGTTTTGCAGGAATAACATTTTCTTCAGCCTTCAGCACTTTCAAATTGTCTTATATAAAATTCTCTTTCTTATTATAAGCAAATAAATACTGATTTGCAGGACAAGTCAATCCAAACTACTATAAGCAGAGACATGATAATCAACAGATGCTGGGAAACATATTCATTGGAGCTAGCAGTTTGTATTTGGATACCTGCATGATGGTTTGATATTTAATCTCCCAATCCACAGGATATAAAACACTGCACAATATAAAGGCTGTGCTCCACGTGAAACTTGTGACAAGCAAACAGTCTCTTTGACAATATTAATAATAATATACCCTTCAAAAATCCATTTGTCTGGCTTGGCCCACTAAGCATTAAATTTAACCCAGTACAGAGACATGCAACGGAGAAAGCACTCATCTCAAAGGCACATTCTATTCAAAAAGGTGGGGTAATTATTCTTTATAAAATCAACTTTGTATCTTTGTAAGACAGATTAGAGCTGTCCCTTCAGAAATGGAAAAATTATGGGAAATCCAGAAGGTAGTTCAAGTAACCTGTTTTCAAAATAATGCAAAAGTGTCCTGGAATAAGAATCCTGTATGTTAATCTAATTGGAAAGCTATGCATGCTGTCTTTATATTATTCAAGTACTGTAATTTGGATAAGATCTACTAGCAATTACTGAAAGACATTGCTTTCACAGTAGGCAATAAAAGGTGACACAACGATCCAATCTTTCTCTGGCTCAAGTCATAAAAGCTTGAATACTTTTTCAAACAAATCTGTTTTTAAATCACCTCAAAATACAAACTTCTAGAGTGTCTTATTTGAACAGCTTGCTCTCCCCATTTCTTCATATTCATGCAGCTATTCTGGCAAACCAAAAACTTCATTAAAAAGTTGTTCATTTTAAGAGACATAACAGTCTGAAACCACACATGATAGACCAAACATAACCCTTTACAGAATTTAGAAGTTGCAAGTTAGAAAATCCGATTTGCTCCATGTAGCATGATAGTTTGTCAACAATGCTAGTATGTCACACTTATGTCACAGATTCTAGCTCAGGTGGTCAGTTCAGGCAGCTCCTGATTTTCCTTGCAAGAAGAAACATTAAAGATAAGAGACAGTATACCTGATGGCATCATTTTGGAAGATAAAGTAATTTAGGAGTCATAATCTTGCTTGAAGGAAACAAAAGTGGTTGAGAACTGAGCTCTGAAAATGCTTGCATTTAATGACCTCAAAAGGCACATAGTGAAGGAAAGCAGAAGACTGAAAAATATTCAGGAGAGATTTTAAAATGAAAGCTTAGATGCTTTGGAGAAACCAAAGCACTTTGGAAGGTCAATATTTCTAAACTCAGAGGAGGGGAAAAAAAAAAAAAAAACACACACACAAAAATAGGTAGGAACAGAAACCGTAGAGACAGAGAAGTATACTGTAAGGAATCAGCAGGAAAAAAAATGGTTTCTAGGAAAAGCAAAGCATGAAGCATAAGTCTGTTAAGGGTCAACAAATGAGTTTCTAAGTGCAAATTTACCCCTTCTCACTGACTGCTTACTGCAACCCCTTTGTCGTCCCACCAACTTGCATTGATTAGAAAGAGTCCAGCATGAGCCAACTTTGGCTGGGCACCCAACAGCAATGCAAATGAAGCCTGAGGCGAGGAAACTTCACTGACAGGAAACAAAATGGAAAGTGTAGTATTAATTACCACGAAAGAGATAAGCTTCAGGAGTCAATGATGTCAGTAACGTCCTGTCACTCTCCAGTCCTAAGCAGTTAGCTGAGGCTCAAAGAGCTGAGTGCAACTGATTTGTCTAAGGGTAACAACCACCAGTAAATCCCTTTGCAAATCTATAACAAAAAAAGAAAAAAGACACACACAAGTAGAGCATTTTCAGTTTAAAATGAAAAGCCAGCTTGATGTTTCAGCAGTATAACTTTGTACCTACAAGGCTCCCTTTAACCATCTTTTGAAGGAAAACCTCAGTCAATGTGGGTTAGAACTCCAGATGAAATCTGATCTACTTTTCTTAGAGACAAAGCAAATGCTAATTAAGTAATATGGAAACTTGGGTTTATCATATTCATTTTTACCATAAATCTCCCTTGGCTACTGGGCTGTGTAATTTGTTTTTAAAGCTAACAACAACAAAAAAAAAAGCTAAGAAGCAAATTCACAAGCAATTGCAGGACCATTTTGTCACTAGAGGTTGCTGATACATGCCAACAGCTGTATTTGGTGGAAATGTCTTAAGATAAGGGAATAGTTTTCATTTTCACAAATGAACATTTTTATGATGACAGTGTTTTGGTTGAGTTTGAAGGTTCACCTGAATAAGGCTGTTCTCCCTTTCTCTCCTGACTATTCACATTCATCCCAAATGTAATTCTACTAGGAAATTTAAATTTCAGAAGAAACCTTGATGAGTTTACAGCTACAGTAAAATCTCTATTGATACTTATGCCAACTGAAGGGGACCCTGGAATGTAAAATAAACCTGCAATATCTATAGAGCAGTTAAAAGAAATTTTTGGGGAAAAAAAAAGCAAGTTGATAGATGTTTGACCTACCCATTGCTGAAATTTCAGCCTTCAAAAAAAAGAACCTTAAGAATTTCAGTATACTGTTGTCCATACACCAATATAATTAAATTTAGGTTCTAGTAATGTATTTTGAAAACAATTTATAACTCTTTACTTTCTCTCAGACTACAGATTTCCATACACTATTCTATTTCCTTAGACATAGGACTACTACAATAATTATGAATACTTCTAAAGGGTTTCTTGAAGCGTATTCACGTTATGGCCTGAAGTACCCTGAAGTAATTTATCTTGAACTTTTGAAATAACCTGGAAAAAACTCAATACTAATACATATTATGAGTAGACTTCTGAGTTCAGATGACCTGTATTCACTTTCCTAATAACTTCCTGCAATTATTTTTTATGTATGCATTTTGCATACATAAAATATACAAAACATAACATGAAAAAAAAACCTCTGAAGCATAATATCCAGACTGATAGTTAAATTTCACAACTTTAAGATGCAGTCACTGATTTCTCTGAAAAAGTCAAAAAAAATCTTCCAGTTATGTTTGCATGATAACACTAGCCAGCAAAATCACTGTGCTGAAATTATTCTTTAGTAATAAAAATGCTTTGTCTCCCTGTGCCAACATCGTAACAGACACTCTTTGCTATGCAGCAGATTTGAACACAGTTGGTAAGTTATGATTTTGTTCAATGTCAGCATGATTCCACACTTTAGTGGGAAATTAACTGCTAAAAATGTAGCTAAGCAGGCAAGAAATGAGGACATGGTTGAATAAGATTTTTTTGCAAGTGTATGCAAGCATGACCTCAAATCACTGTTAGGACATTTTTCCTAAGACAGTTCATTTTTCCAAAAAGCTGTTTACCATAAAGCTAAAACAGGAGGTGACATACTATATCAAAACCCCTCATTTTAGAAACACCTTCTTCATAATTCCTGGTTTCACATTTAAAGAAAAACAATCCTAGAACACTAACTGCTTGAACACCTTCGAACTATAGGCTTTTATCAGCAGTTACATAAATTATGGTTTTGTAAACAAGCCAGCATTTCTATATTCATGATGTACAAACAATTCAATGAGAGTCTTTGTCAGCTACTGTTTGGGAAGAGCTAGTGGCACACAAATAGATATATTACAAACAGATTTATAGAGGATCCCTCCATAACAAAAAGCATGCACTACAGCATGCTGCAAATTAGCTGTCAGATTTCCTTCCAAATGCACACAGTCTCTATATTATTCCGTTCTTGAGTTCTTAAAGCTAAACATGACTAGCAAATTTAATATATTCTGAAATTGTTTGCTTTACTAAGACAATGAATTGTTACAATAATCGTACCTTAGTATCTTAATATACCCTCCATGGCTACTTTTCTTTGATTTTTGCTCTCTCATTCTGTTGCCTTTACTATCTACTTCTACTGACTTTCACATAATGCCCGTCTTTGTAAGGCAATATCATAATTTTGAGTGCCATTCAATCACATACAGCCAACATCAGACAGAGCATTACCACTGTTGATCTTGAACAGATTCTAGGATATACTCAAGAACAGAAATGCTTTAAAAATAGATTATTGCTCTCAAAATATCAAGCATTTTCTACTTGACTTCAGTAATAAGTTGACTTTAGAAACTAATTTCTATTGACCTCCATCTATGAAAACACAAATCCGTCATGATCACTTGCACTCATCTCAATACATACACACATGCTCCATTTATTTGGTATCGTCTTATATTCCATTATTGAAAACCAAACAGCCAAAAGTCAAGGTGAGAGGACGTGGGGGGGGAGGGGGAACCACACACACACACACACACACACACACACACAGACACTACCCACCACAATCAAATACGCAACACAAACTACATTCACTGAGGATACGGACTGCACAGGTCTTTATATACTTGGAATTCCATTTGTGGAAAGTCATTGAAAACTACTGACTTTTTTACTTTTCTAATTAAATTACATTCAATATGAAATACATTATTCTACATTTTTGATGCAAATGTCTGAAACAAACATTTATAAAAACAAGACACTCTACTTGAGTAAATCTGGCCATGGATGGGAGTAAAATATGTCACTGTCCCCAGGACATTATAAGGACTGCAATATGCTTTAAAAAGCTGCTTGTCAACTTGTTAATATTTGAGAAGCATTTAAGATAAACAGTCAAAGGTTTTTCAGTTAATTCCCACAATTTATCATGCTTGCAGTTGCAACACTAGTAGTTAAAGCTTTAGTCAAGTTTTTAGTTATCCCAAAGTGCATTAAAAGTATTCAAAAACAAAAGAAAACTTTCCACATATTTAAATTAGTAGCCTACACATATGGTATACTAATATGATACTGTAAATTTCTAATTTTTCGTGTACTACAATTCAGAATGCTTTATTATGTGTTGCAAAAGTGCAGATAGTGTCTTACAAAGGAGAGAACATTAAGAACCTGTTAATTATACGCCACTAACTCCATAAGTTTATGCATACCATATGATTAGAAAATCATGACCAACTTTCCAGGTTACATGAAACAAAAAAAAAATGCAATTAATTTAAATTCAGTTGTATACACTGTAAATCAAAATAGCATTTTATGTAAAAAAAAAATCCAGAAAACAATGCACCGTAACAAAAAAGATCTGATATTTACATAAATTATTCATTCAACATTTTCTAAGCAAAATATTTTATTCCCTATTTATTTTTTAAAAAAGTTAAAATGAGAATATTTTATTTACAGGTAAACTAAATATTTCAGGTCTGAATATCTATATTTTGTTTATTTTGCCATATCAAACTATTTTGCTTCAAAGATTATAAACTTTTCTTATCTTTTTTTTTAATCATTTTTGGTGAATGAAGAGTTAGATCTCATTACATCAATATAATTGCTTTCTATTACAAAGCTTTAGCAAGGAAGAAAATAAATATCTGCAGCCTAAATTCATCTTTTATGAATATGCTTAGCAAGTAAGCGTAATTCATTGCCATTAAGGTAATGTTTCTTAAATACTAGTAGTAGACATTTACAGGAAGTGAAATGCTTATTCTGCCATTAGATTTGGAAGAGGTGCTAGTACACCAGTATTAGTGTCTATGCACTGAAAATAAACAAAATCAACATTTGTAAAATGTTTTACATTGTGAAATGTTAAACATTTCACATAAGCAGTCACATCACTTAACAAAATAGTTAACTGGTCAATGGATTGTAAATCTATCATTACAGTAAATACACGTTTTGTTCAAAGGAATACCTGTGTTTCAGGTCTGTTATTCTAAAAAGACAATTTGTAGAAATGGATTTAAATTAGTTTCCTGTCTGCTTCATTACACTTTTATCAGTGTCCACTACAAAAAATTTCAATTTGAAAGGGAATAATGATAAAGCAATATCCATGAGATATTAGTGCTACAGATACATCCCAGGGGGCATTTAACAGACCATAAGAATCAGCAGCAATTCAAATTACAAGTATTCTACATGTAACTGTCTAGTTCCCTTATGTTTCAGTTTCTTTTAACAGAGCATTAGATCATACTCAAATGGGAAGCTGAAAGTCTTTTCAAGAATCTTGGACAGAAGTCAACCTTTTTATCCTGTAAAGGAGAGCAAACACATTAAGTACTCATCTCCAATGAGGCAAATATACACATAATTAATGCACAATAGTTCTTGGAATTCATTTTATGGAAAATGGCCAATAAGCAATCAATACTCCAGAAATTACACACAGTATTATAGAGACTGTAAGCTAGTGTATGTTTTATTGCAACACAGATCATCATTTCATAATAGCAAGAATAAGTTCTGAAAATTATTTGCATGCATGACACATAATATATTTTCTCATTTTTAATCTCATTTAAGTAGAAGTCTGAACTGAAACTTCACTTCTATCATTGATAATTAACATAGAATCACTGTTCCACTTTGACTGAGTTACCTTCTCCTAGCCTTTTGACAAGAATATAAGCAGAGTTAGGCACAGAAAAACAGTTAATATGGAGAGAGTTGCTGGCAAGATAATTATTATCCAATAAACCACAAAGTCCACTGTGCTTCTCAGCTTATCATAATACTTGCCTATTTCCAGGACTTGGGCACAAATGAATAGTTTGAGAAGTGGATCATTGCATAGAAATCTAGTTTTAGCTGATCTAAACTTATTTTGACAACCCTGTGAGAAACACAGATGCATACAGGACATAAAGAAGTCTGATTGTCCAACACAGAAACAGGTAGGCCATGGCAATAACAAGCCAAAATCAGAATCAAGAGAACTTAGGGAATGTGTTACATAGAAATACAATGACAGATATAGCCTGAGATCAGTTTGGCAAGGATTTCACAGAATGAAAACCCTGGACCCAGAGAGAAGCAGATAAGGCAAAACCAAATTTAGGCAGGCTGCTAATAAATGCAAATAACCATAAAAAGGAACCAGTCAGCCTTGTTCCCAGGTAGCCATGGTTGAGCTTCCAGGTGCAGGTCTGGATATAGTCCCACTGCTTACATGGAAAATAGCTGATACTGTAAATACTTGTCAAGTCCTTGTCCCCTGTCAGCACTGGTTGCTCAATGAGAGCGTGAAAGTTTCCTTAAACCATTTGGAGATTTGATTAGAAGTCTATTGTATTATAAAAGATGATGCACATATCCTGGCTGCTCAGGGAAAAAGACCGACAGCCATAAATTTTTGAAACAGAAAACACTGAGGGCCTCTCTGCTTGCTACAGCTCACAGTCGCCCACAGCCAGCAAAGTCTCTTCACACATGGTTATGGTTAAAGATTAAAAGCACACCATGCCTCTGTCATGGTTCGGGTATCCAAAGTTACTTAAATACAGGTAGTAGATGATAAAATAATTTAACTGTGGCCATCTATCTAGAGAAATCTAGGGTAGAGTGAAAATATTGCATCTGCCTTTTATTTTATTTAATTCGAACAATTCTTTAGAAATATATTTGACTACAGAGTTAGTGCCAACAAATTGGTAAACAGCAGTGATGCTGAGCTCGTTCCTTTTAAGTAAAAATCATAATATGTTGTCATATGAGCTCACCACAAGAGCTTTCTCTAAACAGTGAAAAATTAGTTCTTCATGCAATAGCTACCAACAATATCAGTGTGTATTTTCCCCTTCACTGTTCAGGCCATCAGGATTGTGTTCATCACAAATAAGTATTTTTAGCCACTCTGCCCATTCATAGCCCATGCTAATGTAGGAGCTTGGCGGTCAGACAGAGCTCAGTATTACAGAGAAGAGTAAAAAGCCAAGTGGCTCTGGCATCAAGACTCCTGTATTTAAGGAAACGGACTTTCATACTACAAGAAAAAGATTGTTTGACTGTCTTTTCACAGTTTGCCTAGAAAGAGACAAGACGCAACAGTGTGCGCCATAAGAAGTATACCGCACTTCAAACACACGGTGTGTTACGAACACTGTGACATCCAGTACAGATCATTAAAAGGCTAAGGACCGCTTTGCTGCTGTTTGATTGAATATCAGTAAGATGATCATCTCCCAGATACAAGGTTTACTACTGACTTAAAATTTGCCTTTGGATTATTATTTAAATTTTCGTTCCAACAGGTTCATATGTTACAGTTTCCAAAGAATCACCATTAAGCTTCATATAGAAATGGGGACCCATTGAAAGAGATATTTATTCCTGCATTTTTTTGTAAGCCACAAGAAATGAGTAATAATAAGGTATAATATGTCAATAATGCCACACTCAGGATTGAGGTAAAAACAAAAGCAAAAATAAGGTTAAATGATTAATTGATCAAATGCCTATAAAAAATAGACATAGTATACTGATTTAGGATCTGTTTTTGTTACGTTCATTAAATTCTATTAGAGAAACTTGTGAAATTCAGAGTAGCTCAATAAAACAACCACATCTGATCATATGAACAACAGGCCCTCAGAAGTTGCCTACAACCTTGCTATTGAGACCAGCTTCATTTTCCATATACCAAAGGGCAAGAAACAGTTAAAGCAGACAAAAGATAGCATATATTAAGGTGCAACATCCCCAGATCAGTTATATTTCAGAGGGACTTATTACTCTGAAAGGGTAATTTCTTTACTCCCTCAGCCGCAATTTATTTTAGGAGATAAAAGATTAGTTTATTTAGTATATCACAAAACTATGAATAGTCACTATCGACTATCAGTTTGCCAGCAACATCAAAAAGTGGAACTCCGCTGCATTACTTACTCTTCTTTAATGCAGCATTGGTAGCAACCTCTGCAGTATTCACCTCAGAGGAGAATACACCTCTTCTTTCCATCTAGCAGAACTCCAGTCCTTGAAGCCTGTTCACATTTGGGTTGCTGGAAGATGGCTTTAGTTTGCTCCAGAAAATACTATAAAAAGAGAGGAGAGCCATTAAACAACTCCAATCCTTTTAGAACAGAGGAAAACACACCAAGACAAAGCCTCCAGGTTCCTCCTGTTGGCTGACCCCACACATCCTGACTGCTTTCAGCTGCTGTGGTTTGCACTCTGCCAAGGGACAGCTGGCAAAGTGTCAAAGTCCACCTCAGCAGCCTAAGCTTTGCAGGTGGCTTCCATTCAACTTAAGTATTCAAGAGAGCAAAGCTGTTTAAGAAGGACCAGTATAACATGAACAGCATTCACTGAAGCTTGTATAGACAATGTTTATTTCTGTTCTACAAATCTTTGCTGGATATCTGGCTTAGTAATATAGGAGACAGCTAGCCATCTGAGTTCCATAATTTCAATCTCTGCTTTTTCCACTCCTCTCTTCAAATAGTGGGTTTTTTTTTTTATATCACCTACAAGTATTAAAGTGCTCTAAAGAAAGGATACTTCTTAATGTGCATGGATATTATAAAAGGCTTAGCAACTTCATAATAAGGAAAACAAATCAAGGACTACCCATTTGTTCTCTATCACTTTCCAATAAACAAGGTGAAAGTGGTTAGCATAGGCTTCTCAGAAGCAGATTTTATCTTTTTTTTTCTATTAAGTTGGCCTTTTTGTGTTGTTTATTCACTTCTTGACCTTCATTGAATATACATTGATTTTTGACTGATCTCATGACTCTTACTGTACCATCAATATGATATTACAGAAGTGCAGGCTGAACATCCAAGGGTTATTATACATGGCTTCTATTACGTAGTTGGGGTCATCAGTATCAACAACACTGCTAATCTTCCCAGCACTTTCTTTTCCACTAACATTATTAACAAGTATCTATATTGAAAAGAAATAACGTTCTCTATAACATAGTACAGAGGAAAGGAATAGAGGTATTTTGCATAGCTTTGCAAAGCTCACACACAGTACAAGCATGCTATACAGCTAAAGGTGACAATAAACACTCTAGAATTGATTCTTATTTTGCTGTAAAGGGAGCAGCTAATCCCCATGAAGCCAATGAAAGAGTAGCAAGCTTCTCTTCACATTATAGCAGAAGCTCATCTGATCTTGCAAAGAATTAACCACTTCATTCTGCAATAGCTACAAGATACAAGAGTTAATTCTTCCCTGCCTTATCAAATAGAATAACAGCTAATACGACTGGACAAGTTTAAATTAATTTGATCTTGGAAATAACTTCATTTCAAATTGTGTAAGAAAGCACATAGAGCATGCAAAAGGAAGAGCAGAGAGCTCTTTCTAATTTTCACTGGGTTTTGATTAAGATGAACACATCCTTATGGCTGTGTTTAAATCTGTTATGTAAGAAGGGAGACAAATCAGGTGTGGAAAAAAATGTGTTCTAGAGGATGATAGGCAAGGTATTAAAATAGGCAAACCTCCTCTACTCTTGCTTTCATGCCCAAATAGCTTCCATGAAAAATACAGAGTAGATTAAAAATAGAAAATATTTATGCACTACATTTTGCACAGAAAAAATGCCATCTACTATAAAATTTTCTTCATGATACACAAAACCTCCCTTTAATTTTGAATTTAAAATGTTAGAAAATAGGAGTCTATCACAATCAAGAACTTAGACAATAGATAGCCCAGCTGTTCTGCGTACATCCAACAGAAGACAATAAACATTCTTACTGAAAAACTCCTTACAGTAGATCATCTGTCTCTAATATACTAAAAATGCAACTAATCCACTCCAACCACACATCACTTCCAGGGCTGAAATTTCCTTCACTAAAAAGATTCTCTCAAAATGGGAGTTCCAGAACATTGTAAAAAATAAGTCTTTTTTATATTTCAATTACAGTTGCAAAGCTATTAGAAAAGATGTAAAAAGCTACTGTAAAGCAAAATGGTTAAAAATAAGTGAAAAAGTACCTACAAAATAACAAAATATTCCAAATGTTTAGACACTTTAAATAAAATGGCCACCTGGAACACAGCTATAATATTGTCATTAGTGTATTTTTCAGAAATGAAGCTAGCAACACATTTTTCTACTTTTAAAATTTCTTTATTAAATTTAGCTGCATTCTATTATCTATTTTTCTTTATCACTAATGGGTGGAAAGGGAAAGTAGCATATAAAATGTTAGATAAGACCATCACTAATATTTTAGTAATAAAATATTTCGGTCAAAAAATTCTCACAAGTGTTGAGCAATAAAACAAAGCTTAACTAAGGACAAAAAAATAATTTGGAAAAAAAAAGTTTAAGAGTTCTGAAAATATGCAATTAATTTAAATAACATCACCTAAAACAACTGTTAGCAAACTCGTGCAATTAAGTTATCTAAAAAAGCCAGTAATGCTGTCAGCTTATTTCAGAAGTAATCATCTGATTCACTTACAAATCACCACTATAGCATCTTCAGATAGATCAGGTTGTACCCAAGTGTGTTGCTAGATACAGAGTTTTATCGCCCTTATTTGACAGAGACCTGCTTAGGTAACTCAAAACTAAAAATGACAGATGTTACATTTGTCTGTTTGGGAAGCAGGACTCTGAAATATGTGAAATCTTCACAAATTTAGCTATTTTTTTTTCTAAAAATAAGGGTCAACAATTAGACATTTATTATCTCTAGATACAAACATCCCC
>VWPW01010660.1:147794-256203 GCA_013389825.1 Crypturellus undulatus
GGATGAAAAAATAACAAAACCAAAAAAAAAAAAAAAAAAAAAAAAAAAAAAAAAAAAAAAAAAAAAAGAAAGAAGCCATACAACAAATACACATGCTGAGGGTCGCCAGAAATGGTTTAGGAAGTGGCAATTCATGTGTGCCCTCCAAAAAACTTGCACAAAGCATGGAAAAGACAGGAAAAGAAAATATACTTTAAAGAGGAAAAGAGCACAAAAGATAGCATCAAGTTTTAGGGATTAGAGCTATACAGAGAAAAGGTACCCTTGACTTCTGGTGGTTCCCACACCATTCATCTTGCTCTCAAGAGGTCACACTAATTTCCAGGTTTCCATTGCACATTCTATTTGCTTTCCTCACATTTCCATTTTTCACCTCCTTCTCTCTTCCTAGTTTGAAGTAATGTGAGTTTTCACATTTTTCATGCACATTTGGCAAGAAATTTCTATTCTTAATATTCCCCACACATACATGTTTCATGGTTGTTTCTTTTTTCCCCCCCTCTAAGCCCTTTTTTCTGCACGTTTTCCTCTGAGTTTTTACATAATATTTGAAATATTTCAAAGTCTACTTTTTTAGAATGTGACTTGGGAAGTTTCTTCCTCTCTGCTACCACCTTTTGGAAGGGGATGTGGATAAATTGTAGAAATGGCATTACACATTTTTCAAGTTGCCAATATTTTCATTCTGATTTTTAATGCACTTTTTAAACTTTTACATATATATTTTAGAGACTGTGCTTTTCCAGCTCTTCCTTGATTTTCTTCCAAGTTTCTTGAACACTTTAAGGATGAGATTTTTTTTCTCCGAGTGTTGTATATTTGTGTTATCTTTTCAAATGCATCTCATGTTATTTTATGAATATTGGTTTCTATTCTTCTATGTGGGTGAGAGCAGGGCATGTCACTCGGCATCGTTTGCTAGAGTACTAAAACTGCAGCATTACTCATCTAAAACAGTTGTATTCCTCTCTATGAAACAGTTTTGTGCAAATTAAAACAATAATTATAAAAAAAAATGGGATGATGCAGGGAATTCTGAGCAAATGCCATGTCAGAACATGCTATTGGATTTGCCCCTATGAATGTCACCAAGACGCCCCTGGTGGAACCAAAGGGGCTTAGACATGAGCTGGGCACATTGCTGCTCACTGGAAGAACAGTTTGGGCTTCACCAGCTGCAGACAGGAGAGCACCTGGGGACCCTGTACAAGGTCAATCACGTTCTGAACAGACTTAAGCAGCAACTGATGAGGTGCTCCAAAAATTTAACCCGTTTCCAAAAGAAAAAAAAAAGAGCGAGCAAAGGGAAAAAAAAAAAAAAAAGGGGCAATTTACTTCATAAAAANGATGAGGTGCTCCAAAAATTTAACCCGTTTCCAAAAGAAAAAAAAAAGAGCGAGCAAAGGGAAAAAAAAAAAAAAAAAAGGGCTATTTGACTCTTCAAACAGATCTGTTCAGAATAATTAAATTGCTGGATAAATTGCTGGAATCAATTAGAATGCAATAGAATGTGCAAAACCACAAACACTCTCATTCTCACATAGTGCAGTTATCTAATTTCACACTTAACAGAAAAGGCACAGAGGCTCGTATAGGTGTATACCAGAGGTTCACAGTTCAAGCAACAACAGGAAAAACTGTTACTTTGATAAATTATTTCCATTTAACTACTGTTTTCTGTAACCTCATTTCTTCAGTTCAGTGACTCTCATGTCTCAGGCACTTAAAAACTTTCCAGTGAAAAGACTTGACCACACGTACCAAATACATACCTACTGATAGTAGGTTTGCTTTTTAAATTACTTCTTGTGAATTCCTCAGAAGCTATCCACAAACCTCAGGTTGAAAACCATTAATTTAGTTCTTCTGCCCTTGTGAAGACCTCTGCTCACCTCAAAGCTTTATGTCACAAGCTCTAGATGGGTTTTCAAAAGTCTGTTTTAAAAAACACAACATGTACAGTAAGCTGAAAAATATCCCTAAACATTTAATGGTAAGCAGTCTTTGCTTTCTTAACCAGTGTTAGCAGTTCACTGAATTGTATTATGGCAATTTTTTCAAGGACTACATAGCAAACGTGAGAGCAACATTTCAACCAAGGCCTCTAACAGAAAACCCCTACTTTATCCTAAGAAAAAAGAATTCAGCAGAAAGCCCACCTGAACAAACAACCAAAATCCAAAAAATTACTGAATGGACACAAAGCCTATATTCATTTGTCAAGTGATGAAATATAATAATCCAAAATTAAGTACTTAAATTTACTAAAGAGTCAGAATTGTTGAAGGAGGCTATTTTTCAACCTACATGCCATATGGCTGGGTATGTTTTTATTTCATTTACCGGACAGAAAAGTCATGCTATGTCAGCATACAGAATGCTAAATACATCATGTGGGCTAATTAAATGCATGTTAAAATATCAGAGAAAAAAAAAATAAAATAAATAAAAGCATTTTTATGACATAGTCTTCCTGCATGGTTAGCTGGAAAAAAAAAAGAAACCAGTTTAAGGAAAATGAGAGGAAATGAAAACTTTAGGTGAATTTATGAAGCTATACAGTCAAATTGTAAAAAGAGTATGAAGAAAGGAAACCAGAGAATCACTGGTAAACAAAACAAATGCAGAGCTTAGCAAGAAATAAAAAAAAACAGAATGAGGAAAATAGGGTAATTATTCATTTAAGAGTATCCACAGTAAAGTACATAAAGATGGACAGATTAACATTAAAAAAAAAGGTGAAATTATGCAGTTTTGACAATCAAGCCTTAACAGCCTTAAGAGAACAGCCTTAAACAGCCTTAAAACCTTAAGAGAAAGGGCACTTTAAAATTGATATTTAAAAGGAACTCCTATGGATGCAATCATAAATTACTTGTAAAAATATAAAATATATACTATAAAGCAATGTATTTACATTATAAAATTAGAAACACAGATTTTGAAAGTGTAGAAGAAATCTGTAAAGTCAAAGCAGTATTTATTACTGTTGATTCTAGTGTTAGGCTGCACCCTTCAGTCATCATTTTGAAAAATGCATTTTCCTCCTTGAATAATTCCATATTAGTGAACCATCATGGAAAATGAGTTTACAGAAGCCTGACTCAACTATCTAAAAATTATTTCTCATTCAAATGTAAAGATATCAACCATGACTTCACTTCTGAATTCAAGCTCATTCTTAACATGGATGTATATGCAGAAATACAGCTAAAGATGAAAGTGTGGAACTGTGTCAAAAATAGCTGCAACTACCATATTCAGACAATAAGATTCTCTTCTCTCCCCATGAAAGACAGTCACAATGACTCCTTTATTTGCTTCCATTCTGATTCTCAGCACAGGACTGCAGTGATAATTTTTAAGGTAAACATACACAAGCAAGGCAAAGTAGAAGTATTTTCTTGCTGATGACATGTATGCTGAATTCAGATCTGCTGCCACATGAGAGATGTCCCTCACTAAAGACTTTCTCTAACCCTGGGTTTTGGAATGGTTTTCCATATATGATATTCTTCCAGTTGAGCAGCAAGTAGTTTATCTTAAACTTGATTCAGTATCTTCATATCTGGCTGTAACTCATGAATCAGAAATAAAGTTGAAATACAGTTGAAAAACCGGGGACTTAGTCCCTTGGAATTTTGCCTATAATTTTGGCCTTGATTTCTGCTGCCAGCCCCCATTCCATCTGTTGTACCATCAGGATACCGACGTCTATTTTCAGGGAGGTGCTTTCTACCTAGTTGGTACCCAATTCACACTACTGTATGGGTTATTCTATCCCAGGAACAAGAGTGTCAAGTCTTCCTCTGCTGAACTTCATGAGGTCAACAGGAAGAACTGATATCCCTTCCACGCAAAAGTCATACAGTGATGCCTTGAGTTTAGAAGATCTCACCTGATGATACAGCTTAGAAAAGTCAGCATACGGGCAAAAGCGGGAGGAAAGGGGGGCAAACCTTGACTGAAGACCTCTTTGACAATCCTACAGTATATTGGACTAATTTAGACTAAATCTTATCAGATTTAACCAAGCCAGCCAGACCAAATGCCTCCTGAATGGGGCCTTCATGACACAACCAAGCAAGCAGCTCTCATATATACTTTACCGAAGGTTTGAACAAACCCGAGTAATGACATTCCACTGTCCTGTAGGCGACTTTTGAAGCCCTTTTCTGAATCAGAGACATTAAGAAAAATCTTAGCCATCAAAACAGTAAAAGGTCTTAAGAGCTCATTTTTTTGGAGCTTTGTCTTCACATTGCAAGTTAAAATATATTAATATAAATGGACAGCATCTGTGCTAATAAAAAATGACTAATTTTGTTTGTTGTGCCAAATAGACCTTTAAAAGGCAAATATTCAAAGCTGAAGTATAGACCATCAGTTTTATCATCACATTCAGTTCTTTATTGGATATAAGTGTCTCTTCACCAAATAAGTGCAGCATTAAACTCATCTAGCATAACTGGTGAAGATGTTTGGGAGGCACTGCTCATTTAAGGAGCTACTTTCCTATCACTCAATGATAGGAAATGATAGTGCTAAGTAGGACCAGAAAGAATATGTATTTTCAATAAGCCAATTAGAATATATGCTCCAATTAACAAAAGTGACCTTGTTATCTCTTCTTCAATACTAAAGTTGTTGATGTCCATAAAATCTTCTGAGAGTTTTTGCTAATGAAGTTATTCAATTCTACTTTTCTCTTTTTTTGAATAACACATTTCAGTGTTACTTTATAACTCCAGAATATACAAAATATATTCATCAATTACATTAACCTCATCAAGATAAGCTCAAAGCTGAGAATTTCAATACAAAAAAAATTAAGATGTCTAGAATTCTGTCCTTGGTGTCATTTCTAAGCATTCTGTTTCACATTCATTGAGGTTTTCAAATCATAGGCCCACACAGTGTCTATTCCCTCTCCAGTAGTATGATCTGGGATCCAGCAAGGGAAAGGAAAACGACAGGCAATAACTCTGGCATTATGCTGAAGTTCTTCTTCCAACTTCTTCTCCAACTCTGGCATCTGTGGAGCAAAAACCAAAGGCTTTCAGAAGCAGCCCAACACAGAAGCATTCTCTTTAGAATCTAATTCAAGTGTTCAAGACAAGTCCAAAGTTTGAAGAATTTTTAAAAATAATTTTAGGATAATTTTTATGATAATATACTTTAGCTTATTGCACTGACAAAGAATATCTCAAGTTTGAAAACAGTTGCTTTACTCCAAACTGTGAAATTCTTAACTCTAAGTTTTAAAAATTGCATCAAGAATTATAGATAATCCCTCAGTTAAAAAATAGAAGGAAAGCCTTTGCAAGTTCCAATCCACAATTTTCCATACTAGGATTTTTTCTTTATAAATACTTTATCCCCATGAATTAATACTTTCTAATTACACCTCAATACACCTAAACCACTGTGTCATACTCAAAAGACCAATGTGTCTCGTGACATCCAGTTTATGGCACAGATCTTAGAACACTCAAGATGTCTTATGTTCAAACCCAGGCAAACCGGTGCCTGGCAAATGATGCAGTTTGTGTGACAGCATTTGAGCTTTGCTGGCTCCACTCTGCTAACATAAGTCACTGCAGAAGTACTGGGCGAATGGCATGCGCTACTGCGCAGCTCTGCTTGGCTGAGGACCCACTCAGTCTAGATGGCCTCCATTTACAGGAATAAAATAGATGGAAAAAACAAGGAGAATATCATTTCTCTGCCAGGTCAGATCAATATCCTGCCCAAATTCGTTGCTCCATTTCCAATAAAAACTTTGGAAATTTTGGTACCCATTAAGTGAAAAAAAATAAAATAAAATAAAAATTAATATATATCAGTTTCAAAGGAATTTCTTTCCAACTCCAATCAAGAAGTTCTGAGTCAGAAGACTGATATTGTGCTCAAGTAGAGCAGTGTGCATCCATTCCTTTTATTTTACAAGGAGTAAATATGGCAGTAAGCTCCTAATACACATTAAAATCTATTTGCTTTAATATCACAGGTATTAAACAGATATAACTTAGATATGAAAGACGAGCAATTACTTACAAATACAGTTGAATTTAAGTCATGAGAACACAGTGTAACNCCAATCAAGGAGAAGTTCTGAGAAATTAATCTTGATAGATTTTAGCCATTTCCATTCTTTAGAAAAGACTGATATTGTGCTCAAGTAGAGCAGTGTGCATCCATTCCTTTTATTTTACAAGGAGTAAATATGGCAGTAAGCTCCTAATACACATTAAAATCTATTTGCTTTAATATCACAGGTATTAAACAGATAACTTAGATATGAAAGATAAGCAATTACTTACAAATACAGTTGAATTTAAGTCATGAGAACACAGTGTAACTTAAAAGATATATAGCATAGCAGGAAAATATCACTAAATAAAAAAAAAAAAAAAACATATTTCTAAGGGCTACACACAGTTTTCACTATCACGTACATGCAGAGCATACCTTTCATGAAGTGCCCTACCACCACCACCACTAAATATAAGTTTACCTGCTATTGTAGGAAAATGATTTTCATAGATCTAACATGCAAGAGTTGCATCCAAACATATCCATAATCTAAGTATCCTGTGCTCCGATTTTGTCCATACAGCAAATGCTTTTAAACATTTTTGTTACTGTGCCTTAATTAAACTAGAAAAATAGAGTCATTTCAGTATCTCAGAGACCACAGAATAGGACCCCTTCGGTATTAGGCAAAGAAGGACTAAGTTGTTACAGAAATTGATACAGTTCACCAACAGGGACTTAGCCTAATTTTTAATCAATAATTATGAAGACTGGTCATGTCTCATGTCTAAGAGTGCAAATTAGAAAAGTTTGTTAATAGCTCAGCCAACAGGAACAGTATTCTTGAACTAATATCAGAGGTCTTAACCTAAATCTTGTTTTAATAATTAATTGTTATGCTTTTTAAACTGACTTTTTAATGTTTGCTAAACAAAAGTTTGCACACCTTTTGTACAGTACTTATACAGTTAAGATACAATTGAAATTACAAATATCAACACTTGGTATGAATTCTGTGATCCTGCCCAGAACAACAAAATTCTCTTCAATGACTCGAACCCACCACCCCCAGATGCTTTCAAGGACAGGTCCTACAGCTTTCTCTGAAGATCAGTAAATCCAAGCCCTGTAAGCTAACCCTGGATGTGAAATAAAAGAACAGCGTGACAGTATCGAACCAGATTAGTACTATTAAAGAGATCTACTGGACTCAAGAAAAGAGAAAAATGCATTAGTTTCTTGAAAATCGATTTAATCATTTAAGAGGCTAAGCACCCACAACTTCCAAGGGAAATTTAAAGAGCAAACTAAAGTCTTAATACAGTTCGTATGCTTGGATCTACTAAATTTAAGTCGGTAGGGATTTTTGTTTTTGTTTTCTAATCAGAAAGATCTAAGAATTTAACCTCAATTACTGGAGTAAAATTATTCAGAGACCTGTAGCTACTTCTTTTATCGTGTCAAGGTACTGGTTACTAATTTACCCTGCTTCAGACTACTAACTTTAAGTTCATACAAAATGCTTAAGCTTACACAAAATGCTAAGCTTGCTCACATTTTCCCAGGGTACTTAATTCTACTTTATCAGAGTGTCCTTCTTCATCTGCACTCCTGCCCTCAGTACACTGGAGAATTTCTGACTGTAAATTTCCTGTCTTGATCACCAAATGAACCACCAAGCAAGTCTGATATCACTCAATACAGCAAAAGTACAACAACTGCCCTCCAATTATTTGCTTCAGAGACAACTACCGCACTGTAGCCTTGTGAAAATCAGGTAGTCAAATAGTCCATGCTTTTAAACAGCATCACAGCGATGGCAGGTCCAAAAATACAATCTCCTCTTCAAAGTCCAAACTAAGAGCACATCATACTCAGCTTGGGGAATACCTGCAGCACAGCTAGCATAACAGTTCTTGCAATCTTGCTAATATGCCAACTATGTAGTAAAATATTAGTACCAATTACCTTTGACATTCTCTAAGTTGATTTTTTAAAATCAGTCTACAAACAGTGATTGTCTTAGTATTAAAATTATTAGACAATGAAGAAATAGTAAAACTTACCATTTGAGGCACCCCAAAAATTACAACATTTGCATAGTGGGAAAAAGATACCTACAAAAAGAAGTATAAGTCTTAATGAATTTATTATCATATATAACTGGAAGAGTTGGTACCATTCTTTTCCTCAATGTCTTTGGCTACCTTCCTTTTAACCCAATCCTTGGTTTTTAGGCTCAAATTAAGAAAGGAGATTCTCGTATCACACTCACATCACATTTAAAAATTAAATGCAAGTTTCCCTACACCAGACAGCTCACATTGCTCAGCAGCAGAAATCTACTACCTGGTCAAGAATTTGGCATGTATTTCAGTGGCACACATGCCAAAAAAAAAAAAAAAAAAAAAAAAAAAAAAAAAAAAAAAAAAAAAAACCTCCATGGTTTTATTCATGACTCTCTTGATTTGTGTCTGTTTATCTTAATTGATTTTTTTTTTTTTTTTTTTTTTTAAGTCCTATATATGTTAAGAGAAATGTGAGAAATGTTTTAAGGCTAAGGCCAGGGTTAAGGTTAAGGCATTCTCTTGTTAAATCCTGGCTAGATGTAGAACTTCCTTACGCCTTCCAAAGGCTTGTTTTTCCCTATTTTGGTCAGAAGCTTTCCATGCTTGCTTCTGAACAAAGATTAAAAACAGTACATTTATGCTCCCCCCACCAAGTTTCTCATATCCACTTTGCCCATTACAAATGTCATAAAACAAAGACAACAAAAAAAGAAACTTCCATATTGACTAGCAGGGGAGAGTCAGGCAAAAAACACAGCGGAAAAATAAGTCTAACTAAAAAAAGCAATTCTGTTTCAAATGTCTGAATGTGCTAAGAAAAACAGTTATATATGCAGTCATGATCTTGAAGTAGTGCTCAAAAATCAAGAGTTTCACAGTTACAAAAGAACACACACCTAATGAAGTGCCAAACAAGACAATGAATTTTCACATTGGACTAATAAGAGTCTTGTCAAGACTTCGGCTAACCAGCTTTCAATTAAGCTGATATTACAGTAACCCACGTTATCCACTAGACAAAAGCCTGAAGGAGCAGCCTTTACCATTCAGAGACATCTCAAAGGATAGCACGTCACGTGAAAACAGAAAACCAGCAAAGCTACCTATTATGCTGTAAGTTCAGTTGCTGTGGACTTGGGCACTTGAAGCCCAAGGAAACATCTGGTTGCTGAAAGCACTCTAGTTGTTTTGAAGAATTATTTCCAAATTACAAGAAACTCTTCTCAGACATTCCAAATTCATTCATTCTTATGCGTTTCACCACCTACCTTCCATAAGTCTGAAATATAAAATTTGGCATTTTGATGCACCCCATTCCTCCAGGCACGGTATCTGGAGTACCAGACCAACCACGGATTTAATTCATAACCAACAGCTTTGAACCCTCTTTTTGCAGCAGCTATCACCTACAAAAAGAAAGAATGGAAATTTCATTCAGGAAGAGGAAAAGTGCTGGAATATGTTTGTCTCAACAACACCAAGGCAATCATTAAACATACAGGCACAAATGTTCAATGTTCAAAATTAGAACATCTGACTTATTTCAGTTGCACTGGTAGGTAAGCATTTAAGACCTCTGTATCACAAAAATGACCTACTAATAAAAAGAATATGAAAGTAACTGGTTGACCTACATAAAAACAAATATATCTCACAGTCTAGCTTTCTTCCAAGGCTAGATTTCATATAACTTTGAATTAAAAAGGTCATTGAAATAATATAGGATTCTCAAATAGAGCCATTTAAATTAAGACCGTGGCATGTGTACATGATTGACATTGTCTCCAATATAGAATAACATAAAATTGTAAATATACTAGAAGAATCTAGCATTTTTACTATGTTTGGAAATAAAGATATATCCATATTTATTTACAAATTTTACTTGAGAGAGTGCTAAATATCTGAAAGTATCAGTGAAGAAGCTCTAACCCAATAAAGGAAGACTACTCCAAGGGAACTCCAAGCCTCACTGCATGCAATTCCAGACACCTGGCTTTCAGAGCAGAATTCAATCTCCACTTAGTCACCTACATATAAAATCAGTACCTAGTCAAAATTAGGTGGATCAAGTTACAGTCAGAAGGCAAAGTAGATAAGAAAGCTGACATTTCCAATGCCCTATATAGACACTTTACTATTGTTTCCACTGTCACTTCACCTGGAAGGAGCTGGACACAACTCCTTCCAGTTAACTCAATTCACACAAAACACAGGCAACAACAGCACACAAAAAATACTTTAGGAGCTCCTATGAAAAGCTCACTTAGTGCACTCCTTGTTGCTAAAACTTACAAGGGGCAGAGTTAAAAAAAACTCTACACAAAATATGACACCTACAGAGAAGAGTCCATTCATTACAACTCTCCCTCACCAGCAGTTTTGACAAGACTTTGGACAACATCCTGAAAGGACAGTATCACTTTGCCTGTCATCACCTTTTCTCTCATGCTTCGCTATTTTTCTAAACTATGTACTTCCAGGGTTCCCACAGTAAGTTCTGAGCACAATCACAGAATAGCTTGCTTACCTTGGAGAGAGAGGGAAAAAAAAATAGTATTTCTGCCTAAAAATTGACACTAAGAAACAACAACTGCTGTAATAGTGAAAACACCTGAGTGGAGTAAAACTTTCTACCCTATATCATCACCCTTAAGTTAGAGCATCCTAGACACTGTATGGACACATTGATTTCCCCAGTATGGAAGCCTCTCCCCACCTCTCCCCAGTTTGCAGCATTCCACTTGGAATGTTATTCTCACTTATTTTAAAATGAGGCAGACAGTATTGTCCAAAGTACACAAAGGGTAACAAGTATAGCTTTAATTAGTGTTTTTTATTTTGTAACCTGTTGCTGGTTTCTCGCTCCCTTATTCTATTGTCACCTTTATATAACAAACATAGAGCAGCAGTGCCAGGAGTTTGCAGCTCTGCTCCCTCCTACCCAGTTTCAAGATGTTTAAACTCACAGCCTTACATATTGCAGCTATAGGTGTTATTTTTTAGGTACTATTACTTCTTAAGTGAAAGCACACTGTATGGCCCCCTCTGGCCAAGGAATGAGCCCATGGGTTTGGGTCACACAAATCATTCCCAGGGAGCACTTGTCCCTTTTCTGAGGGATTACACTGAGGGAAGTGCATCCCTGTAACTTACAATACGGCCATCACCGCTACCAATGTCAACCAGAGGGCCTCTCCTGCCCCGCAGCATCTCGAGGACATTTTCAATCTGGGCCGAGGTGGCAGGGACGAAGGGCAGGCAGACCCTCCTCAGCGCCGGCATCACGAAGGGCATCACCACAGCGTGCAGGGCCAGCAGGCTCGCGCCAAGGCCTCCAGCCGCGAGCAGCCCCCATGCACTCCGCCTGGGCGAGGTGTCCTCGGTGCCCTGGGGCGCCTGCTGCATAGCTCCTGCGGACAAGCATGGACATTTCCTCACACAAGCTGTTTTACTGGGGGGGTTTAACAAGCAGAACAGGCATATCAACACCATCAGGGCCCATACCCTTTGAACCGACTGCTGCATTATCACATAGGTGTTACTATACTGGTTTTGAGAAGAAAAACAGCTTAGCTAATAAGCAACAGCAACTAAAAATAAAGGAAAAGAGCAGGTGCTGCTCACACCTCCCACGCAGGAGACAGGAGCGGCGCTCGAAGAGGCCCCTCTGGCCATAAAGAACCTTCTCGAAGAGCCGTCGACCCGGACACCACCCCACCGCGCCCACCCCCAGACCCGCTCGGGCGGCGGCGCCGCGCAGGCGCGGCCCCGAGGCGCACCCCCAACCCCCCGGCGCTAGGAGCACAGAGCCTCACGGCGAGCAGGCAGTGCCGTCCGGGCGGGAATACTTATACTGGAGGGCCATACCACCTGATCACGGAGGAGAGGGGCTCCTGCAGCGGAATGGTTTAGGGCTGCAGCGGCAGAATCTGCCGCTGGGGCGCTTCCCCCCCTCCCGTATCCTCCCCAATAGCGTCTCCCAGTGGCTTCCAGAAGCCTCCGCCGAGGGCGCCACATAGGTCCCGCGCGCGACATGTTTCGCGGTGAGGTGCGCCGCGCAGGCGCGGGGGGGCGGGGCATCCTACGTCACCGCGCGCTGCGTCATCGCACGCGGGGCGCGGCGCGGCTCAGGCGGGCAAGGCGGCAGGCGGGAGCTATCATGTCGGCCATGGGGACCTTGGCGTTCGATGAGTATGGGCGGCCCTTCCTCATTCTCAAGGACCAGGAGCGCAAGACGCGCCTCATGGGGCTCGAGGCACTCAAGGTGAGCGGGCGGCCGGTGACGCTTCCGTGAGCTGGGGGGGGCAGGGCAGTGCCGCTGTGATGGCGGCGGAGCCGTTGGGCCTCGTGTGTGGGGAGGTTATGGAGCCTGTGGGGCTCCACGCGTGATCCTCGCCCCTCTACGGGGTTCTGGGGGAGAGAGTGAGGGAGGGAGGAGGCCGTCGCCGGGCGAGGCCACGGCGGCCTCAGCCCCTTTGCTGTGTGCACGTGCATGCCTTAAATACTGAAAATAAAGATTTAGGGCAAAGCTTTTCAGTCTTTTTTATTTGTTTTTTGATGCTGTCAGTGTCTGTTAATTTGAATCCTTAAGGAAATCTTCATAACTGCTTCTCTGTTGTTGGAAGCTTTAGCTGTGTAAGCAAAGAAAGGGCATGGGAGGTGGTCCAGACATAAAAGCAATATGGTTATGTTAATTGGTTCTCTGCAGTTAGCCGTTTAAAATTGGATTCTGGCACTGGAGTTCTTTTTCTATGATTTTCTTAATTTGGTTATGACTTGGGGAGCATTAATAATGCTTTAATTCTTTTTTTCTTTTGTAGTCTCACATAATGGCAGCAAAGGCAGTGGCAAACACTTTGAGAACATCTCTTGGGCCCAATGGTAACCATGAAATAATGTTAATAACTCTTTTAGCATTTTCTCAGAGGGTTATTTGTTTGCTTTAACCTTTGTCTTTTGTTTTTTCTAGGTTTGGATAAAATGATGGTGGATAAGGATGGTGAGGTGACTGTTACAAATGATGGTGCTACAATTCTGAACATGATGGATGTGGATCACCAGATAGCTAAACTTATGGTGGAGCTGTCCAAATCTCAAGATGATGAGATTGGGGATGGAACTACAGGAGTTGTTGGTAAGAAAAGATTTAAAACTTAGCTCAAATCTCTCAGTTAGAATCAAGCTTCTTAAAATGCTTTCAGAGATGTTGATGTTGGATGTAGATAGAGCATTTCTGTAAAATATTTTAAAATTTTTAATACTTTGGTATTCTTGTCAGTTCCTATATTAATGTTTTTTTCTTGCTTAACTTTTTTCATGTCTTGCCCTTGACCCTTGTGCTTCTTTTCAAACTAAGATAGAATCTTCTTTCTAAAAATGTTACAAGGAAATAGGAAAAAATCTGATGGGCTGCTTTTCAATTTCTTAAATACAATGCTTCAATTTGTGGGAAAGTAAACATTATTTTAAATCTTTTTTTTTTATAGTTCTGGCTGGAGCACTGCTGGAGCAGGCAGAGCAGTTACTGGATCGCGGTATTCACCCTATCAGAATAGCAGATGGTTATGAACAGGCAGCTCGCATTGCAATTGAGCACCTAGACAAAATCAGTGACAGCTTTCCAGTCGATCTACAGAACACCGAACCACTGATCCAGACAGCAAAGACAACTCTAGGCTCCAAAGTGTAAGCTCATGAAAAATTCACAATGAGTTTTACCTTTTTCCTTACAAATGCTTTTAATTGATAGGAGAAATCCTGATATTTGCTTGATATTTTGGTAGAGTATTAAATTATTTATAATACAAGGATGAAAGTTAAATGTTCTTTTGTATTTACTTGATTTTTGGCCCAGTTTTTCAGTAGACTCTTGGTCTCTTTGGTTGTGTCTGTTGATCTCCAGTTCTAAAAACTGCATGCTCAGAGTTTTTTTTTTTAAAAGATGTTGTAACTGAAAGAAGTGCAAATTTTTTTTTTTTTTTTTTTTTTTTTCCTTCGTGGTGGTGGTTGTTGTTTGGTTGGTTGTTTTCTTTATGTAGATATAAATTCAGACCCCAGGTGTAAAACTCTGGTTTCTGTTTTCATTATAGTATTTTTCAGTGTAGAATTAGCTTCCCAGTGGCTCAGTCACTCCATGCCACACAAATGAATTAAACTTTAGAATTGCACTTCCTTAAGAGTGTGTTTTTAGTTGGCTAATCCTGTAATAGCAATATCTTATCTTACAAAATATATTTAGTTCTCATGTAAGCATTAAGAATGTTATAAATAGCTAGTATCAGAGACTTTACCAAAGTACTTTCAATATAAATTCTAGTGTACTAGCTGCACACTAAATAAGCATCAATCTAATTTTCCAGTTAGTAGTTTTGGGGAGGAGGGACTGTTTTTTGTCTCTTGCTCTTTGGACATCAGACAGATTTCTCAGATGCCATGGAGCTTGGATGTCAGGAATAGCATGAAGATGAGAGAGCATAAAGAAATAAATTAGAGATGGAGGTCTCCAAGTTTCAATTACTGCAGTACATAGTTTTTTGCAAAGCACAGTTTCAGGCTGCTTAGCATCATGTGGTAGACACTTAAATATCTAGGGAAGTAGCAATGGGAATGCAGATCTTTGCCTTGTCTCTTCCTTTACTGTCCTGTTCCCCTTGTTGCATCTCAATCTGTTTTATGTTTTTGATCATGTCAGCTGTACAGAAGTTCTGGAAAGTTGTTGACTGTCTTTACTGGCACTTAATAGTACTGTTTCAGGCTTGACCTCTGTCAAGGTACAGATACAGATTAAGTTAATATTTTTCTTACTTCATCAATATAGTAGGAGAGTGTGTCAATTTGCTGTTTATAGCATCTTTTTAGTGAGATATCTCTCAAGGTGAAAACTGGTGCTTTATAATACAGAAAAGTATGTGCAAGTGGCTCTTTTTAGGGGTTGCTTTTGCAGACTTGTCATGAGTGTTTGTGTGACTTGAATATTCCTTTATAGCAACTTTTCATCATTTGTGTCCCAAATCTACATCTTTAGAATATATCCAGGAACAGTATATGGAGGAATTATGTGCTGTATGTTCTTTCATATGTAGCATCTCTCTTACTTCTGGATCAAACAATCCAGAAACACTTTTCTCTTGCAATGAATGGAAGTCTTAAGCTCTAATTATATATGTTTTTTTCAGTTTAGTACTGTTTGAGTTATGTTCTTTCCTTTTTTTTTCCTAATCCTGAACTCGTTAAATGTAACCATCCTTTATTATGCTGTGCTTAAATCTAGAGTTAACCGCTGTCACAGACAAATGGCAGAAATTGCTGTAAATGCCGTACTGACAGTAGCAGATATGGAGCGCAAAGATGTTGATTTTGAGCTGATCAAAGTACAAGGCAAGGTGGGAGGCAGACTGGAAGATACGCAGTTGGTTAAAGGAGTGATCGTAGATAAAGATTTCAGTCATCCACAGATGCCTAAAGTAAGTGATGTGTGTGTCAACTGTTATGGTTTAAACAAGATTGTCTTGAAATATATCACTTCAGATACTGTCCCTGCACTTAAACACGATGTGATTTGATTTATATTTTTTGTTTTGTTTTTCTCATTCGTTTTTTTTCAAATGGGGACAGGGAGAAGGGCATTAAATTATTTGTGTTGGAGAGGTCAAGGTAGAATTCAAGTAGTCTTCAGAAAATGAGAAATGCTCTTTGAGCAAATGCTCTTGTGCATTTAAGTGAGGACAAGTGCAGAGTTCTGCAGAGAAACAAATAATCATCCGCAGAAGGTAGTGTGATGAACTGTGTTAAACACCTACGGTACGTGTAGCAGATGTTGCATGTGAGTCCAGGATGAGAACTTCTGCAAATCTAAATTTTTTTTAGTAGTTGGTATTCTTTATTCTAAAAGGAAGACTTGTTGAAAATACCAGTCTTTCAATACATCAAAAGTAGCTGTGGAAAAGGCAAGTACATAATGCTCTCCATGGTCACTGTGAGTAGGGAAGGGAAAACAGTTGTAAGTTTGATGCTTAAAAGAAAGGAACAACTGGATGAAGGTTGTTACACACTTAGAGAGCATCTTGAGAAGGGCTTATGTGTGTTAAATGGTAGTAGCTTGTGACAGAATTACATGGATCTAGTTAGTCTCATTTTAGTATCTGTGAAATGACCTTCAAGGGTCCTCCTATTGCCACTTTTTTAACATACGTTGTCTTGTTCAAGTACAAGAAGGAAGTGTGTTACTTAAGTCAGAATTCAACTCTTTTTATTTTATGTTTAGGAACTTAAAGATGCAAAAATTGCAATCCTTACTTGTCCATTTGAACCACCTAAGCCTAAAACCAAGCATAAGCTTGATGTAACATCTGTGGAAGATTACAAGGCACTGCAGAAATACGAAAAGGAGAAATTTGAAGAGATGGTGAAACAGGTACAGTCTTTAGGAAAATTTTCTATTATTTTCCTACTTTTTACACAAAACTACATCATTTCATTTAATTTGCAAATGAGCTGATAATTCCATTGATTTGTAACATGTTTTCCAGTAGTTTTAAGGCTGTGAATGAAAGTTAAACTAAAGTAACATATAAGCCCTGGCTTGGAATTCACTTCCATTTTTCTGTATACCAGACAGTTCCTTTTCAAGGAATTGTATTTTGAGGAAAATAAGGAGACTTAAAACCATTGAGACTTTTTTTCTAATTTTTGTTGTGAGATCCGGTTAGAAGATTGATGTTGCTTGTTGCTTTCAGATAAAAGACACTGGTGCAAACCTTGCTATTTGCCAGTGGGGTTTTGATGATGAGGCAAATCACCTGCTGCTTCAGAATGAGCTGCCTGCTGTTCGTTGGGTTGGTGGACCTGAAATAGAAGTAAGTAAAAAATCTCTTAAGTATATGAGGAACGAGTACAAAATCTTGTTAATAAGCTCTATTGGTTAAACATTTCAGACTTCTTTGGGGAGGAAAAATGCATAATTTTATGTGTATGGTTAATATAGGAGGAAAAAGTCATTGGGGGTCCGTGGAAGAACTTAGAAAAATGGTATTGAGATCTTCAATTGTAGTCAGTGCATATTTCTGTGTAAGTTCTTTGTGGCTAGGAATGTTTTTCCTCTTAATCTCACTCTTTGATCTCCAGAAACAATCACCTGAAATACATTGTCTGAAGTGGTGAGAAAATAACCTTTTGGAGTAGGCATCTGACAAATCTCCTTCTGCTAGTTTTAAGTGTTACAAAAACGTGAGGGAAAAATCTTCTCAAAATAACTGATGATTGTTTAATTTTAGTTAATTGCCATTGCAACTGGTGGACGCATCGTTCCTCGCTTCTGTGAACTCACAGCAGAGAAACTGGGTTTTGCTGGGATTGTCAGGGAGATCTCCTTCGGAACCACAAAGGATAAAATGCTGGTCATTGAGCAGTGCCAGAATTCCAGAGCTGTGACCATTTTCATTAGAGGAGGAAATAAAATGGTGAGATACTTGATTTATTACCATTTTATCTGTGGATGGTCTCATTCGCCCTTCTTATGGAAGGATTGCTCGATGCATTAGTGATTTTGCTCGATTACGTGTGTGACATAATTGACATATATAAATGTTAAAACCTATTTTTCTGATTTATTCTATTAAAAAAGTCAAAACCCAGAATAAGACCATTTTGAATGCCAATATACTTATTTTGGTTATTGCTTGTACTGTTAGATTATATTTAAAACAAGTCCTATTGTAAGTGAAAAACATAGGAAGCAAAGAACATATTCCCTAATTTGAGGGGGAGGTTGGGAGTACAAATTATTTTAAAAGATTATTGTAAGTTCTTAAATGCTTCTACTTTTATTAAGATTGGGAGCTGACACAAAGTCCAGCCTCAATATAATAATGTTTTTTTTTTTATATGGGGATATGCAAAATTGAAACTAGAAGATCTAATATAAGTTTTTCAATCCATAGATGCAACAAATTGCACTGAAAAGGTGTGTATCTTTTGTATGCTGCTTTGTATCTAACATTTTGATACAATATAGCCTAAGCCTGCTAAGAGATTTGTTCATTAACTTGCAGTTTCGATGTCTGCATTAGCAAATAAATTTTTATAGGCTTCACCTGTGTATCTTGTAAAGTATATGCTTTTTTGCAATTGAAGATTATTGAAGAAGCCAAGCGCTCTCTTCATGATGCACTGTGTGTAATTCGCAACCTCGTGCGTGATAATCGGATTGTGTATGGCGGCGGTGCAGCTGAGATCTCTTGTGCTTTGGCTGTCAGTGAGGCAGCAGACAAGGTAAGAAAGAAATCTTTACAACTTTCTGCAATTAAAATTAAGTGCAACTTAAAAAGCTACCAAAAAGTGAATCTTTAAGGAATTTTCTGGCATTCACTGATGGCCAGTGCTAAAGTTTTGCTTGTCTGTTTAGTCAAAATATCTTTTGAAAGCTGAGGTATGTATTTCCCAAAAGTCTGTGTATCATGCATACAGTTCCACAATTAAAATAAAATCTGCATTTGCTAACATTGTAGTAATAGCGGTTTGCTTTGTCTTCCTAGTGTCCCTCTTTGGAACAGTATGCTATGAGAGCCTTTGCGGATGCCCTGGAAGTAATTCCCATGGCACTGTCTGAGAACAGCGGTATGAATCCCATACAGACTATGACGGAAGTGCGGGCTAGGCAAGTGAAAGAAAATAATCCTGCTCTCGGCATCGACTGTTTGCAGAAAGGAACAAATGGTAAGAAGCAGAGTGGCATGAGGACTTGTAACAGACAGTGGTTTTTTGTTGGTTGGTTTCTTTCCTCAAAAAGCACAATACTGTTTTTCCTCTTGGCCCTTTTTAATCTATGCGTCATTTCAGTTACGAATTTTTGTCTCTTGTCATAATAAATGCGTGGGGGAGAAGGTATGGAAGGAGAAACATTTGCATGCCTCACGGGTGAAGAATAAAATCACATGAATACTCCTTTTGGTTGCAAGATTAGCTGAAGATATTGCTGACCTTGTGGTGCAGGAGTAAAAACTACTCACTAATTTCCCTTAAGGTAACGGGGAGATGTATTTTAAATACAGCAATTTTAGTGATTCAGTTTAGAAATACCAGCTAGTCTAGAACCTGTAATAAATACGTTACAGATTAAGAAATCACTATGTGAAAACTTCTGCTTTCATCTGAAAATAAACTTGCCATGCCTTTAGGGTACCTTCAGTATTTCTATATAGAAATTGATCTCTAAAAATGAATACAGGAAGGAGAGGAAAAAAATGGGGACCATGGGGAAAGATGTAGTTGGGAAGAAAACTTTTTTCTTAATGTAGTACATCTGAGTTCTTACCAAGACCTTGAGCTCTTAATTTTTACAAATTTTTGTCCAACAGTGGTGGTAAAGAGTATTAATTTGAATATATTCTTTCAGTGACAGTGATCTGACAATGACTATCAGGTGAATGTTATCTTTTTGAGGAGAATACCTAATTCTTTTTCTTCCCTTTGGCAGATATGAAACAGCAACATGTTATAGAAACTCTGATTGGTAAGAAACAGCAGATTTCCCTGGCTACTCAAGTTGTTAGAATGATCCTGAAGATTGATGATATCCGTAGACCAGGAGAATCTGAAGAGTGAAGGTTGAAAAACAAGAAACATTAAGGGGTTCACAACAGTAGCGAAGACAGCAGGATTCTGATGCTTAATCTTCAGCTATTTATTTTTGACACTTTTTGTTTCAGATACTGTACTGAATAATTGTTGGAAATAAAACACAATTCAGCACTTGTGGTACCAAGACTTGTTTAAGAAGTATCATTGCATATTGTCTTAAATGGATGTGTGTAATCTTAGGAAACACAACATTGCAAGCCCTTTTGCCCCTGCAGCTGACTCTTAAGTGCTTGGGAGCAAATCTCATAGGTGTTAATTTGAAGAGGTCTGCAAATTTTCAGTAACAGAAGTGGAAAACTACTGTAGCCTTCAGTAATTCTTGCATATTGACAAATATGGACTGTAAATATGTTTTATAGTACCTGTATTTTGTGCTTCTACTTCCTTATGGGTTTTCAACAGTAAACTGAAAGTTTTTTCTGCTGAGCAGAGGCTTTGTATTGCAGGCCTACTTTAAAACACTTCATGAAATTGCATGAAGTGTAAGGTCTTGATAACTGTCAGTTATTCACAGTGCTTACCACCAATTCAATAGTGGCATATGAGAACACCACATCCGAAAGAAGCAGTTAAATAGTTAGGTGTCAAGTCAGTGGACACTTAAGTGGGCTCAGGAAGAAAGTTTTCTTGTGTCCTGGGAAAAGTTTCAAAGACCTTACCGCGATATTTTAGTTGGCATGTTATTAAAAATGACTACCATTAGCTTAGGCATCTCATTGTTTGCCTTTTTCTACAATAGCTTTATTTATGTACAGTTAAATGGGCAAATCCTGAACTGATTAATGATGGTAAGTGTGAATATAGCAGTGGTTCACGTAGAACCATTTGCTTACTTGCATCAATAGAAGAAAAGGGGGGAAAAAAGCTATAACCAGAATTACCAGAGAGCAGTTTAACTGCAGTAATTCATTAATAGCATCCCAGCCTCTGTTTGAATTGCATGTCATCACATGTAGTGCCAAATCTGTTTTAAAGCTTCGCTTATTGCCTGTTGCACTCCGATTGCTTTTTAACATGCTGAAAAAATATAACTCACTTAAAATAGGAGGTGTCAAGAAGAAATGTGGAGTACTAGCCAGCTGCTGTGCTGCTCTGCAGGTGCAGTAGCTATTCTGGTAGGACTCTGCATAAAAAATACACTGCAAGTGGTTGGTGGGGAGGGGAGAAAAAGCTGTGCTTTTTCACACAAATTCTGTGTGATTTTTAGATTTTACTAAAAAGCAGAGTTTGGGCTCCGTGTAAAAATGGGATCATTCTCCCTGGTGCCTAGGTCTTCAGCAAGTTGCTGGTAGTTTCTGAGCAAGGCACATTTAGAGGCACACTTGAACTACAAACTTCTGCATAACTTAAAGGCCTTTGGGACATGGACCAAATAGCTTGAATTAGGAAATAATGTGTTTTTACCAACCTGGCTTATGCAAATAATGTTTTTATGGTTTGTATGTAAATACTTTTTGTTTTAATCTTCAACTAATCCTTGGTATGGAAAGCTTGAACCTGGCTGGTAGAGCTTTGACAAAATCCTAAGAAAATGAAGTGGTGGGGTTTTTTGTTTGTTTTGTTTGTTTTGGTTGGTTGGTTTGGTTTTATGGGTTTTTTTTTTTTTTTTTTTTTTTTTTAGCACTGCTGCATTACTGTCAATAATCAAGTTGGAAGGTAAATGACTTTCACCACAGCCTCTAACAGGCAGCTGAAAGTGTTAAACCAACTTAATGAAACCAGTGCAAACAAAATGGTGAAACAAAAGGGAGCAGATATACTTCCATAATGAGTAAGTTGTTGGAGACAAACACAGGTATCCAAATGAAGTGCGTGGTTGGTGCACATCTCTGTACTGTTAGAAAGCTTAAAAGCCTTGCCTAGGGGGCGAACCTGTGGAGAGTGAGGCACCAGTCCCTTTCAAATGCCACTTCGTTAGTGTGGGAAAAAGCAAGGTTCACCACTGGAGGGCAACATCCACTTACTGCTGCCATGGGAGCCTCCTCTGCATCTTTCTTAGAGCCACCTGAAAAGGGCCAGCAGATCTTCCTTAACGTGTGCATCGGCATGACCAGAGCACATCCTAATTTACCTCTTGAGCTCTGTTGCTTGACCTGATTTCCTAACTGACTCCATGTGCTCTCTCGCTCCCGCTTTTTCACCTCTTCTCGGGACACTTAGGCTGGTCACGGCCCAGCAGTCACCAGGCGCCTGTCGCACTGGGCTGGTGTTCAGGCTTTGGGCAAGCCCTAGCGCTTCGGCTGGCTCAGGCTGGAGTAGAGCTTTTCAGAACAGGGTTCTGCGGAGCTGTGAGCTGACATGATTGTTGCTACGCAGACTGGTGATTTTCAATGTAAGTAGCTTTTTTCTAGGGTTAGGACAAACTGATCTCCTTGGGATGATCTTTTCCGACTATGTTTTGCTTTGTGAAGACACATCACAAAGTGAACGTTTTTGGTCTGAATGATTCAGTTTGACAAAGTTAAAGGCAAAACTGCATAGGACCTTAGTGTGGAACAGTTGAGAAGCCTTGCCAAGCATTGCAAGTCTGCTGACTCTCTCCATGAAATGAAGTTACCTAGAGCGTCAGATACGTAGATCTAGAGCTATGTAAACCAAGCTGACTGGCTCCAGGACCTGTCAGGGCTATATTTCTTTATGCTAAAACTGTACAGGAAAGAGGATGCTGTTGGAGCAGTTTCCTCGGTGGTAGAAAGTACCCCGTGCACTTACCCTGTGACTGCCAACTGTTCCATGGACAGCAGCAAGATATTGGCCAGAAATGGATATGGATACCACTGGCTTGACCCATTTTCCCATAGAGAACAAGTTGGCAACATTTTCTTCTTCAACCCGGCCATGTGAGACAAAAACTACCGCTATCTTGGCTGTGCAGATGGTTAGTACCCAGCCCCAATCTCCTACCATCATCCAAGGGCAGGTGATTCAGTGGGGAGGTTTGGGTCCTAGGAGACTAGCCTTGTTTGTCCTCTCCACATAAAGCTCCTCTCCATTTCAACTCTTGGAGGCTTTCCCAGGAGCTCTCTGCCAGGGAACATTTCTCACCATGTTAAAGAGCCAATTAAATGGACTGACAGTGTTTATTTCGTAAACAAGTCATTTCTGTGATACAAGAGAAAGAGTTTGCTAAACTGCAAAAATTAGAGGGTACAGCTTAGCACTTTCCCTGGAAGAGATCAATCCTGGGATATCCGCCTGAGGCGCACGCGCGAGGATCTGCGTCTGCACAAGTTTCCTCCCTCAGCTGTTGGGAGCCAGTCACTGTGTTATAGTGGGTCTCCTGCCCTGCAGTGCCCCAGGGCAGGAGCGCAGGAGCTGCATGAAGCAGGTCTTCTCCAGAGGTCCAAGTGCTTGCTGCGTGCAGTGCGTATCCTGTGATCAGGGTCCTGAGGGTACGTGCTCACCCCATGGCTGCCTGTGCTTAAGACCAGCTCTGGCATAGCACAACCATGTGACCTTGAATTGGACAGCTAGGAAAAATGCTGGGTGAAAAAGATCTGTGGGAAGTTAGGTAGCCTCCTCCCTTTTACTCGGGAGCTGCATTTAAACACAGCTCCTTTCTTTGGTCCTTGCCTGAGCCATGCTGAGGCTGAGCCTGTTCCTGCTCACGTGCCTTCCTGGTCCTCATTTGACTTCCTGGCTTGACCTCAGCCCTGCCCTGTCAATATGGTGGTGGTCTGGACTCTCAGCTGACCCTGGTCACCACCACTAGACCTGCTCTTCTTCTCTTCTGCCTCTCATCAAGCCTAGGCTCAGCACTAGCATTGACTAGTGCTAGGACTACCAGTCTCCTGCTGGGGCTAAAGTAGTAAAGCCAAGTTCAAAGATCCAGATTTGAAAGGGATGGGATCTTGAAGGAACTGGGAGCCACAGAGGGATTCAGAGATGCTTGCGCTCTCTGTCCAAGAGAGGCAATTGAATAGCCCATCACCTGAAAGTAGAGAAAAAAACAGAAGAGAAAATCAAACCACATGGACGTGAAAGAGGGGGAAGTAATATTTGCAGTGGAGTTCCTGCTTTGGATTATGCAGAGCTACAGTGGCTACAGTGGTGCTTAGGAACTCTGGAAGAGAGCATTGGACAGACCTCTGGAGGCAGCAGCACCTCAAGAGTCCAGCAGGCTCACCTACGCGCATGAGCATCAAGAAGATCGCCCTGCCATGTAGCAGCAAGAAGCACTGTGTAAACAAAGTGGAAGAAGCCCAGCAAAACTTGGTTATGGGGTATGGTAGGTAACTGGGACAAGGGAAAAAAGGTCAGGGAAAGAAGTTTAAAATTAGAATTAGAAAAACATGTCAGTGTGAGTAATTTATGTTATCAAGGATTGCTGAAGACATGCGTTCTGTGGGATAAAATGCTACATAAACCCTCTATCCCAAGAAAAAAGTTGAGCCACTGAGTTGCACAGGATTATAAATGCTAAATATGAATTCTCACTCTTTTTTTCTATCCTTTCTGTTTGATGTAGGCCCCATGATGGGATATAGTGTTTTTTGCTAAAAAGAAAAACTGCAATTGCATCACCTTCATCTTGCAAGCATCCCAATCCAGTAGCTAAAAAAAGAGCAGGAATTAGGAATTTGCAAATGCTAAGAGTGAGATGTTGGGCTTGGTTATTCATCTGTACTTCAGTCATATCTCAGTGTTTCCAATTCTGTTGGAAGGGTTTGGTGGTTGTTTTTGTTTTTTTGTTGCCACTAAAATCAAGGCAGATTCTGTCACTGTAAACCTGTGTATTACCTTCCCTCAGCTCCTAAATGCTCTTTGGTTCAAGTCCATGGAAGAAAATTGTCAAGGATCACCAAATGCAAAGTCTATCAGGCTTTCTGTCTCTCTTGTCCCTACATGCTGGGGCTGCACAAGTGCCCCAGAGGAGGATGGGGACTGCCTTCTCTTCCTTGAAAAGGAGCATCTGGCTCTCTGCAGGATTTTCTAAGTCATGATTTGCAAGTGGGAATGTTTCTTTGAGAAAGGTTGGTTTGAATTTAAAGATTTCATGATTTGCAGTCATTCAGTCATGATTTACAGTTCATAGTTCATGATAATACAGTTTTTATAGTATCCTTCTATACTATGCAATGAAAACCTTCCATTTCTGTAAAACTCATAGGAACCATATAGGTTCCTTGAAAATGCTGCTCATTCCTTCACTCCACATGGGGAGGGAATGGTACCCCTGCTGGCACAAACAGGGTCCCTGAGGGGAATATCTAGTGTCGTCTCAGCTACCATGATCTCAAGCCATCAGATTATCTCAGTTTCAAGGGGCTGCTTTGATTTATGTGCCTTATGTCACCTACTTCTCAGAGTATCGTAAAAACCTGCCCAGCATCAAAATCGCTGAGTTCCCACTCTCTAACTGGACTGCCCTGTGATGAATTTCTCTGCCAGCTGCTAGGATCCATCAGTCACTGACCATTCCCATCACTCAGCTTGAAAGTGAAAAGCTTTTTGCAATCTCTTGACCTTTCTCCCATGCATTCCCCACTGGCTTCTCTATTGCCTGCTGCCAGACACTTGTCCTATAAGCCACCAGCAGGAGCTGCTGGTCCTCAGATTCGGCTGGATTTTTCACTAGTCATTAGGTTTCCCACAGGAGCAGAGTAACAACTGAGCCGGCCGCGGCTCTTAACGCGCTAGCCCCAGGTGCTCGTTCATTCTCCCTAAAGTTTAAATGCGAGTCCAGGTCTTAGCTGACACTGGTTTCCTGTTTTTCACAACCAGCTACTGTGCTGGCTGGCATTTTGCAAGTGCCTTGAGTAGATGATTAGATGTGAGGTCTTCTCATTAACACGTCTCTTGTAATTGGAAAAGGGCCAAAGGCTGGGAAAGGCAAGTTCCCAGCACCATCTTGGGTTTAAGGGCAGCACTTCTGGCTCAGGTGAAGTGGTCCTGAGTGCTACTAATGGGATGTGGCTCAGAAGGATGGAGGGTGATGCATGCAGGGGGTTGGGGAAGCAGGAACGACTGAGATGACTGAAAACTTGCTTAGGAAAAGTCCTTTGCAGAGTATCTTTGGCACTGGGTTGTAATGGAACATCATCTTAGTACTGGTCGCATTGCCTTGCTTTTCAGCTATGTTGACTCAGGCCCTAAGAAAAGCTACTGCTACAAATCTTGTGGGGGCTCCATTTCTCTGTCCTCTGAATCTGGGTCAGGCTGTGTCTCTTGTCCCTACATGCTGGAGCTGCGTGAGTGCCCCAGAGGAGGATGGGGACTGTCTTTTCTTCCTTGAAAAAGAATATTTGCTGTATTTTTTTTTCTTTTGCTAATACTGAAATGTAAATAATCACCTAGCACCTGGTCATTCAGGAATAGAAGGGAACTTAAGCAAGAATGAACTTTTTTTTTTTTTTTTTCAAAACAGNCTTCCTTGAAAAATAATATTTACTGTATTTTTTTTTTCTTTTGCTAATACTGTAATGTAAATAATCATCTAGCACCTGGTCATTTAGGAATAGAAGGGAACTTAAGCTAAAATGAACTTTTTTTTTTTTTTTTCAAAACAGAGCAGTGAGTATTGCTTTTGAACAGAAATGCAGAAGCAGCATGGCTGGCAAACCTCAGTGGATATTTAGCAGTGATTTCATTTCACAGATGAAATTAAGCACAGAGAGAGGAAACTTTGTTCAAGATGCAACTTTAGAACCAGTGAAAAACAGGTTGTGTTATTAAGTCCTAGGCAAAACTGGATTCCTGGGGTAGTGGCCCTGGGTGTTGGTATCCTTGGCTCACTCCCAGCACTGGCAGCTTCAGCAACTCAAATGCAGTTTTGTGGGCATCAAATGGACTGAAACATAGTAATGAGAACCCCTGCAGTGAAACAGTCCCTTTATGTACGTACAGCAAAAAAACCTCAGTACCCACTTTGAAGCAAAGTGAGAAGAAATGGCTCTTTTGAGGAGGCAGGATGGGTACAGGACCTTTTTACATCAGCGTGGGAATATAACCCTTTCCTCCAAGCCTGAGCTGCAGGCCCTGCTCCAAGTCATTAAAGATGGGCTGGCTCCAGTGTGTGTATAAATAGTACCACAAATGAGACTGCAGAGGTCTTGTCCAGTGTGCGTAGGAGACGACTGAGCAGTTTTGGCATCCTAATTGCTCCTGCTGAAGAGCTGGTCCTGTCTCCTGCTGGTCCAGCATTTCCGAGGGGACAGGACACATGAGGGACAAGCAGTAGCTCGCTCCAAGGCTGGGCCCCATCAGGTAACGGGGATACAGAGAGGATGTGGAGAAAATCATGTACCACACCTCACGTGTGGACAGAGTTTACCAGCCTCTAATCTGCTGTGCTGAGTCTATCCAGTGTAGAATTTGTGGACAAAATAATGCATATCTTCATTCTCTCTGCCCACTAACATAACTAAATTTCACGGTGAAGATGCAGGCCTGAAAAGTGGGTGTAAGAAAGTTTTAAAGCCCTGCCTTGGGAATCCGTTCATAGCTGTTCCTCAAACATGAGCCTATTCAGAAGCAGTGCAAGGAGAGAAAAGGAAGGGATGTGAAAACACTCTAGATGATTATTCTTCAGCTGTGGGAGTGTGAAATCTGTCTCAAGACACATATTGGTTGATTTGCTACTCTTAAGTGCTTCTGTCATTCCAGAGCAGTAACACAGGCAAGAAATTCCCCCCTAGAAATGATCAGACCTGACTAGTGTGTTAGTGCCTGCCTGACAGTTGCACTGAAGGGGGAAGTTTTAGCCTTTAAGTTTTAACAGCACATTTCTATGTAAGGCCTTACCTTGTCTGGAGCTTGACAAATAGGAGCCCCTGGTTCCTAACTGTGGCAAAATGACCTGGCAGTGAAATGGTGAGCACACTTGTCACTGAAATAAATACATCTGGATCACAAAAATAGTGAAGCAGAAACTAATGAGGGAATGTTGCAAAGGAATGGCTCTGTGAAAGAACATGAAAATTTCTCCCAGCATCCACCGAGAACCTGGAATAAAGGGAAGAGACAGAAAAGGGGGCTGAACACCATCTTTCCTCAACTGGGCCTTATAACACTCTCTGCTTTTGCTCTCAGTAAGCAAAAGTTCCTCATCTCTAGCAAAGCGTTTCCCATTTCTCTTTCCTGCTCCTTTACCACCTTCTAGTTAAGATTAGCTATGAAAAAAACATAGTAATTTGGTCCTGTACTCAGACCTTAAGAACTTAAGAAGCTGAACGTTAAGAAGTGGGGATGTGAAATCAATCTGAGTTTGACTTGCACATCAGTGTGACTTTTCCTCTGGTAAGGTACCGCAATTGGCCCTGCCAGCCTCCTGCTGGCAAGCTGAAACGAGTCCCAACAGCCACTGCAGAACAACATAATCTGCTCCGAGCCTGACAAAATGAGTAGCCCTGCCAGAACTGGGAACAGAGGAGAAAGGAGGTCCACGCAGACATGTCTTGTAGCTGTTGCTTTCCTTAGCATTAGGAATTGACAGCCTGTATGAATAGCGGTGAGATATCTGCCTAACGGGACTGATGTGAGGTCCCAAACAGAGTGCCAAGATCTGCTTTAAACAAAACAAGTAAAATGAGGCATTGAATGATCAGGAAGGGACTCTCAGAGCTACTAAAAAAAGAGTTTGTTTTGACTAAACAGAGGGAAATTCCTTTCAGTGCCTTTCATTGGGAGTTCAATTCCAGCAATGGAAATTATTTTGCTTCTGTGGAAAGTCTGTGTGGGGTTGTGTAGATGTGCATTAAGCTTTGTAAACTATCATCTAAACAGTGCCTCATTTTGCAGCTACAGTAAAATGATAAGTGTCTTTGAATGAGATCAACACAAAACCTCAGACAACTCTTCCATACTTGTTTGGTCTGAGACAAGAGCTACGGAATTTAAGTTGCAATATGAAAATTCAGGTTTATCCTATAGTTATAATTGTTGTGCAGTAGGGTATCAGGATTCTGCCTGTGTGCAGACCTAATTCCCTTGGCAGTCCAGGCGTTCTCCTGCTAGTGCTCTGCATAGAGAGAATGAACTGATCTGAGACAGACACTAACTCAACACCAAGCAATTGGACCTTCACAAATAACTGCTTGAGTAATTGGTGCTGGAGTCTCCAGATGGGCATCTCAGACTGTCCTGAAGATCCCCCTCAGGCAGCTCCTGTGATGCTTAGACCACCAACATGTGTGTTTCAATATACTGAGTAACATTTTGTGTGGAAGAGCTGGCCAGGTAGTTCCTATTTTGTCCAGTCAGTATAAAATGTTCCTGCAGATGCAGAAATGGATGCACAGAACAGGCTTTTTTTGAAAGAGTTTAAACAACCAGATTTTTTTAATATGTTGGTTAAGAAAATCAATAGTAATAGATCATGAATATGCTAGTGTGGCCACACAGGACCATAAGCAAGCTGAAATATAAGACTTCATAAGGAAAACAGGAGTCTCACTGGATCCAGTTGAAGATACCATTACAAAGACCCTTGAAACAGAGACCCTCATCACGATCTGGACAGCATCCACAGGTCCTTTTCATTCAAATTCAGGTTCTGGTAATCACCTATAATTTGTCTTTATTTCTTTCAAGCAGGTTCTAAGACCTTGAATCATTCATACAGTTCTTTTCTGAACACACTTCTATAGCAGGATAGGTGAAGACCTCTCTACTAGACAACATATTCCTGTCATTTGCTATTTAATTCTGGACCTCGGTATTTGCAGTTTCTTGTTCCAGCTTAATATATGTTGTTGGGTTTGTGCCCAATAATTGTGCCTGCCTTCTTTCCCACTGTATTTCCATCTCATAGTCTTCACTACTACCTAATAGCCACTGCTTTCCATGACAGTTTCTTATTTTGCAATCATGACTTAAAATTCTTCATCTGTAAGTACAAGACAATGCCCGAAACCCAGTTATATGTTATATTTCTTTCATTCTTAGACTGCTACTGCTGCCTAATGATTCTTGTACAGCAAAGTATCTATTCCCCCTAGTAGCTCAAGGATCTAGGGAGCAAGGTACGAGGAAGTATTCCCTATCCCATCACTTCTGGGCCCAGTCACCAGTCCAGTCAGTGACTTTATGAGGGACTTAAGAAGTCTTTGCCTAACTGTTGAAGTCCAGTGATATCTACTAGTCGAGGAGACCAGAAGTCAGGATTACTGGTTACTGCTCCAATTTGTGTGGCAAGAGTTACAGCCCAGCACGTTGTGTGCGAGTTTCTCCCTGGTGAGAGAAACCACTGATTTTTGGTGTCGGGTGGCCAGTCATGCAAGTGCTGAAAAAGTGGACAAGGACATCTAGCAAAGCAAGTGAGATGGGCTGAAAGAAAGCTATTGATGGGGTGAAAGAAAACTACTTCATGATAACAATGATAGTTTTCTGTTTGGAGGTTACAGAAATGTTGGAACATTTCCACGGCCATCTGGCTGCCCCCACACACTCCACACACTAAATTCATCTGTCTTCCCTTATAAAGAAAGGAGAGGAGAGGACCGGGACATCCTGCCCAGGTCTCTTCCAGCCCTAACCCTATATTCTTCACATGCCCGTCGGAAGAGTAAAACCAGTGGAGGGGTGGCGAACTGCTAAGAGAGCAGATCAGAACATCTACCTATCACGACTCCCATTTAATCCCCAGATTCCCATTACGCAGCAGTCCAGAAGAGGTCAAACAGTTTGGCAGATCCTAGGAGCAGTCCAGTAACTCACAGGTAGATTGGCACTGAGTGCATTCAAGGGTGATCAAAGACTTGCAAAGAGTCACCAGTTCTAGCTTCCCTCTGTCCTAACCTCCTCCGGTGCCGGGAATAGCAGCCGCCCATCCTGCCTGCTAAACTCTGCTCCCACCCTGCTTCCAGCAACTGCCCTTAGTGCAAGTATTTCGTTACACTTCTGAGCAATTAACATTCCTGACAGGATAAAGATGCTGCAGTCTTCTCGGAGTGGGATGAGCATGAGGGAGGGGACCACTGAGGACATAATTGCGTGTCTATTCTTGCTAGAGCTCCCCAAGTCAGTGGTGCAAGGAAATGAATTAATTCATGTGAGTTATGACTCAAAGAAAGCAACACTTCCCCAGCTGGATGAAAGGAACTGTTGAGTTGTACAACAAGCACACCGTATTGCTTCTTGACTGAGTCAAATCTTCCTGAATTTTGTAGCAAAGGATACTTCCTTTGGAGCCATTACCCATGTTCCCTATACATGGAGATGTTTTCCCCACCCAGCGAAACTAATCTGCTCCCCTCAGCACAGCAAATTGGTGTCCTGCCTTTGCACAACGATTGGTGTCATGCCCTTGCAATACATGTGCAGCTGGTAGGCAATAATGTTACAAACGATGGGCTGGAACAGTCTTGTGAATGCTGTCTGTGGTGAGGTTATCAGGGAACCCGTGTGTGTAGTTGAATTCCTGTGCTCAATATATATTGACTAGTCCATGGGCATGGGAGTTTATATTTATAATACCTGCTTATAGCTCTGTTTCAGGAGTTTGGCATGAAGACATCCACACTCAGGAGGCTCAAGGAAACCATTTGAGGCTATCACAGGGCTTAGCATATTACAGAGCTGTGGGTAATTAAATGTATTTGAGAACCAGAAATTGTCCAGAAGGTTCAGTGAGAAATGCAAAGTAGTCCAGAGGGAGGCTCTGCAGAAGGAGGCATGGCAGCAGTTAAGCCCGCCCAGGATGCGCCGGTGTAAGATGGTTATGATGCAGCTCAGAGTTCAGTAGTATCTGCAAAATTTACTCTGCTGAAGATGTGTGAAATAATTTCTCAAGGCAACTGCAACATCTGTCAAGGGCAGAAGAGGCTTATATGAAAGCCATTGCTCTTCCCCTCTCTGGCTTTGGAGAGAGGGAAGATTTAATGGATGTCAGCCAACATCAGCACACTGCTGCCTGCACTGCGCTCCATTTCCTGCTCCGTCAGTGGGATGGAGGGGAAGGCAGCTGGATGAGGCAGAGAAAGGCGCAGAGCGGGGCTGAGACCCTGGGCAGAGGAGCCAGAGCTGCCTGCCCCAGACATGGTTTGAAGGTGCCTAAGCAGCCTCTGATGGTGACAGCGGACTACAAGCCAGGGATATAGTTAGATGTAAGAAACAGCCTGACATATGGACTGCTTTAGTATTTAAGTATTTAGTATTTAAGTGACGTTTTCTCCTAAGCATCTCACTTACCCTAGGTGATCACCGCCTGTCTTTCTCAGTATCTCCTTAAAAAAAAAAAAAAAAGTTAGCAAAGCTCAGGTCAATCACAACTAGCACAGAAAAGACAGCTCCCAGTACCCGCTGTTAGAGCAGGGAATGATTCCCTCAACACACAGGAGTCAGCCAGAGGCACGAGCCCGTAGTGGGGAGCATCTTGTAAACAGCACAGAGGGGTTAGAAGTGCAATTAGTCTATATGACAACTGTGGCCACCCTCTGTCACCACCGTGAACCAAGCCAAATCCCCCTTCCTCCCTCTTGCACAAGGCAGGGCCAAGGCACAGGGCTCAAAAACATGCCCAGCTGCCTGTCAGCCCAAGGGAGAAAACAAACACACCCGCAGCAACAGGCAGCCCTGTATATGGGCAAGCCCAGGCTATTGGCTGGCACGGCTGACTCTCCGACCTCGAATGGGCCCTACGCTGGCGAGTCGAGGATCCTGGACTGTGGCTGAGGCCTTCAGAAGTGGTGGCTTCTCATTGCCAGCACTCACAACCCAGCACAATACAGCAAGACTTGAAACCATGGTATGGGCAACAAGGTGCTCTGCGACTCGAGCTGCAGGATGTGGAAAATACAGAGCCCGTCCCTTTGATTGCTCTGTTCAACATTCAGGGATGTATCCCTGTACAGCTGGGATGCTGGATACAGGAGTAAATACAGCTGTGAGCCACTGCATGTTTTCCAGTCAGGGACCATGTCTTTGGTGATACAGCCAGTTCCAATCATCCAACCTTGGGCGCCCTGGCACAAATAGGGCCTTAGGACTTTTCACACCTTCTCAGCTAGACAGAGCTCTGGAAGGCATCAGTAAGAGTGAAAGGTAAAAAAATCCCACCATTTGTAGCCTCCAACAGTAGTTCTTTCCATCCCTGCACTTGGAAGGAGCCTAGCTTGAAGAGCGAAACCTTTCTTAGTCTTCCTGAAGAATGGGGAGGTGGCACTGCTCCCACTATCCAAACTGATCCTCCTTTTTATGTCCTGTGAGGGTCACAACATGGTCTACACAACGGGGCATTGCTGAGCTATAGTTAGCTCAAATAATTTGTCAAAGCTCTCTCTTCAAGAATTAAAACTTCAGTTCCCAGATATGACAGGTTTGCAGCCTGGTTAGATGACTATCATGATCTGAGGTCATGATAGTGACTTTTTCATATTTGCCTGTACTTTCGCATCTCTGCTCCAAACTAGTGAACAGCAGATCCGCACGTTGGTTTCTTCCTACCAACACTGTTTAATGTGAAGGACCTTTATGACTAAGTGAACCGTCAGTTGAGGGATCCAGGCTCTATCCATAATCCTTTCCTTGCAGTGCCAAAATGCTGGTCCTGGCCTTTCCCTAGCCCAGCAATGTCCTGTCAGCATCACAGATGCCAAGCTCACAGGGCTGCTGAGAGCGTGGAGTGGGAGGTGCAGAGAAACAAACTCCTTTTGAGGTGCAAAAAGGATATAGAAACACCACATTTCTCATTTCTCATTTCCTGAGAGCTGTGGGACCCATGCCCCTAGCCTATGCTCCTAACATGCTCCAAGCACCACGGCGCTAGGGCCTGGACTCCCACTTCCTGGCCTGCACTTGCCACAGCAGACTCACATAGTGCAGCAAGCTCTGTAATTACCCAGTTAATCTCTGTTCTACCCCAGAATGGAGTGAAGTGCTGGGTCTTTCCCTCCCCTTTGCAGCCACCTGATGCCCCTTTGGGGATGACACCAGATCCACCCCATACCCTGAACGCCTACATTAGCTGAAATGTTGCCCTTTACTGCGCCAGGCAGCCGGCCAGCCCTCCTGCAGCGAGCGGCTGGGCGTGCGGAGGGCCAGCATGTTTGCACGCAGCTCTGTGCCATGCAGCCTTTCCCAGCAGCTGCTGCGGGGGTGACAGGGACAAGGAGATCTTTTTCCAGACACCCTAGGGAGAGTCTTCAACAGGTCTGTTTACTAATTTATATAAGAAATCCGGCTGCAGTTGTTACTAAGTCACTGAGAAAAAGAGCTCAGGATGGACACCTTTCTCAGGACTGGTCTTTTGCCTCCGTGCTTCCTTGATTATAACTCTGTACACGCTACTACCAAGCACACAGCTCAGTTCAAATGCTGTTTTCATCACTAAGCTATATATGGACAACTTTATGGCAGCAGAGGTCTTTTCTGCACAAAGTCTCAAGATTTCTTGTGTTTTGATCTGTGCCCATTGCTCCTTGTCTTGTCACTACCACTGAGAAGAGTCTGGCTGCATCTTCTTTACACCCTCCCATCAAGTAGTTATGCACACTGGTAAGATTCCCTCACAACCTTCTCTTCTCCAGCTAAACAGTCCCAGCTTTCTCATGTTTGTGAGTGGAGTGTTGAAGCTTACTTGAATTTGTCTGCCTCCAGCCTCTCATGATCGTTCTTTCTCAAAGCAAAATAGTTTATTGATATTAACAAGTATTATAATTCTTCACCATATTGTTTACCATAATCAAATCACTTTTCAGTCTTCCTACTTTGGGTAATTCATTTCATTACTTTTTTTTAAGAAGGTCTTCCTTATAGCCCACTGCTGTTCTTTTTCTCCAGATTTCCAGCACGTCTTTAAACACGGGATCATCTTCAGGAGTCCCCTGTAGGTTGTCAACCTCAAATCACCCAGTCCTTCTTCCTGTACTCATACTTAAGCCACCAGGAATCTTGTTAGCTATCTTTGACAGAGATCTCTCTACCTCGTCTGTCTGCCCCTATTTAACCTTGCACAGCCTTTTTCGACAGACCATCACAAAGACAATTCACATGATCTTGTTTGTCCTCCATGTCTTACAAAGCTCTTCAGGAGTCCTTTTGTAAGAATTACTTTTATTCCTATGTGTTTCTGTCTAAGGCATTTCTACTGCCTGCAAAAAAATTTATATTGTTTGAATATACCCAACTTACCAAGTTATCTAGATCTCTTCCATACGAATGGCCTTCTCCCATTGCTACATGCAACTCTATTCATGTTTGTGTCAGCTGGAGGTTTTTATCTACAGTGATTTTCTATCTGTCTTTAAATCACTGATGGAAATTTTGACCAGTTTCTATTGTATTGATCCATATAGAAACCCACTAAAATCCTACCACCTTCTTAGCACTATCAGCCTACCAGCATCAACAGTTCCTGCTGACCTTCTGCAGAAATGTCCTGGGGTCTCCTCCAGCCCATTTACCTGAATCAATCTCTAAAGGGCCCCAGTGAAAGTCCATGGATAGAGAGGCAGCCTCTGCCTTAACAAGAGTTTTCTGAAACAGCCACAGGCTTCGTTGTGCCTCTGTTCTCCCACAACAAACAGCCCCTGCGCAGGGATTTTATTATGAGAGGAAAGGAGCCACATATAGAACACAAAAGCAAATGTTTTGCTCTATTTCTAGGACAGGGCAGGTACTGCAGTGCCTAGAAACTGCCACAGAGCTACTGCGCCCAGGAAGTGAGTGGGTGCTTCACACGTGGAAGGTGGCGACAGTCAGTACCAAGAAGCAGCAGATGTTTTCAAGCCTTGCAGAGGCATGAGGAGAGGGCACTGGGTGGCAGGAAGCCACGGGGAAGGCAGCCCGGCTCCCTGGTGGCAGAGGAGCCGTGCTGTGTGGGGCTCGCCACCTGCGTTGCTCCTCACGACCTCTTGCCTGCAGCCTGCTGGAGACATGCTGCGATGCCCCGGGCTGGTAAGACCCTTGCAGAGTGACACCAGCCTTCCTTCTCCCATGCAGCACACGCTCTAGGGCTTCACAGCAGCCTCCTCCAGCCGCCAGGGACAGTCAACATAGTGCAAAACTCCGCTGACAGGGCCTCGCTTGGCAGGATCTAGGGCCAGCAGGCTGCGCAGCATGAGGGCAGCCTCGGCTGTCAGGCGTTTCCAGTGGCGAGGCACGTCGGCCTCCAGGCCCGTCTCCTGCCACACCATGAAGTCCTCAAAGAAAGGGTCTTCTGGCAGACTCTGCTCCCAGGGGAAGTAGCCCGTCAGTAGGCAGAAAAGGAGTACGCCAAAGGCCCAGGCATCCAAGCTGGTGTCAATGGGCAGCCCCTGCGCATCAGTGGTGTTGCTCAGCTCCGGGGCTGTGTAAGGCAGTACCCCAGCCACTAGCTTGAGCTTGGTACCCTTAGGCCGTGTGAGCCCAAAGTCAGTCAACTTGATACACCGACATTCGGGATCAAAAAGCAGCACATTCTCGGGCTTGACATCACGGTACACGAGTCCTCGGCTGTGGATGAAGTCCAGTGCACTCGCAAGCTGCTTGGCACAGTGCTTTGCAGCAGGTTCAGGGATCCCATCCTGCACAGGAACAGACAGAGGTGACATTACACACACTTGACAACTTAGCACACCTATGAGTTGGCATCTCATTTCTTTCCAGTGCTTTACGAAAGGCCTTTACTGGTCCTGCAAGGTGCTTGAAGCTGCTTCAAAGCTGTAGTGCCTTGAGGTGAAGAACCCATTTCCCATTGCTTTTCCTCTCTCCCTCTGACCCATCGAGTCTGCACAGGGGCCAAGTGGCACAGTCCCACTTCCCATGCCCATGTAGCAGCACTCACCCGTGGTTTGATGATAGAGATGAGGTCTCTGTGCAGCGCCGGTTCATAGAGGAAACCATAGTACTGGCTGGACTCAATTGCAATTCCAAACATCCCAATGATAGCAGGGTGGGTGGCAAGGGAGAGTGCCACGCAGTATTCATACAGAAAAGTGTACAGCTTGGTGCTGGCTTTGGGTAGCAGCTTAAGAGCCATGGGAGTCCCTGTAGATGGGGAGAATCTGTTAGAGACTCCCTGAAAACCACTCACACCAAGACCAGATAGAGAGGGCATTGGGCAGCCATGGGACAGGAACTCTCAGCCACATGGAGGTCTCTGGCCTAAGGCTCTGTAAAGATACTGAAACTAGCTATGAAAACGGACACTGCCACATGGAGGTCTCTGGCCTAAGGCTCTGTAAAGATACTGAAACTAGCTATGAAAACGGACACTGCCACATGGAGGTCTCTGGCCTAAGGCTCTGTAAAGATACTGAAACTAGCTATGAAAATGGACACTGCTACCAACCTGAGTTCGAGCCAGTCAGTGCACAGCATAGGAGCACTGGGTAGAGGGAGAGGGAATTCAGGCTGCATGAGCCTCTAAGCTTGACCCGAGACTACCAGGGAGAAGGTATCAGGGCCCTGAGTGTACTAACAGTCCCTGCTGTCCCTAACCAGCACACGGGTGCTGCAGCCAGCTCCTCACCTCGCTGCCTGTGAGTCACCAGCACCACATGACCGTATTTGCCCCTGCCCAGCTCCCGAATGACCTCGTAGTGCTCAGCCACCTCCATGCGCACCAGGCTCTGCGCTGTGATCTGCAGGAGCTCATCTATCACTGCTGGTGTTGTCGCTGCCACTGCCGCAGCTGAGCTCTTGGCCATTGCGGAGGGCTGCAGAAAAAAACACAACAGGTCAGACCTGCCCCACACCATGCCACCATGCCATAGTAATTCTACTACATCAAACCTGAGCACTCTCAGAGAGGTGCTGGAGTTGAGCTAGTGCTTTTGCACACTTCTGGGCAAGGTCTCTCAGTGTATACAAAGTCCATGCATTGAAGGGGACCTGCAGATAGTTGCTTGTGCAGTTGTTCCTCTTACAGTAGTCCTTAGTACCTCTCATTTCAAAACTCAGGACCATTTTTTCGGTGCCTGTCATAAAGCTTGGTCTTCTAGGGCTCTTCTTATTCTACACTCCGCGGTGTAAGAGCAAAACATTCATAGGATCTCCAACCGTGAAGCATGACCCAGCCCTTTTGCTTTCATTAGCCTGTTGCAAAAAGACCACCTCTCTCCAGCCCTGGTGTCTAGAGGATAAAGTGCTTCATGTACCAGCACACATAGGCTTGTCCCTTAGGCAGAGGCACAGCTAGCCCATGACAAATACCAGATTACTAATCCGAGGTAGTGTGCTCTGAGCAAGCCAAAGGGAGTTCAGTGCCTCACATGCCTGCTGACATTTCCGACTGAAAGTTACTCATCTGTTCAGCCAAGAAACTGGGGCAGAAAGGAAGCTCAGACATTGGTGGCATTCGGAGCAAGAGCCAGCTGCTTCAGACCCATTTCAGAGCAATGTTTTTTCAAACTCTCTAGCTAGCAATAAGGCAGCATTTTAAAGCATCTGTGCCAGCTCTCCCCCTGACTACCTCCCTGTACTCTGAACACATTCACTTAGTCACCCTGGGCCTGGAAGACCATCCTTGCTTCAGAACAAGGACACAGAGTCAGCAAATCACAGAACAGCTGGAGTTGGAAGGGCACTCTGGAGATCTAGCCTAGTCCAATCCCCATGCTCAGAGCAGGAGCAACTAGGGCAGGTTGCTCAAGGCTGTGTCCTGTTGAATTTTGCATTCCTCCGGGGAGGTAGACTCCACAACCTTTGTGGGCAACCTGCTCCAGTGGTCAATCATCTATACAGCATGTTTTTTTCCTTACACTTAAATAGAATTTCTTGTGTTTTGATCTGTGCTGATTCCCCCTTGTCCTGTCATTACCACTGAGAAGAGTCTGGCTCCATCTTTATACCCTCCCATCAGGTAGTTATGCACACTGGTAGAGATCCCCATCGACCTTCACCAGGCTCAGTAGTCCCACCTCTCCCAGCCTTTCCTCATAGGAGAGATGCTTAATTATCTTATCCTTTATTATTTATTTATTATTTATTATCTTTTGCTGGACTTGTTGCAGTAGCTCCATGTCTCTCTTCCCCTAGGGGGCACAGAACTGGACACAGCACTCCAGGTGAGGCACCACCAGTGTTGTGGGGGAGACATCAACTCCCTCGAACAGCTAGCAATGCTCTGCCTAATGCAACCAAGATGCATCCCAAGATCCCAAGGATTGCAGCATTCTTAGATATATCTTACCAGTGTGGAGCAAGAGAAAGCTATGGTATAAAACCAGTGGCTCAGCTCAGCATCTTCAAATTCAGGATTATTCTATGAAATGCTCTGACTCACATGATGACTGCTCCCTTCTAGGGTTAGGAGCAGGACCTCATGTTGCTGACTGTAAAGGCAGATGGCACTCCAGGAATAAAAGTGGGAATTGCCTTAGGTTTTATTTTGCTGTATTTGTAACCAGAGATTATTGTACTTCCTTCAACTTCCAGCCTCCACGGCTGCTAAATCTGGTCACACACAGGAATCGAGTAATTTTGTGACAAAACAATTTAAACCTAGGAAAATTACAGAAAGGCTAGATTTGTATAAGAGCCCAGGAGTATTTGTGGGAGATTTCCTCTTTTTTTTTTTTTTTAACCTTTCCTCCTAGATTGCATTACCAAATGTCATCTACACCTGTGAATGTCAAGTAATTGACTCTAGTTTTCTGAAGTCTTTGGCTTGGTATGAGAGGCAGCAGCAGGCAGAGTCTGGATAGTCCATAGGGAGTTCAACATCGGACGAGTATGTGCATAGGAGGGGATAAATGAAAGATCGGGAAGACACCATGGTGAAAGCCCGTCTGGAAAATATTTTAGAGATTTTGCTTTGATGTTCTCCTGTTTGCTGCTCAGCCACCACAGCACACAGAATTCCACAGAACAAGTGCACCACAGAGCCTGTCAGTGGATCAACTCTGCTGCTGATATTTGCAAACCAGTGTTGTCACATTAAAAAGAATATCCGGAAAAAAAATTTTTTTTTTAAATTTCCTAGCCAGGGATGTAGACAAAAGCTTAAAGTTTAATAGACCTTTAAAACATACATCCTCTCCCCCCATCTCCTTGATATTAGATAAGCTACAGTTACACCAAATATGAAATAGAATAACCAGAAAGATGTCTTCTTGCTTTGTACCGAATAAAATAGATCTGTATTTGTGATAAAACATAAAAAGAAGATCTCTACTGTAAGATACTACTTCTGCTATATGAGATTCATGGTCATGTACAAGTTCTTGTCAGCAGATGGTTCATGATCTTCTCAGATAACTTAATTTCTTAAACTTAAGTTAGATAAAATATCTTCCCTCATGGGCTGACCACCTGTTAGTGATATGTAACTCAAAGGTTAGAATCTTATTGCTGCATCCACTTAATTCCTCCTTCAGCAATGATAAAACTTTCAAGTATTTATGTGCTTATTAATTAGTTCTTACTTGTATGGTATTATTTACAATATGATTCATTTATTATCTCCTTGTCATTGTGAGTGGAAGAATACACTTTTCTGTTTATTCTTGATTCTCACCCTGGCTTTGAGAGTCAACACATTTTCATCTATTTACAGTTAAAAAAAAATCCCCAGGTTCTTCTGTCCTTCCACTTCACCTTTCAGGTTCGTTCCTTACTTTCAGGAATGGGTTGTCAGGATGTGGAGCAGAGAATCAGAGTGAAATAACCAACTTGGGAAAAACAGATCAGTCAGAGAATATGGAGAGAATATGAGGGACAATTACTGCCCTCGGCATCCAGTAAGGATCCCATGCCAAGGCTGCAGTCACTCCAGTAAATTTTCCAGGATTTGACTACCCTTGACGAGAGTGATTAGAGAACTTCATATCCCAAGAAATGACCAAAGTTTCCAGGTCAACACAACTGCCACAACTCCAGGGTAGCATGGAAATCAAGTGGGGGCCAAAACCAAGACACCACCAAGGATACTGTTTCTGTGGGTACTCTGCAGTCTATCCCGTTGCCTTTTCAGGGCTTTTGCCCAGTGACAGGCCCCGGGAAGTAGGGAATGACCAGGAGGCATTCACCATCTGGCTGTGGTGTGTTGAAGGACCAGGCTGGGTCCTTCTCAAACTTGGTCCTTTCCCCACTATCCTTTTGCTTCATCCCTGCTACAGATGCTGCTTCCTGACTGGCATTGTGTAAGATACGATCAGTTCCCTGAAAGAGTCCCTAGGTACACTGTCCCTAGATCCCTAAGTACACAGAAAGGTACAGTGGCACCAGCTCCACAGCACTATAAGGTTGAAAACCCACAGAGACTTGGAATCAAGGCACTTTGTTCCTCAGCTTTCCTTTGTGCTCATCAGAGCTGGAGGTATATTAGTATGGGAGATATCCCAGCTGAGCCTTTCTTGTCCTGGGGCCATTGCTTTTTCTCACCCATCTTGTATCCAGTACTTCCTTTGCACAACCCACAATAGCGCGTAGCCTTCTCCACTTGTGCCAAGCAAAAGGAAGTTGTGAGACCAAATGATAGACAGCTCACCAGGAATTTCATACCCTTTCAGACAGGAAACACCCGCAACATCCTGAGAAGGTAAGCCATGAGCATATGGTGAGTAGGGGCCATTTTCTAATCTGACCTTCTGCAAAGCAGAACTACAGCTTTGGGGCATGTCTTCCAAAAGAAAAATATGGAAGCTCGTTCCAAAGACAAGCTTTGATCTACTGCAAAAGCTAGTGTTAACATCCTTGCTGTTATGTATTTATACCATATCCTAATTTGAATTTAGCACCTGCTGCTCAACTTTCTTAGCTAGAGAAAAGTGTCTGTCAGAACCTTGTATTTTTCTCCCGATTGCTCTAGGGTTTATATGCACTGTGCTCAGAGGCATGACATTGTTTAAGCTACTTTGATTGAGTAAAAGTAGCAATGTGCAACCTGAAACAGCCTATAAATTTAACTGGCTCTTTACATAAGCCTTGCAAGCCATGAGATTGTGCTTCTGTAGCATCCAAATTAGCTAGGTAGGATATATTTTTAGAAATTACAGTCATATTTTGAAATTAAGAATAAATATCTTCATACCCTCTGATCGAGACACTTCCTAGTCTTCTTACTGGTATAAGTCCTTCAAAGTACCTTCTATCCAGTTCTCAGATCCAGGCCTTTTGTCCAGCTCTCAGACCCACTCTCTGGCTCTTTTCTGAGCTCTCGCTGGTTTTCCAGACCCCATTTTAGGTCACTGACTTCTCCTAGGGTTGTGCTGCGAGGCTCTGAGTGAGAATCACCCCCTGCACTCCTGCTGTGACCCAAGGACCTCTTTTTGCAGGGGCCCTGCAAACTCCTACTCACACTGAGGACTCATACTCACATATTTCCAATATTTTTCAAAATAGTGTTTTTCAGAGGAAAACATACAGTTCCTCTTCACATACCTTTCTAAATATTACCCACCTTGTTCCTAGCCGAATACTTTTCCACTGCCTTAAATAAGGCACATTTTGTTTCAGTGGGCTTAATGTATCAAGCAATGCTGATCACCCAGTGTCTCTGTTGTTAACAACCACCACCTGCATCTCTGTTTAAGGGCTGTGTAAAGATTCCATCTGCAGGGATTTTCCACTAACTTCCAGGCATTAGTAATGGTTCGTCTAGCATCTGCCAGAAACATCCTATGCAGAGAATATTCCCCTGAAAGCTATTTGCACAAATACTGGCATTCATGAAAATCTGTAAACTACCCCCTTTAAAGGGATTTAAAGATCAGCAAATTTGCAATACTCATTTTAGTGTGGAAATTATTATTTTTAGTGGTCTCCCCACCTTATTTACTTTTATAAAATCTTAACCATGCTATAATACTCTTACTTTTGTCAATGTTTTAGAAGAAATACTGTCATCATCCTCAGAATGTTTGCAGTGACACAAATATCGGGCCAATTTAAAATAAAGAAGAAACACTATTGCTATTTACTGGTTATTTTGCTGCTATTTGTTGCTCTTAATATCTGATGCTTTGTAGATAAAATGGACACTGTATAAACACAGAAATGCAGACCTGGCATAGTCTCATTTCCTTTGAAGTCTTTAATGTGTAGGATGATGTAAAATTGCATTAGAAATAGTGTACAGTGATACAGATACATATGTAAGTGATACAGATACAAGAGTAAGAGAATAAAGGTGTGAGAGTAATGGATGTTTCAGATTCCACCTTTGCACTCATTCTGTGAAAGAGAATATCAAGAAAGCGTCAGGTGCATGAAGCATCAGAAATGAGAGACAAGCTAGAATTTCCCGGATGTTAAGAAATCATAAGCTTCATTATGAATAAAAAGTAAGTATAGCCTTTCAGCTTACATAGAATAAGCTAGAGTTATGCTAGTTTTAATAAAAGTGTTATAATAAAAGAGATCATATGCCTTAGAGACAATATGCTGAACTCTTGCTTCTGCAGATATTCCTATGTACAAATATGCTGAGACAGTCTGAAATTTAATCTCTGAAATTCAGCTAAATTAGGAAAGCTTTCTTTCTGAACTGGCTACCTGCCAGTGATCCACGCATTAAAGTTGATAATATAGTGTACCATTGGATTCTGTATTCTTATTGGAAATGCATTCCTTTACTTTGAATTATTATCATCTACGTTTTGTATGGTGTTTTTTGAAATATTAAAAATCTACTGATGTGACTCTATTGCATATCTCTAGGACAAATTGCTTGAACTCTTCTGGAGGCCAGTTATTTGCTTCTGGATTTTTTGCTATCTTTTTAAAGGGATCCATGAGTTCACAGTTCCTCAAAGTAGCACTAGTGTCCACAGTTTGATTGAAGGATTAGAAATGAACCATGAAAATTATAAAAGAGTTGACAAGCACACGGGCAGTTTCCAGGGGAACAGTCTTTCTGGCTTAGCAAATAGTGAAAAAGAGACCCAATCGACTCGATCGAAAGTCTTGAAAGAGACTTTCAGAAGTACTAAAAATTTCCTTAAAATGGCTCTCCCATTAAGAAAAAAATAAAGGTAATTTCAGACTTCAAGTGCACTGTACAGTCTCTGAGAGTTTTATGGCCAAAAAGCTCATCAAACAATATCGAAGAATCTCTCCATCGTTACGACTTTTAATTCCGAAATGGCTTATTTATCCTAAAAGACACACTCTAACGCAAACCGCATTTAATAGGGGCAAAGTCCAACAACTTCGTTACATGGGAGATAGGAACAGATTATCGCGGTGGTTGTTTGTGGCCTTATTACTGATAGATTTATGGGTTATTTTTTAAGAGCAGTCAGCAAGCCAGTGCATAATGCCGCTGGAGGGACCTGCCTGACTGCTCCCTTTGCAGGACTCTTCTTGGGCAGAAGCAGCCCCAGAAAGACCCTCCAAGTGTCCTCCATAAACTCGAATGATCCCGCAACCTCTGCTGCCCTCAGCAGCCTCCTTGGGAACAGCCCCGCGGGTCTCGCGGGGACCAAACCACGTCGCCGTCTCCTCCAGCTGTGACCACGGCACCATCCCACCAAGCACAAGTGCTGGCCCAATAGCCCCTGCCCCACAGAGCCCTTCTGCACGGAGCCGCCTCAGGATCTCCCCATCAGACCACAGCAGACGCCACGGGTCAAAAACGGGTGTGCTCCATCTTGTGCCAGCCCGTGTCCCGGGAGCTGCTTGGAGAGGGGTCCCCACTCACGCCCTTCCTTGTCCCATCCAGCCTCTTCCCCGCTGCTGGGGCGGCAGCTTCTCCTCCCAACCACGCCGTCCCTCTGCGTCCCGCCGCTCACCTCGGGCAGCAGCGCCGCACGGAGCCGCGGGCGTCCCGCTTCCCGCCCCGCTTCCCGCCTCGCCTCCCGCCGCGCCGCGGGCCGCGCTCCGTGTGCGCCGGCAGCCGCGGGGGCCGCCAGGCGCTACAGGGCTCCGCGGGACGCTCCGCCCCTTCCCGCATCCCCAGCCCGCGGGCGCGGAGCTGCCCGGCGAAGGTGACCTCGGCGGGCAGGAGCAGAGGGGCAGCGGGAGCGGGCAGTGGTCGCCCACCTGCCTGCTGTGCGAGGGGGACGTGTCGCTCCGGCCATACCTCGCAAGCCCCGGGCATCCCCCTAGCGCTTCCCATGGGCTCGTGCTCCCCTCAGCCGAGGGAGCAGGGCTATGGGGATGCGTGGGCATTGCCCTGGGGCCGTGCCAGTGCCAGCACAGCCACCATGGCAGCTCAGAGCCGTGCTGTGGGGCACCACTGCCTTCTCCTGGCCACCAAGAGGGCAGGAGGCTTCTTGCTCAGTGGGAATCAGAGACTTGGCATGAACCATGACTGGTCCAAGCTCACTTTGTGGGACCTGGTGAGTCAGAATCCTCGCTCTAGCCAGCACTACAGAGCACCATGGGGGAGGTGAAATCATTAGTGGCTTTTACACGTTGGCCCTCTTTCCCATCCTGCCAGTCAGCCTGTGCTCCTGGGTCTATCTCCCACCTGAGGATGCAGAGGAAAGCCTCACCTGAGATTTTCCAACACTATGCAGCTGCCAGATCTTGTCCCCAGAGCAGGAACTTGTGTTTTGGAGAAACAGACTGATTTGTGCAGCAAGAGCAGTGGTGACATAGGAATGCGGGGGCCATACATGAGACCGGCCAAGCCTTCAGCCCCCCTGGTGAGCATCTGTGCACCCTTTGTGGCCAATGTACGATGAGGAAGACTGAGGTGAAAGATAGTCTGACATGGGAGATCAGTGTGGCCCTTGTCATCACAAGGGCTTTGCGTTTCCAGCACAGGACTAAGCCTTATTGCCTGCACAATTTTTGCCTGCTGTTTTTTTCATAGTCGTGTTTCATAGTCATATTTCCCATGCTTTCCATTACTGCTTTATGTGCAGTTAGGAGCTGATGAGCAGCTTGGTTCAGAGCAGAAACCCTCTTTTCAGCCGTGACAGCGGCTCAGCAAGGACTGGCTTCCCCTGGCAGCAAGATCCTTGGCTGAACGCTTTCGCTCCACCTGCACCTCATCTGATACTTGCACATTTGGAGAGCTTTTCATACATTCTCACAGACCAGGGGAAAAACTGCATACTGTGTATCATGTCTGTGTGAGACTCCCTGTTCTCTGTGCCTGGGGATGAGGCAAAGAGCAGCTGCTGGAGGACCTAGAGCCTCTTATTCAACTAATGCAAGCAGCATTTGTGCTTTTCAGGACTCCAGTAATTTAACACCTACACCTACATCACCCATTCTGCACATATTTTGTCCTGCATGCTACTGAGATATTGGGCAAAATCAACACAGGCAGGGCTGGAAATATGAAATAATCAAGACCCCTTTGTCGCTCAGATATGGACTTGAGGATACTCTGTTTCCAGCCCTAAAGAAAAATTTGCCTCCGGAGCCATGAGAGCAGACCCACAAAGAATCCTGTGAAAATGCTGTTCATCAGGGTGTGTTGCTGATCTCTCACTAAGTTGCTTTACAGGAACCTAGAACAGCAGATAATGTACTAGCATGGAGTGTGCTGATACAGGGATTTGGGCTGTGCATCTGCACATCCTGTAGGCAAAATCTGCAGCCAGCCTTTGGAGGGGAATGGAAGAGGAACAGTGGAAGATGGGAAGAATTAAAGGTGGTTATTAATGCCACTTTTATTCAGAATGTCTAATATTTTCCTCTGCACATATGCCTTTAAGTTGTATATTCATCCTTTGCAACACAGGCAGACACTGTGAATGGTCTTTGATATTTGACATCAAATGCCTCCTTCTTTACCTCTGAAATGTTGGTTAACAGGATAATTATCCTGCCCTTGCAGGCCTTTTTCATGTAGGAAAAATCAGTATGTGAAATAATGATAGAACATGAATGTTCTCAAGGGTTCGTTGTGGCAGTCATTGTCACAAGTCACTGAGGCTGCATAAGGAACAGCCAGGGATAGGCAACTTGAGTGAATAGTCTAGTTAATTAGGACTTCCCCACACCTCTGCAGTCCTTCCTTCTCTTCTTCCTCTTCCTTGATGAACACAGCTCATTTTATTCCCACCCAAACAGCAGCTGTGCATCATGTGACAGTATGTAACTCCAAAGGCTCACGGCTGAATCTCTATTAATGATGCATAGTGGGGACATAAATTCGTTTCCCAGTATCTATCTTACCTTGTTCTTTAAACAGCTCTGAGTGAATAATCTGTGTATAAATAGTGTTAAAAGGAGCAATAAGGTTGTAGTATCAAGTGCTCAGAAGTCAGACAATGCCAAGTTTATAGATGCCTGGGCTACTTTAACACTACCCCTTCAGACAGAAATCCACCATCCTTCAGTGGAACAACCACTGGAGGGACTGACTACTCCAACACACTATTAGCAGGTTGCACAATTTCTCAAGTGTTGGCAGTAGTGTGAGCTCCTCCTCTACGGTATATCTGGTTGATGACTCTAGGGATTCCCATGGCAGGTGAGTTGGGTAGGAAGTCTGTATTCCCATTTTGGCATTACCCAGTCCGTGTGGCTCCTCAGTTTCCATTCTGTACCACCAGAGACACCAAAAGTTTCTAGGGTGTTGGAAGACTGAGCACCTGCTTGAACCTAAGAGAGCCCATCTTGGCATCACACTGGGACTGAGGCTCATCAGAATGGCCATGTATGAGAGAAGGCTGCTGAAATATGAATATCAAGATCCATTTACTAACACTGCTGCATTCCTCCAGGTCTGTTCTTTTAAAGTTGCAGTTTAAGGCAATGCTCAGGTTATCTACATATATGCAGACTGACCGTAAGTATCTTCACAGAACACCACTGATGGCAGCTTTGCAGAGCAACTCTGCTCCTTCCATCTCCAGCGCCCAGCTTTGGTTAGTGCTGTCCAGACCCAGCCTGATGCAGGGTTAGGGAATAGCTCTTTGCCTTTCCTCATTGTCTTCCTGCACCTTCTTCTGTTTCAGCACTTCCCTCCCCTCCAGCCCAGCAAGCGGGCAGGCCAAACTGCAGGGTGCTGCCGGGCTGGGCTGCCTTCCGGCCGCCGAACAGGGCCCTGCGGTCCCCTTGGCGCAGGCAGGGTGCTCGAGGAGCCCACCAGCTGCACAGACCATTTGTGCTCTGAGGTCATTCAGCGCTACTCCATCACGGAGGAATCCGCTGGCCGCCTTCCTGAGCACGTGCAACATCCCAGCCCTGCTGCTGCGCCAAACAGCATGCTCACACCCAGCCCAGCTTCACCCTCCGGAGATGCTCCCAGTCATGCTCCCCATCTTCAGCAGGACCCCTCATGCCCAGCACCTCCCAGCCCAGGAAAACACCCAGCCTAGACCCATTCCAGGCTCCTCTCCCTGCTTTGTCCCCTTTCACCACTGTGAGAAGCACCATCCCCAGTGCAACACAAACTGCTCTTGCATGCAGGTGCCAGGGTCTCAGTGCATGGTTTGGGGCCAGGCACATTCAGCCCTGCACAGGCATGGGGCTGGGATGCAGCACAGATATAATTTTAACCTTCTCCCTTGTAATCTCTCCAGCCTCTCCCTCCAGGGCTCAAACAATAGCCAGCATTCGGTATCCAGGATGCACATTAGTGTTGTCTGTCTCTGAGCCTCAATGGCTTATTTGTAGCCATAGATACAGCTGGTGGCTGGCTGGGTGGTAGCTTAGCCTGCAGCATCCACCACAATCTGGTGAGACCACTGGATCCTCTGGAAAACCTGGAGACAGATTCTGGGAAGGGAAAAATTACAGTGGGGCTTTGTAGAAGAGAGGCTGGACATAGGGTTTTGGAGTTGATGGTGCAAGCCAAGGGGAGAGGGGGCATGGTGGGATGGTCCTGAGTGAGGGGCTGAGGAGTTTGGGCTGTGGGGCAGAGAGAACATGTGTTGCTGAGAAAGCCTCTTTCCGCCAGGTGTAGTGAAGGCAGGCGGCTTCCCGGGAGATGGAGAGCCAGGAGCTGAGCATTACTTCCCAGCTAAGGCAAAACAATGCCGCTTACCTACCTTTCAGTCCCTAAAAGCCTCGTGCCTGCCTTTTGCTGGAAGGCGAAGGATGCTCCCTCTCCCTCGGAGGCCGGATCACTGCTCTGCTACTTGATGCTGTAGCTTCTCCTGCGGAAGGCCACAGACTGTAACGCTGCAGAACGGCACCCGCGGAGTGCTCTGCAGAGACCATTGCTGCTGAGACACTGCCCTCCTGTGTTAGTGCCCGATGTAACACCGAGTGCTGCGTGGGCTCAACACGAGCACCTCCAGCAGAAGCTGCAATAGCTATAGTAAGTATAGTAAGACCTTGACTGGAATAGTTAAGATGAATAGAGAATTGTTGCTCACTGTGTGTTCAAAATACTAAGGGCTAAAAGAACTAGGGGCAGGTGCAAAACAGAACCAAAATGGCTTTTTCATGCGACATGTCCTTCAGCTATGGAACACCTTGCCCAGGATAGTGTGGGTAATAAACCTTTATGTGGGCTCATAAAACAACCGGATGAAGACTCTGCAGAGGAAAAGCACAAATAAATACAAGATTCAACATCTGCCTCAGATTTCTGGAAGCCAGGAGAATATTTGAGGGATTTGCTACATACTTCCCTGCTCTTGTATCTTCTACAAGGAATATGCCATCAGATCACACAGAACCAGCATTCAGAGTTAGATGGTCTTTTAGTCCAGTCTGGTTCAGATGTTCATATTCGTTCCACTAATGAAACACTCTGATGACATGGAGATGCTGCAATATCTCCTAGGTAAAACCAGCAAGGTAATAAATTCCATGACCCTACTCTGCAACCACTTGTCCCAAGACAGCCTCCAACTACTATTTAAATAGATTATGAGTGATTCTCTGTCCTGGGCTAGCTTATCACCTCTCTTGTCTCTCTCTGTCTTCATGACAACTTTCAGACTAGTCTAGGAGGTTAAATGGGCAGAACAAGGACTCTTCAGGGTAGAGTATTCCCAGAGATAGAGTGGAGTTCATCTCTAACCATCAGGATCCTGAATTACTTATCCCCTTTCTGAAAGGGTCACCTGAAATGCTCTGTCTGTGGGACAGTATTAGAGGAAATGGTAGCCTTTTAGAAAAACAATTCTTTAGTTACCGAGGGAAGTTCTGGAACTTTTTCAAACTTATGGAAGAAGGGGATTACTTACTTCTCTGGCAAAAAGGGAGCCACTTCCATGGCTCAGGAGAAAATCAAGCACTGTAGCCACAGTGAATGGGCACCCTCTCTATGGTTGTAAACGTCCTTCTCAGAGATGTCCAACACTTTTTTGGCTGCTGCAGCATGAGCCAAGTCAGAAGAGGGCTCCCACAAAAATAAGTGATTGGGCAAAGAAATGGCAGATGAACCTCAATACAAATAAATGTAATATACACTTAGGAAAAAACAAGCAAACAAAACAAAACACAGAAAAACTGCCAATATGATATTGAACATAGATTTTCAGTTGTAAATCAGGAGGAAGAGTGTCATTGGCCAGGTATGAAACAAACAGTGGGATGCCCAGCTGTGCTCCATCCTTGGCAAACCTCAGACGTAATTTGAATGTTCCAGAAAGGAGATTTCATCAGCTTCTGTAACTACATGAAAAGTTAGGCTTTTCTCACTGGAGCTTCAGAGCCCTGTGCATGTTGAGATGTCAGCTGGGATCACTCCGGAGGTGAAAAGTTGCTAATCCCAGGCTAACTGTGCTACCTCCCATTCGTTCTATGACAACCAGCAGCTCCATCAGTTTTCAGCAACCTCTCATACATCATAGACCATTCCCACACTCTCTGCAGAGGGTTTTTTCTTCTAATGATAAAATCAGGAAGAAAGGATGAGTCCAGGATATATATACCACATACTGTGGCCTGGCACATTCAGGCTGCTCTCTTACTTGTATTAGCATGCAATGGAAAGCTCTTCTGCAGAGCCTTTTCCTTACCAGGAAGCTCAGATGTTAAGGATGTTTTTTCCAAGAGATCTGTAGTTTTGGTTCCTTAGGTTGGACGGCTCGGCCCTGAGCATCCGAGCAGCCACTGAGTCACAGTGCCACCTACAAGTGGAAACAGCAAACAGTGCTGAACACCTCTTGATTTCAGGCTCTGGTTGGTTTTAGCTGGAGCCTAAAACTCTTCTCAGGCACAGATCTGACCACCAGAGGTGCCACATGAGCTAACTGTTTTTAACATATCGTCTGTGGCGTGTAACACTGCAGGGAGGGAGCTGTAAAAGAATGTACTAAACATACCATGACGCTAAACCAAAGTTTATTACCCAAGCCATACAAAACAGGGAGGATAGAATTTCTGATCTCAAGTCTTTTTTCTATAACTCCATAAATCCATAGCAACCTCACCAACTACAGCAGAATTGCTTCTATTTACAGCACATTTTGGCTCAGATTTCATTTAAATGCCAAAAGGGATAAGGTCATAATTATCCCCCTCAAAATTACCATGTTCTGTAGGAACAGAAACCAGATTAAAAAAATGAGATAAACAACATCAACAATATAGAACAATACAGCAATAATAATTGAAATCAATAGTTCATTTTAATAGGATTTTTATTTCCTAGATGCTTAAATTCTTGATTTTTAGATATATTTTTTAAAATACCCATTCATTTTTCTTATCATTCCAAAAAAAAAGAAAAAAAAAAACATAAATGCACTGGCTGGGGGAAAACAGAGTACCCAAAGTAACTGCATATCTTTGCCCAAGCATCATTTACCGAGTTTCCTAGGATAACTGGCAGTGCTGCTGCTTACGACAGTGCGTGTTTAGTTCTGAATCAGCTCACTTGTGCTGCAAAACCTTGCAGGGCAGGTGAGCTAGTAGAGGTAATTGACTTGACTTACACTACAGAAAGCTAATCTGCCCATGTGGACACATCCTTTCAGCATTTTTCAAATAAGTCTTCATTGAAAGGTCACTTGAGTAATTGCTAACAGCATCCAGTCTTTTGCTCTGATAAATTCTGACTGATCCAGCCACTGATGTGGACTGACCAACATGGACAGGTGTCAGCAATAAAGTGAGGACATGAAGTAGGTATTTTCCTCCATTAGGGAAGAACATCAAAACACAAATCAAAGCCTTTTCCTTATGGGACATATAAATTCTGCAAATGCTGACTATCTCCTGGAGTCTCTGCACTACATCCCATTGTTTCTTTAGGAGAGGAAATTGAAAGCGTGTTATTTGTGGTGGCCTAGCTGGAGCACGACTTAGTTTCCTCTGTGTAATGTTGACAAGTGACTTTCAGCCGCAGCTTGGGAAGCTGAAAGCTTTCTAACTAATGTATTATTTTCTTTCAGTGATCTCATGTTTAAAGCATCATTTCCATAGCCCTAGGCTCTCCCATGGGATCAGTAAACTCGGCATTCAAACAAGATTTTAAATCCTTGGTGAGTGACAAGCTGTAATGGTCATTTGAGTCCTAATCCCTCTCTCCACTGGAACATCTCACCATCAGTACGTCAGACCAATGCTATCAAAGTTATCACAGGAATAGCAATCACCAGCCATTCAGGGTGAGCCAACTGGAAAATCACAAGGCTTGGGACAGTCTGTTTTCCAGCCCATCAGCCTGCAGAGATTTCTGTTGAGCCCTCCCCACCTCCCTCTTGCTACCACACAGAATGAGACAGTGCAGGCATCTCTATTTTTCCTTCTCTCCTAGGTCTTTGCCTTCCTTTCATCCCCTACTTCCCAATTTGTGTGGAAAGTGTATGTGTGGAGACGGGGCGGGGGGAGTTAATACTTCAAATGTCCTCCGCTTTCTTTAATCTTCTTTTATTTCTTCCTCTTCTGAGTTGTATTCCCTGTCTTTCTGCTGAAACATCCTGACATGTTTCTCCTCAACCTCCTTTGCACTTGGTACCAGCCCAACAGAAGTACATTTGGGAAAGCCATGAAATTAGGTCTCAAAAACGGAAAGGCATGGGTGAGATCCCAGAAAACTGAAAGCAAGATGTGTGTTTTTCCCCAGGTTTCTACTTTTTGCATTATATCACCAACTGTGTTGTCTCCCTCCTGCCATTTTCTTCAATCGAAAAAGTCCTGGGAATTCAGCTTTGCACTTTGGCATAGGATCTTCAAACCACCACCGCAACAGCCATGAAGTGACACCACAAGACCATCTTTCTCACACAGTGCCATTGCTCACAGTGTGATGGAGAACATTTTGCCATGGTGAGTGGTGTTTTCCTCCAGTTCAGGGCACCTGGGAATAGACATCTGCTCTGCCTTGCCCGTGCCATGCTGGCCTCTTCTCCAGAGCAGCTCTCCCTTTATCTCTCTCCCTAGAGGGGCTCTGCCTCCACTTTGTACCACCAGCTCTTAGCTACTCAGTACCAAGGGTATTTCTGATGACATATCTGGTGTCATCAGAGCTGGCTTTTGGTCCATCAGGTCAGAGCAATAGACAGGAGGAATGGGAAACCTGTGACTTTCAAGATGTCACATCACTGCCAAAGATTTTTTGTATCCTGATACCCTACCTCTACTTGTCATGTCTTTCCATCCACCTCCTGCGCTTTTGACCTACCTACTTTGCTACACCTTTCAGTGTCTTTTGACTTTTCATCCCTCTGCACTCACAGCCAGTCAAGACTTAACAGCTCCTTGGCAAGCAGATTAGGCCTTGTCAGATATGCTTGGCCTAATGAAGATGGTCTTCAGGTGTCAGTCTGGATCTCTTTTGCTCTTAGTCACTGAAACTCTCTCCTGCCTTTCCAATCTCCTTCAACCCTTTATGTTTCCCACCCATCCTGATTCCAGGCAGCTGACACTTCTCTCCACTTCCTTCAGTGCCTTGCTCCTGCACCTTTCCCTTTCCCAGGCAGCCTTGTGCCCTTTGGTTGTCCCACCGCTCATCACTGCTTGCCCATTCCAGTTTCACCAAAAATTCTTCCTGCCTCCTTCTCCTCTGCCCTAGTGACAAGACCTTTAAGCTGTGCAGTCTCTTCCCAGTATGTAGCCTCTGCTTTGGTGGTTATCACCTAATGAAGCATCTGCTTACAGACATTTAGTCTGCATAAAACAGAGAAGTGAGGGAATGGAGTTATTAAGCAGAGAGATAATTTAGGATGTGCCAAAATAGCATTTTTACAGAGAAAAAAAAACACAGAAGAAGCACACACACACATACACACACACACACAAAGAAAAAAGAAATAAGTGAGCTCTAGCTATATGACCAGCCATTGTAGTGTAAATCCAGGCCACTTGGAAGCCCTTTAGCTATGAGTAATGAGTTGGAATTAGCACAACTTGCTAAGAGTTTGGGTTGCTTAAGTTAACAAGGCTACACATCAGCACTCTGGCCCTGGTTCTGAGTGAAACAAGTTAATGGCTGCTTGCAACAACCTCAACAAAGCCAAACACAACAATATTGCCCTCTACTTTAGCATCACGTGGGGCCTCACATCAGTGATGTGTGGGCTGGAAATGAGCAGTGAGAAATAACATTGCCGCAGGGCACTTTTTACTTTTGCTTTTCTAGCTGTAAGTGATTTTCATGGTGTAATTTTGCAGTTGCATTAGGTGGGAAGGTTGCACTAAGCAAAAATTTCTGTTTATCATGTCTAAAATAGATGGGGTAGCAGGGAAATGACACTATAGTTAACTTTGGTCTAATCCTTAGCTCTTAAATAGGTGTCATAAAGAGACTTCCGAGTTCTTTGCAATACAAGGAAAAGCCATTAACAGCCAGAGCGTAGAGCATCACCTCAACCACACAGCACAGCAATGCCACATCAGAGATGAACGGAGATGCCACCAACTCCCAGGGCAGCAATCCTGCGCTTAACCATTCTTACAGGGCAGCTACTCTCCTTTCCTCATATCTTGTCAGAATTTCTTTGCTGCAAATTGTGTTCATTGCCTCTCATTTTTTGCACTGTGCACTTCTGAATCTGGCTCTGTCCTCCCTACAACCTCCCCCTTCAGCTAGCTGGAGACAAAACAGCCAGTTACAGCTGTTGAAATTCCTGCATGACCTTTTCAGCCTTGAGCGTCCAAAGCCTCTTTTGTCGTCCTGGCAGGGGTTCCTGCATTAGCTCACTATGAGGGTGCAAATCCCAGCTGTGGCCCTGAAAGTACTCAAGCCTACTGAAGCACCACTAGGGCAGGAATGCCCCTCTCCTCTGCATCCCTTCCTCAATCAGGGCCTAAAAATTGTCTTTAGCTTTTTGCTCAGAGCAGTCAGAGGAAGGAACAGCATGTTGTCTTCCAGAGATGGCAGGCCGCTCATCTGAGTTATCCTGTCAACTTTTTAATCATTAAGTATCCTAAATAAAAGTAAGAACCTTAAAGAAATCTTTCACAATCTGTAGGTTCAACATGTGATTAGAAAAAACTAAAGATAGTCTAAAGAGTTCAGTTGGAATAATTTCCAACTCCCTTAACAAATAACGTCAGCTTTCCTGAAATTCATGGCAAGCCACGAGCCCAGATGCAAAGTTTCCTCACCACCTCTTAATATAGCTGTGGAGGGAGGGAAATGTACCACTACAGGTGCGAACATCTGCTCCATACTCTCAAAGAGGAACTTTGTTTTGGAGCTTTATTAGTCCATTCCATTCTCAGCTTCTGAGGTTGAGCATTGTTGGATTTTCATAATATTTCAGTGTCAACAATAAGAAATGGGCAAATACATAAAATGTACTGAGGAAGATTTTTAGAAGCATGAAAAGGAAACAAGCACCAAACTCCCATCGATCTTCTCAGGGAACTCTGCAAGAAAGCACACTTTGTGGGTCTGCTTTTGTTGTCACTAACCACAAAAGAAATGAAGCCAAATTGTTTTGTGTCCTTATGACAAATCTATTTCCCTGAAAAATGCTACCTTCAGTACAGCTTTGTAGAGGCTAAGCTATTATTCATTGCCTGACATGGAAAATACTGAGATGTCATTGATTAAAGGAACCAAGTCCAGTTTGATTAAGACCTGTACTAGGTAGACAACTACAGTCCTGACTGTGGAAGCGATCAAATGACTCAATGAGATATAACAAGGTTCTCCAATAGGCCAGAATTGAATGTGCCAACATGACCATTTCTACCATTCCTTCCATCTCACAGTTCATTTTCTGCTTGTTCCTCCAGGCCTGAAGTGTTGCTAATCCAGCAACACTGGATCATCCAGCAACACAGCAATCATTCAGCTTCCCTCCCATGGCCAATTCTGGAAAAGGAAAGGCCAAAAAGAAAGCCTTCAGGACCTGGCAGCAGAGTACCTTAGAGCCAGATGTTGCTCCTGACTAATCTAAAGATGAAATCTGAAGAAAGAGAGGTGCCTCATGCAACACTGTGCAGTGAAACATATTTTTAAAGCAAATTCACAGTCTTTTATACTCCACTGTAAGCATATATGCCTATGGGACAGAAGATAGTAGATACTTTTTGTGCTAATCAAATGAACTTTATTTTATGGAAATATTGGCTCAGCTAAGTATGTGTGTGTGTGTTTTGTGGGAGAGCACTTATCTATGATCTTTCTGCCTGTGACATTTACACTGAAACCCATTTATGTTTGGAGTCTGGAGATAAAAGAAAAAAAAAGGACTATTAAAATAAAATGCTGTCTATATACTTTATAGACCCCAGAGTAAAAAGAAATAGTAAAGGTCATCTTAACAGATGGGAAAGCAGAAAATAGAACACAGTGCGTCACCAAGTTGATTAAAAATTGTTGCCATAAATATTGTACTAAAATTTCATGAAAAGAAGCTCCCATTCAATGTTTAAATGTCAAAACAAATGATAAAGAACCAAAAGTGAAGTGTGTGTAATAAGAAACTAAATAAATGTATGAAACACTATCCAATATTCATGTCAGTGAGCAGAAATCAGTCCAGGATTCAACTTTTAAGCTGGCACAGGAACCAGTGATTTAGACTGTAGCTGGGTTTTAATAATTTCCCTATATAAAAAATTCAGTCTTCTTGAGAACAGAGATTATCAGCTCTGGCAGGACACTTGTCATGTTCTTTAGGGCTCTTCTTTCCACTCTTTTCAGTCTTCCTGCTTTTCTCCAGTCCTTTAAGTTTTCCTCAAGAGGAACTACTGTGTGAGCTTAGGCCATACAACCTTCTTCATTCAGGTATCAAGGACTCCTACATGCAGGCAATGAGCCTTCCTAAGTAGCAATGAGCAAAATTCCAATTGGTCTGTGAAAGTAGAAATCAGAAGGCTTCTAAGTTCTCCTTCCTGCAATGCAAAGTTAAAAAAAAAATGCTGTGGCTTCCTCTTCAAGACGGGTTCTAAAAGTTGTCCTGTGATGTTTGCCTGTCAAATTACTCATCAAAAGAAAAACCCTTCTGAGACCCAATTCCAAGAGAAGGGGAAGAAGGAGCATGTCAGTCAGTAACACTGTTCTTCAAATTTCTAATTGTATGCTGACATCTCAGAAGGTAGAAACGCATGAAGCATTTTACCAAGAAAATTTTACAACAGATGAAAATTAATCATCTACCACATAATACACAATGTCAACATCAATCCCTAATGCTTATAAAAACTGATTAAATTTGAAAGACACGGGAAGTCTGAACTGGGTAGAGTAAAATTACAGTCCAAGTTTGGGACTTGTAAAAATAATGCATTGGCAGAAAGACTTCTGTAAGCTCTCTCTGAAGTGGGAGAATTGAGCAGTGGAGATGGATGTAGCCATGGGGCTCAAAGACTTGCATTTATGCAAACTGCCTAATTCAGTAAGTATCAGGTAGAGCTGTACAACAACTGCTACATGGAACTACTTTGAAAGGAAAATGATCAGGAATCAGATTTCAGGAAAATGCAAACTGTTCATATTTCAATCCTTACCCTGAACACAGTAGAAACAAAGAGATTCTGTTGATGTATTTTTATTGTCTTTTAATTTTACATTCTTCTCCTTCAGCTAAGGATGAGGTTTGCTTTCCACCAGAGCTGTCTGAACAACCTCCACTTCCTCCACGATTGCTCTGCAACAGGATCTCCGTGCTTCATATTCCTGTTATTATCCTCAACTCATCACCTTCTGTGTCCCTGCACCTCCGCTTCCACTTCACGTGCCTTTACTCCACTTCCTGGTATAAACTTTCTGATTCTTCCTATATCCTCTGACAATCCCTGTGCAAGGTGGGTCCAAACTTTGTGTGTGCCGACTGGCCATCAAGCAAACCAGATGATACAGAAGTGTTGAACTCACACTGGCATGAGTCTGCCCCCTCTATGCAGCCCAGATCTTCTAGAAATTTGTAAGAAATAAATAGCACTGAAAACTTTACTGTTTGGTCAAATTTGATTGAAATTCATCCAAAAGCTCAAAAGTTATTAGGAAGGAATGAGGCAACACAATCACATAGTCCTGATTTCTTTGGAAGAACAAATTAAAAATAATTAATAGAAAAAAAAAACATGAGTGTGTAACCCTGATTAACATTAATTAACGTCTCAGTGATATCACTAGGGCTACGCAGGTGGATGAAAGTAACTGTCTGAGCTGTCCCGATCACGCCTTGGGTATGTCTACCTTGGTCTACCAGATTTGCTTCATATTAAAGTGGCTCAGTTCCACCACCCACGTTTGTTGTATCATGACCTGTATACATAGTCAATTCTCTCTAAACACCAAGGATGCTCTCGGATGTGAAATTTGAGACTGTGTGTTTTAGTAAAGTAGGTATTAGCACTAGCACATTAGTAGATATTGGTTAAGTTCTGAAGTTTCCAACTCACATGCCATATTTCTACTGCCCAATGAAGGCAAATGCATGCTGAAATGCAATACTTGTCCTAGAGCAAACTACTCTGAATTCTCCCAGGACAATGAATTTGGACAAAATGCTCCTCACAGTTTCACCATTTCCTCTTTCAGAAGAAACTGGGCAAAGTTTAGCCTAATTCCCTTAGACATTTGTCTCTTTACATTAAGAAAAAAGCACAAAAAATAACCTCCAAGCTGTATTGAATTGTCTTTTGTGAAACATGTGAGCAAGGCATTAATGAAGGAGATCAGGATTCTTTTATTTAAAATCCATATGAAGCAATAGTTGTGTGGAGTTTGATTTCATAAACCATTTCATCATTCATCATCTCAGTTCTCATAGCGATGCTGAGAAATGGTATGACAATGTAAAGCTGGGAACTGAATTTCCACTCTACAGACTTCCTGAATCACATGGCCGTCTTGGCTTCTTCTGGTATGGTTGTACACTGCTATCCTCACAGTACCTCAGGACTTTGCAGGCACACGAGTGAGACTTGGTTCCACAGGTGAGTGTCTGCCATTATCTCATGTGGCACATTTAGTTACTCCTAAATAGGATGATCTCATAACTATAATGGGGCTTGCAGGACAAACAGAAGTCACTGACTTTCCCTCTTTCAGTACATCGCAGGGAAGCAGCACAGACCCAGCCTAACTGCAGGATCAGCATGGAACTTCTCAACATTGGTTTGAGGGAGGGATTATCTTAAACAACGTGACTCGCAACATCATGAATCCTCCAGGTGAGTGGCGCAGGGGCAGCAGAGCCTGAGTCAGCTTCCCTTGCGCCGCCTAGATCCCTAAGAATAGGCCCAATTCTGCCCAAAGTCAAACAACAACCTGCTGATGAGAACACAGAGTTCAGCAGCCCAACCAGAGAGCGGTTCCAGTCACCAACCTCGTCCTGAGCCAAGGAGTGAGGTACATTTTTGCTCTTATATCTCAGAGATCTTCATGAAAGCTTTTTGGAGGACAACAGAGTTTCTTTAGTGTCTGCTCAGCTTTGTAGAAGGACAAATATTTTCACCAAGGAGCTACACACCATATTCCAGGCTGAGCGGGACTAGTAGGTCATGGTTGATCATTCAATGCTGTTTACGTTTATTTCTCATAGACAGTGCTCTGGTCTTCCTGGGACACGTGCATCTCAACACCCTCCAGACACAGGCATGTTTACCTCAGAGCTGGAAATCCCACTGCCCAACAACTATAAAAGCAGCTTTTAAAAGTGCATTTCTCAAGAGTGCACGCAGAATTTCAATGGTCTTTTACCCGTATTGATATGAATATAAAAAAGTGAATATAAAAAATTGAAATTTCAGATTAGAAGGATATCCCATATCATATTCTAATAATTTTAAGATACATAAGGACAAATTTAAAAATCTTTATAATCATAGCATTCGACATTTGAAAATATTTAGGCATTTATTTAGAAAATAAGTACAAATCATCAGAAAAGTCTTTTACAATTGATTTTGATTATTTTAAATATATATTAAGCAAGATAGTCTATCATTTTCTGAGTTCCTAAACAGAAATTGTTAATCTTATGGACATTTTATTGCTGCTAAATATATTTGTTCAGCCAGTTAAGCATATCCCTTCTTCCTTCCTCAATATAAGGTTTATCCTGAGGATTGATATCTTCTCTTTTGCGATGTACAAAGCCATGAGTCTGACCAGGATAAATTTTAACCTCATAATCTACTTTACACTTTTCTTTAAGCTTCTGCTCCAGTTGGGTAACCTGTAACACAGAGTGTTCCGTCATTACTCATACTGAATTAATGTGTTATTTTTTTACAGTTCACAGCATGTCCTGAAACATACGGTATGTCCCAAATGTGTTTGTTACCACACTTTTTTTTCTTTGTTTGTTTTTGAGACAGGTTTTTTTCTCAACAGTAAAATAATATTATCTGATTGTATAAAATTACCAAATATATAGTATGTCAGTGTAATAATACCTGTAAAGATATAAAACATTTCTCATTATCACAAGCAAGATTGTCTGTAGTAATCACTGTACAAATTATCACAGTTATGTTTCAAGAAAAAAAAGGGGCGATATTTTGATTCCATTTAAAATTGAGTTGATGGAGGACAGGCATTGAAGGTTTGTACCTTCAGTTCAAAGCTACTGCAATTTTTAGCGGGAAAAGTAAAGGAAACAGTCAATGAGAGCATACTTCCATTTTGGTCTCCGTTGTGCATAATCAGCTTTCTCTATTTCTTCTCTACCTTTGCTCTCCAACATTCCCATACTTATTTCTTTAATAATAATCTACAGGACAGTGGTGAAAGACATGGATAGTTACAGGATTTTTCTAATTCTTCTGCAAGTAGTGATGGCAGTGGTATAGGTGGGCATTTTCTACTGATTTTATGCATTGTCAATATGACTAAAGGGAAGGTCCTATCCTAAATCTGCCACAAGTCTTCCTTTGACTCTGTTATGGATGCTCATCCCTTTCCTCCTATGAGCATTTTAAGAAGTTAGAGAAAGAGAGAGGAAGGACCAAATCAGTTTGCTAGTTTCTCTTAATTAAATACCAAGTTATGAAATGAGCATGCAGAACAAAAACAAAAATTATCTCTGACAAGAAACTTGCCTGCATCAGGGGGATGTAGTCATCTTTTTCAGCAAAAATGAAGAAAGTGGGATGAAGTAAATTGTATCCATCCTCAAAAAATCTGATCACTCCTAGGGAAAATACAATCATAAGATGATCCTTGCTGTTTTTTAGATCTCTAGTAAAGCAATACAAGCAAAATAAATGGCAATTCCATTTGTTAGAGCTGATTAAAAGATCAGTTGGTAAGGGGATTAAACATGCTTCACTTAATTTTTTTTTTGTCATGTGAACTTCCCATGTTTGGGGATGGCATTACACATAAAAATACCAGCTCTGTCTCAAAAGGTCAGGTAAGAAGCTTTATATGTTTGTTCCATTCTTACAATTTTCTTTGGCCATCTGCTTTTAATCACCATGATAGAGAGGATACTGTGAAAGCTTGACTCTATACACCATCTAGCCTCTTGCCCGGTATGTCTGTTCTTAGAAGGATTATGAACAATCATCATGCGAGAGACATGGCTACTGTTTCAGTGTGCATGTCTTTTATACTGATGCAAATTCAGAAGAAAATGATTTTGTAGTTTTGAAGTAAAATATTAAGAACTAACACTCACTGGTTGCATTTTTATCCCAGAGAAGTCAAAAAATAGCAAATAGCATTGATGAATTCATTCATGCTCAACCAATCAGTGCAGCAAAATGATCCCCATAAGCTTTCTAGGAAGATACCTTCAGCTTCTGTACACCTCAGATGAATTTAAATTGCAGAGATTTATAACACAAATATAAAGGTAGTATGAACGGAAATGTCAGAGTAACACCAGAAAGTTTAACACAGGGTTACAAAAATGGCTTGTATTAATNAACTAACACACACTGGTTGCATTTTTATCCCAGAAAAGTCAAAAAATAGCAAATAGCATGCTCAACCAATCAGTGCAGCAAAATGATCCCCATAAGCTTTCTAGGAAGATACCTTCAGCTTCTGTACACCTCAGATGAATTTAAATTGCAGAGATTTATAACACAAATATAAAGGTAGTATGAACGGAAATGTCAGAGTAACACCAGAAAGTTTAACACAGAGTTACAAAAATGGCTTGTATTAATTATAAACGATACTGTTTCCAGTAGTAAAATTGAAGAATATGTCATGATCGGAAGGCCTGCAAGCTGACAAGCCCACAGTGATCATCAGTCACCCATCAGGACAAGATCCTGTGCCTTAGCAAACAGATGGCAAAAGGGTTGCCATCAAAGACATGACTCAAACAAGGAAAAGCTGACAACAAGCAGAAAACTGTCTTAAGATTTACAGAAGCCAAGGTGAACAAGATTCAGATGCAAACATCCACCCCATAACAGCTGAGAGCTCCTAAAAGATATAAAATATTTATCTGGGAACTGTTTTGTCAACACCCCTCAAAAGGAACCTGAGACACAACAACACTGTGGTATTTGGTATTTCTTGTACTCTGTGCTGTATAGAAGTGGTCCTGGCCATACCATGTGAATACCGATCTCTTTCTGCCTATGATCAGATGTGTGCAAAAAGCCAAGCTGCTTATAGATTTTTTATAATGAACTCATCTTTTATATAAGGTCTAACACAGAATTTTGCTCCACAATACTCCCAGGAAAAAATTTCCTGCTGCATTTATGTCACAACATTACAGACAGCTTATGCTTACCATAGTTGGACACCCCAGCCTTCAAATGAGGATTTTTCAGCATCACATGATGTACTGCTGCTCCACCCCAACAAAAACCAATGACCCCAATCTTCTTGGCGCCACATTGTTCCTGTAGGTACTTCAAGACGACATCCATTTCTCTAAGACATGTAAATGAAAGTGAATTAAGTCTTTAACAGTATTTCCTGGAAATCTGAAAATAAAGTACAACTAATTAAATTTCACTGCATCTTCTACCATTTCTACCCCATTTTTTGATTTTAGCATACCTGAAACTATGACAACATCAAAAATGGGCTGTAGTTTTGAAAGTGAAGTCATTCATTTGTAAAATAAATGAGAAATTTCAGGGGAGAAGTGAAACAGGCAGTGCGTGAAGGAGAATAAATAAGTCTATTTAGATCACTGTTATTGCAACCTGAGCTGATTTTATAAATAGCAACTCAAACAATTAAAAGGATGCCAGTAATTTTCTCATTGGCCAACAAGTATAAAAGCTTAAGAGATATATAGCTAGTCAAGAGCATCCCATTTTCAAAAATGTCACCACAAGTAAATTGCTCATGGAGAAATCAAGTACTAAATCAAACTGTGGAAGCAAATTTTGAAAATGTTGAATCAAAAATCATCAGCAAAATAATTACACAACTTAGGCTACTTGTCAAATACAAATGGTAAAAATGGCACACAGAAGAGTGGCAAAGTACTGTTCTTTGAACTGGCTGGGATCTGATGGGGAACAGGTCTAACAAACCCTATTGAAATGGTATTTTGTGACTATGTTTTTCATTCTAATTCTTCCGCATGGAAGTTGGACCTGCCTTCAGGAACTGGCTCAAATTGAAGTGGAAGGACTCTGATGCATCTTCTAGCCACCGCCATATTTTTTTCTTTTGAGCCACTTATCTCACTTCTGCTCTCTGCAGATGGTATTTGTGTCTGCCACTTTTATATGTGTTTATAGTCACTTTTATTCTTGTTCAAAGTTTCTGCTTTTCTCCAAAGAGCACCCTGCACAAGGGTCAATCACGAGCTTGACCCATGAACAGCACTGAATTCTTGTTTGCCGACACCCTGCTGCCTTTAACCTACTAATAACTTTGGACCTGATCCTGCATCTTTATTGAGGCAAAAACTCCTATTAAAGAAGCATGCCCCCATGTTGGGCAGTGAATATCAGATATACTTGTCTATTTTGCTGGAATCTCGAGTTTTCAGCCAATCATTGAAAGAAGCCCAGTCATTAGAAGGTTTCCAAGGTTCTTGTCCCACAAAAAAGTCTGGACAGATGGCACTGTAGGAAAAAGTAAAATATTTTAAAGCCATGAAATAGCACAAGACTAAAGGTACATCTATATGTTTTACACAATAAATTCGTTTTGCTTAATACACACAGAATTTAATCTACATCAATGTATTATACAAGAGACGTTCATTATTTTTCTACATCTACATTTCTTTCACTGGCATGTGCTGGTACACTTCACCTTTGTGTGATTTCATTCAGCTTTTCTGGAAATGATATCATAACAATAAATGCCCCGCAAGTAAGGAGGAAGGAGGCTGTTTAAAGCTGGTGGAGGCATTCTGATAATCCTGTTAAAGCCTGAAAATCAGACTCTCCTCTGTTTATCCTTTCCTTCTGTACTTGCCTACTATATAGTTATTGTAGGAATAGTAAGCAGTATTAGATTCCTTATACTGTTTTAATAAATAGGATATACCTTAGGAAAAAAAATGTAAAATTGCACGTATTTATATGGTTTAGAAAAGAAGTTGTTGGTTAGACAACTTTCTTATTATAACAACACTTTCAAAACAGTAGGGCTTCTTACACATATCCATGAGTTGTGAGCAGATCGGCCATGTATCTGGTGTTCGGGAGTCGCCATCCAAATATATCATGAATCACGATCACGGCTTTGTCTGATTTGACAGATGGTTTGCAAACATACGCCTTGATGTGCCCAACTTGTACTTCCTGCCCACAACCCTCATGGTCAAACCTGTCTCCAATATCGCACGGGCAGGGTTTGGCTTCATTCGCCATATTTGATACTAGTGTGGAAGGAACAAACAAAAAAATTAGCAGTGAATATTGCGGTGTACCGTACTGAAACAGATCAAAACACAGTGGTATCATAAAATATTGATTTTTCAGTCATTCTAGTACTATTGTGAACATAGTGATTATCCTTAGATCTGAAGTCTGACATTTATCAAATACTTTGCTTTGATTTTCTACAAATAAAAATTTTGTTAGCACTATTTAAGTTATAGACGGGATAAAATCCTATGTATTTAATAACAAGTAAGAACCATTTAAACTCCAACATAAGAAGGAAAAAAATAAAATAAAGAAAAAAAGGAAAAAAGAAAATGAAAACTGACTGTGAGGAACAGTTTCTTAAGCTAAGTTAAATGTTTTATCAACAAGTTGGCAGTAAAGTATGGTTAAATTTTTACAAACTATTGCATAAGTGAAGGTAAACAGGTTATCCACAAAGGTGAAAAGTGCCAGTAGATATTGACACAAGTTTAGCTAGCTACTCTGACTCAGGTTAATGACTGTAAGGCACCAGTAAGGGTTACCGGCCACTAGGCCTGGATTAACTGCCTGGGTAAACTGAGTTCATATGGCTGTACAATGACTCAAATAATATATGTGAATATGCGCCAACTGCCTCATGTTCAGCTTGGTCAAGACTATGGAGGGATTCTAGCCAAAACCTTACCTAATCTGTCCATAGACCAGCTGCAAAGGTCTCTGAGCTCTAAGACAACACAGTGCAGAAATGGAGCTGTGAGTATTTGACCACTCAAAATATCCTCACAGACACAAGAGCAAGAAACAGGTTGCTGTTCCTTAAGTACCTGTGGCACTGGGGGGCATCTCAAGGAAACTAAAACCCTATCAAGAGAAGATTTGCACACATTTCTAGAGACCAAGACGATCTATGTTTACCAGCTCATAATTTCAGACTACCACAAGCAGGGTTATCAGAGTTACGCTTGCAGATCTTGCAAGATTTCATCTCCCCCACATCAGTTCAAGATGAGCTGTATCTTGCTTGATACATAAACTGTGTTAATCTTGGACATGCATTCATCTTCCACATTTTCTTAAATAATCCACCTCCACCTTTATTTGATATTTTCTCCCATGTTGTAGTCTCCCCTGTAAGACCCAGCTAGACTCTGATATAATTTAAAATATACCTATCAGGAAAAATGAATTAACAAGCATATAAGACAAATAGAGTTTAAATATATAATAGAAAAGAGTTGATGTCTAATTAGCAGATAGACATATAAGATAAACACAGTTTAAATATATAACAGAAGAGTTGATGTCTAATTTTTTCTTAACTAATTCTGGCTTCTCTTTCCATAAGCTATTTTCTATCTTTCAATTAGACTAAAATTCAAAAAATGTAATAAAAAGAGCAATTGAATCTTAAGGAAACTTATACTTCACAGTTCAAGAAACGCAAATGCAATGCCCTTAGCAGTCATTAGGTCCTTAAAGGCTGAAATTGTATACATTGTGCATTATCTAAAGTTATCTGATAACATTTAAAGCAAAATTCAAAATCCTAAGTACGTAAAGATACAGCTCAGCAAAAGAGTTCCAGACAAAAGTTTGCATGGAGTTCGCACAGACTTACAAGCCATATAGATAAAACTTGTGAGTTTTGCATGCACTATATGCAGATAATCTGTAATAAATAATATATGCTGTTTTTTTAAGTGCTTTCTCATGCAGAACAGCCATTAAAGCCAAGAAAATGTGTCTACCTGTGGCAAACAAGCAGGACCGTGCCCAGGGAGCCCTGTGGGGACAGCTGCCCGCAGCACTGCGAGAGGTAAAGTTGCCAGCGAAAGTGCCAAGTCAGAAGACGCGAGGGGTGAGAGCCGGGGATCACGTCTCTTCAAGTAACGGTTATGTAAGGGGCTGCCTTTGCCCTCGCCTGTCACCGAGCCGCACAGCTACGGTTCCTCCTTTTAAAGTGTGCCGTTTCCTTGAAACTGTACGAGGGACATGCCTGTGTGGAGCAATACTGCGTGTGAGCACGAATGTCGCACGCGAGCACGAGCCGCGCTCTACAACTTGCAGGTGCCCTCTCGGTAGCTTGGCGCGGGGCTCGCTCCCCAGAGCAATCCGCTTAGACAGATGGGTGCTGCTGTGTGTGTAGAGGCTGTGCTGCGTTGCGGCTGAGCACTAGGTTGGCATCTCTCCCCACTGCCTTGCAAAGCGGAGGCAGGGAGAGCTGGCGACGGAGAGTGCACTGAACCTGCACCGCCCTAGGTAGGACAGAGTTCACCCAGCCCACGAAAATCTGCAGATTGCTCTGCAAAAAAACAGAAATCCAGACACGCTTCTAGCCTACCCCAGCACATCTTATCCATCAAAAAACGTCCCTTGAGTTTTTTACCTTTTTCAAATTGAAATGACTATGGTTTTTCTTTTTTTTATTTTTAATTCCTTCCATTCNAACAACAAAAAAACAGAAATCCAGACACGCTTCTAGCCTACCCCAGCACATCTTATCCATCAAAAAACGTCCCTTGAGTTTTTTACCTTTTTCAAATTGAAATGACTATGGTTTTTCTTTTTTTTATTTTTAATTCCTTCCATTCTTCTTCCTGTTTTTTTTTTTTTTTTTTTTTTTTTTTTTTTTTTTTTTTTTTTTTTTTNCACTTCACCTTTGTGTGATTTCATTCAGCTTTTCTGGAAATGATATCATAACAATAAATGCCCCGCAAGTAAGGAGGAAGGAGGCTGTTTAAAGCTGGTGGAGGCATTCTGATAATCCTGTTAAAGCCTGAAAATCAGACTCTCCTCTGTTTATCCTTTCCTTCTGTACTTGCCTACTATATAGTTATTGTAGGAATAGTAAGCAGTATTAGATTCCTTATACTGTTTTAATAAATAGGATATACCTTAGGAAAAAAAATGTAAAATTGCACGTGTTTATATGGTTTAGAAAATAAGTTGTTGGTTAGACAACTTTCTTATTATAACAACACTTTCAAAACAGTAGGGCTTCTTACACATATCCATGAGTTGTGAGCAGATCGGCCATGTATCTGGTGTTCGGGAGTCGCCATCCAAATATATCATGAATCACGATCACAGCTTTGTCTGATTTGACAGATGGTTTGCAAACATACGCCTTGATGTGCCCAACTTGTACTTCCTGCCCACAACCCTCATGGTCAAACCTGTCTCCAATATCGCACGGGCAGGGTTTGGCTTCATTCGCCATATTTGATACTAGTGTGGAAGGAACAAACAAAAAAATTAGCAGTGAATATTGCGGTGTACCGTACTGAAACAGATCAAAACACAGTGGTATCATAAAATATTGATTTTTCAGTCATTCTAGTACTATTGTGAACATAGTGATTATCCTTAGATCTGAAGTCTGACATTTATCAAATACTTTGCTTTGATTTTCTACAAATAAAAATTTTGTTAGCACTATTTAAGTTATAGACGGGATAAAATCCTATGTATTTAATAACAAGTAAGAACCATTTAAACTCCAACATAAGAAGGAAAAAAATAAAAGAAAGAAAAAAAAAGAAAAAAGAAAAAGAAAACTGACTGTGAGGAACAGTTTCTTAAGCTAAGTTAAATGTTTTATCAACAAGTTGGCAGTAAAGTATGGTTAAATTTTTACAAACTATTGCATAAGTGAAGGTAAACAGGTTATCCACAAAGGTGAAAAGTGCCAGTAGATATTGACACAAGTTTAGCTAGCTACTCTGACCCAGGTTAATGACTGTAAGCTACCAGTAAGGGTTACCAGCCACTAGGCCTGGATTAACTGCCTGGGTAAACTGAGCTCATATGGCTGTACAATGACTCAAATAATATATGTGAATATGCGCCAACTGCCTCATGTTCAGCTTGGTCAAGACTATGGAGGGATTCTAGCCAAAACCTTACCTAATCTGTCCATAGACCAGCTGCAAAGGTCTCTGAGCTCTAAGACAACACAGTGCAGAAATGGAGCTGTGAGTATTTGACCACTCAAAATATCCTCACAGACACAAGAGCAAGAAACAGGTTGCTGTTCCTTAAGTACCTGTGGCACTGGGGGGCATCTCAAGGAAACTAAAACCCTATCAAGAGAAGATTTGCACACATTTCTAGAGACCAAGACGATCTATGTTTACCAGCTCATAATTTCAGACTACCACAAGCAGGGTTATCAGAGTTACGCCTGCAGATCTTGCAAGATTTCATCTCCCCCACGTCAGTTCAAGATGAGCTGTATCTTGCTTGATACATAAACTGTGTTAATCTTGGACATGCATTTATATTCATCTTCCACATTTTCTTAAATAATCCACCTCCACCTTTATTTGATATTTTCTCCCATGTTGTAGTCTCCCCTGTAAGACCCAGCTAGACTCTGATATAATTTAAAATATACCTATCAGGAAAAATGAATTAACAAGCATATAAGACAAATAGAGTTTAAATATATAATAGAAAAGAGTTGATGTCTAATTAGCAGATAGACATATAAGATAAACACAGTTTAAATATATAACAGAAGAGTTGATGTCTAATTTTTTCTTAACTAATTCTGGCTTCTCTTTCCATAAGCTATTTTCTATCTTTCAATTAGACTAAAATTCAAAATATGTAATAAAAAGAGCAATTGAATCTTAAGGAAACTTATACTTCACAGTTCAAGAAACGCAAATGCAATGCCCTTAGCAGTCATTAGGTCCTTAAAGGCTGAAATTGTATACATTGTGCATTATCTAAAGTTATCTGATAACATTTAAAGCAAAATTCAAAATCCTAAGTACGTAAAGATACAGCTCAGCAAAAGAGTTCCAGACAAAAGTTTGCATGGAGTTCGCACAGACTTACAAGCCATATAGATAAAACTTGTGAGTTTTGCATGCACTATATGCAGATAATCTGTAATAAATAATATATGCTGTTTTTTTAAGTGCTTTCTCATGCAGAACAGCCATTAAAGCCAAGAAAATGTGTCTACCTGTGGCAAACAAGCAGGACCGTGCCCAGGGAGCCCTGTGGGGACAGCTGCCCGCAGCGCTGCGAGAGGTAAAGTCGCCAGCGAAAGTGCCAAGTCAGAAGACGCGAGGGGTGAGAGCGGGGATCACGTCTCTTCAAGTAACGGTTACGTAAGGGGCTGCCTTTGCCCTCGCCCGTCACCGAGCCGCACAGCTACGGTTCCTCCTTTTAAAGCGTGCCGTTTCCTTGAAACTGTACGAGGGACATGCCTGTGTGGAGCAATACTGCGTGTGAGCACGAATGTCGCACGCGAGTACGAGCCGCGCTCTGCAACTTGCAGGTGCCCTCTCGGTAGCTTGGCGCGGGGCTCGCTCCCCAGAGCAATCCGCTTAGACAGACGGGTGCTGCTGTGCGTGTAGAGGCTGCGCTGCATTGCAGCTGAGCACTAGGTTGGCATCTCTCCCCACTGCCTTGCAAAGTGGAGGCAGGGAGAGCTGGCAACGGAGAGTGCACTGAACCTGCACCACCCTAGGTAGGACAGAGTTCACCCAGTCCACGAAAATCTGCAGATTGCTCTGCAGAAAAACAGAAATCCAGACACACTTCTAGCCTACCCCAGCACATCATATCCATCCAAAAACGTCCCTTGAGTTTTTTACCTCTTTTCAAATTAAAATGACTGATGGTTTTTCTTTTTTTTTTATTTTTAATTCCTTCCATTCCTCTTCCTGTTTTTTTTTTTTTTTTTTTTTTTTGTACTGGATTCCTGATGTGAATAAAGCATTTAACCCATAAAGCGCTTTATCTAAGGACATTAGCTACCAAACTCACTTGTTTCCTCAGGGACACATCTAAAATATAGCACTAAATGCACAGGTGGTGCGGCCACAGATTTTCTCTCAGAAAAGGGAATGGCCTTGAAATTTAGTCCTCGTATGTGAGCTCATTTCCTGTACTTTGAATATTTATCATTTGTCATCATTTATCACTATTATTTATTTTCAACAGTTAATATATTTGGATAAATGAACCAAAAAAAAGAGCCCACTGAAGAATACTGAAGTGAAGCAAGGAGACAAAAACAAATCATTTTTCAGCAGGAAGAGTGTTTCTCACTTGCATCAAAGAACAGTTTATACTATATACGGTGTTTAGATGCTCATAGCAACTTCAAAGAACAGAAGTAAAATAAATGCTAGAAAAATAGCTCTTCAAATCCTTCCTAGAAACAAGAAATTATGGCAGGATGTGCAATACATGCAATAATATATTGCAATATACACAATATATATATTTTTCTCTGAATTTGCCTAACTAGCTTTTCACTTCCCTTAATTCTTCTTATACATAATACCACGCCCCCTTGTCTTAATGCTAAATTAAACCTTAAAAGCTAAATGGATTTTCATGTGATTTCCTCGTTCCTGGTTCCTTTCTGAACAATCCTTGTTCAGCTTTACTTCTACACCAGTAAACCACCACACACCACTCATCCACCACACACACCACATCTGTGCCTATAGCTGTCTGGACTTCATACTGTAAGCACACACCTCCTTTGGCTCTACACCTGAATTTCCAGTTACTTCATGAGTCACAGGTTGTTCAAGAAGATTTGGTTGTGCTTGTCTTTATGTATTTTACCCTTGTCATTTCAGACTACTGCTGCAACTGTTTGCATAATCACAGCCTTAGTGTTAGAGTACACACGCTGTTCCAATATTTATGAATGACTGTTGCGCTCTAAATATATGAGCTGATATTGTAACAGATCTACCCTGGCAGTGCTAATGGGCCTCTGTTGAATTCAGAGATACCCAGGTTTTACACTGGGGTAATTAAAAGTACAATGAGCTTCCAAACCCAAAAAAAAAAAAAAAAAAAAGTGAAAACCCACAGCAAAGAGAGACAGAGGAATTAGCTAACAATGGTAAGTATTTTTAAATGAGACAACCATAAGGTATGGTTCTCTGATGTTATATTTGAGAGAAAAAATCTCCACAATGGATTATGTAATTGTTATTAATTTAAGGTGCTTGCTCTTCTATTAAATGTGCTTATTCAGTCAGGTGATCATATCATTTCTTCCTTCCTCAATAAAAGGTTAATCCTGAGGATTGATATCCTCTCTTTTGTGATGTACGAAGGCATGAGTTTGCTCTGGATAAATTTTTACTTCAGAATCAACTTTATAATGTTCCTTTAGCTTCTGCTCCAGTAAGGTGACCTGTATTAGAGAACATCCTAGCTTATTCATAATTCAACTCTCAGAACTAGGGTAGACCATATTAACCAAGCTCTCCTATGGACAGAGCAGAAAAAACACATTATATAAAGAAAATTGTCTTTTGAAATAAGGGTCTGGAAAGTTTGTTAGAATATAAAGGGAAGTCCAAAAATCTGCAAGGAAATAAATAAAAGTATCTCCTACATGTTTAATATGCTAAAATATGTTGAATAAATAATGCTAAATATGTTGAAAAGGAATAAAAAGCCTACAAAAAACACCAATGAATGCAACTCGTTGCATGGTTTATGGAAGTCTATGCTTGTTTCTATTTAGAAAAATGTAAATGAAGGCAAGGAGTTCAATTTTAAAATTTTAGCGAGAATTGTTGAAAATAAGTGATGATGTCACTTCCAAGTTTCAAAGAATCGTATAATTTTTGAGGTTAGAAGGAACTTCTGAGGATTGTGTAGTCCAACCCCACTAGGGTGAGTTGCAGCAGTCTGCCCCGGGCCATTTCCAGTCGGACTTCCAGTCAGAAGGCAGAGGTTAGTGGCATACTTGACTAAGGGGAATTCATTCTTTTTTTTTTGGCAAAAATGAAAACTGTAGGGCTCAGCAGATTGGGTACATCATCAGAAGCCTTGATTAGTCCTAGGAAATAATAACAAAAAGAAAGAACTGACTTTTAAATGACTTTCAGATATCAAATACAGCCCTCTGCTTATGCAATGAAAAGTTTTTCGCATCTCATGCAATATGTACACATAAACATCAGCTTTAACTGGCAAGCTGCTACAAACATAAAGCCTAGAAGAATACCCTCCCAGATTAAAATTCCCTTTGAAACAGTTTCTTAAGCTACAGATGGAATATCAGTGTTAAGAAGACCTGCAAAATGCCTCCTGTGGCATACAAGCTTGAATTCTTTAAAACTGATTGGGAAAGTCAATTTTTGGCTCAGCAGTCCTAGAATTACATTTGGAGAGCACTATCAGAGGACAGATGAGTAAAAAGTAGGGTAAATATGCACTTACCCACAGAGAGATGCAGCAGCCTTTAGTTGTGGGCATGTCTAAGTATAGCAATACCACCTCAGGAAAAAAAAATCCCTAATTTCTTTACACTACACTGTTCCTTCAGATATTTCAGGACAGCATCAGTTTCTCTTGGACATATAAACAAATGCAAAATAAGCATCCACTGTAAGATCAACACTTGAAAATCCAGAAGGAAAATATAAAAATACATATAGCCTACATCATGTTGCTACAATATTTTCTTCCATACACTTATTTTCTTCCATACACTAATATTTCAAATATTAGAGGTTGCTAATCTGAAATCTTCAAAAAGCGGAAAAAATAATGGAATTAAATAAAACCATGATATGAATATGGTGATGTGAATACGTGAATAACATATATTGAAGGAAACTTAAAGGGATGGACACAGAATGATTGGTTATAACACCTGCTTCACAGATAAGGAAAATTGCAAGTCTTTGAGAAGCTGAATAAATTTTTGTTCTTCAAATGTAGATGGAAAAAGTCATAAAACCTTCCCTAGAAAATATCATTCATTGGACAGTGACAATGTTGAAAATAACTGTAAGCTAGCATCTGAGATAGATAGCACATGTTTTTGTAGGATAGTCAACCTAACAAATGTGGAAGATATTTTGAGAATTTACATGCAGCTTGAAAAAAAGTTTGCCGAAATGCTGTATTCTGAAAACACCATTTACCCCTAAAGTGGATGTTGCCATGGAAGGGCAATAAAGAGAAGATATTGGTGGGAGAGACATAACAGTTAAGTCTTTTTTATCACCTCAAGAGTATATTATCAGTTCCAATTCCTTGCCCACTGGGGCACGTTGTATATGATGTCAGTACATCTTCCTTACAACACTATCCACCAGCACACACACAAACACATACACACACCCTCAAAATAAGTGCCAAAAATCCTTTCTTCACTGGACCTGACATGTGAAATATGTGAGTCACCTGCAAGACCTGGCAGGCAGAGCCCAACCCTCCCTTCCCGTTGCAGAAGGCAGGGGACAGATCGTCCCATAGCTGAGCAATCTGTGACAGGAGCTCTATCGATGTGATTTGCTTAGTCTCCCCTAACCTTCCCTCCAAAATACATAAGCTCAGCAACTGCTTTAGTGTGCTACTCCTAACAGGCCAAGAAAGACATGCACTTTCACAGGAAATTAATTATTTTGGTGTCTAATTAGTCTGGCCGCTAAGTCTTGCCTTGGTGCATACAGTGTTGTATTATTGAGGTAGCACGCTTTGCTAGGAGACAGAAGGTCTTTGCTGATGTGCTCAGGCCGTGTGGTGCATAGGAGGTAAAGAAACATGAAGTCTTCAGCATCAGGATCAAAAAAGGAAGAGACTGCACTCATGCTAACCTTAAGAACTTACATTCCATCAACAAGTTAAATTCAAAGCTTATTGGAAGCCAGGGCAGATTGCTGCCTGACCACTGATCATCAAGGAGCGCTTCACATATTAAGCACAAGTTTCAGGTCCTGAACGGTCCCAACACACAGCTCCTGGCTAAGGGCAAGGGCCAAAAGAACAGGCAGACGGATGCGGGGTGCTCTCCTGACACCAGGGTTTAAAGGTGGTAAGATTCTAGGCCAGATCACGAAGGGGCCTTGGCATCCTGTGAACAGCCTGATTTTAACAGCCCAGGGACATACTTGGTCTATCAACTGTGGCAAGATTGCAGTAACGAAGAGTGGGAGCTGGTGCTTGTCCATTATTTTTGCTACTTCAGTTGTCCTTCCACCTACCCCCTCCAAACATATCATCCTGTTTGATTTTGAGTCATATTCAGGTAACCATCAGTGTCCATTTTAGTCAGTGTTCTCTGCTCTCACTCTGCCTAGCAAATACAATAGCAAAGAGCCCCTGGGTGTTATCACTTCTCCACAGAGGTTGCGTTTCCGCTGTGAAGCGACATGACAATTCGGATCACAGAGCACTTTGTAAGAAGCAGCCTCTGAGGCAGAGGAAGAAAGCCCTGAAGCTATCTCTTGTGTTCTCTCAGGAAAGAGCGATACAAGAGCTGCTCTAGGCACTCTGCTACCACACAGGAAGAAGGCAATAAAGCCTGTCTTGGAAACTGCAAGTGAAATCTAAAATGGGCACCACAGACTCCACTGCTGAAAGGAAAATATAAGTCAATGAAACCAAAGGACCTTCTAATATAGTGGGGACGATGCGCACCCAGTAAATCTGAGCGGTGAAGAAAATGCCAGCACTGCTGAATACAATCCCAATCAACTACCCTAAAATGCAGAGAAAAGCAAGTAGTTCTGTCACTAGCCAGATAGAACTGGAACACAAAGATTTTCCGCAGTGGTGCCAGAATATCATCTTCAAGAGTTAATGAAGTTGTCCTTGATCCTACTAACTACATTTCTATCACCACTGCACACAGGGGCAGGGTTGTACCTTCCCTTTGGCCTTTGCCAAAGCAAGAGCTTGACTCTAAGGTTGTAGCAGCAGCAGCTCTGTTCTCCCTCTGCTACATAGCTATGCAAAAGAGCTGAAGAGTCTTGCTCCATGCTCTCTGGAGTTACCACAATACTCTTTTTCAAGGTAGCCAATATGCCATGTGAGGAGGCCTCAGGAAGGCCTGACCTCCATCTTGCTGTGGAAACAGCTATTAAGCTGAGGTTCTACCACACGGCCTTGTCCGAGTTACAGCTTCCACAGCATCACAGCCTCGCTGGTAGGATAGCTGTATCCAGTCTCAAACTAAAAACAGACCAACAAACAAAAAAGCATATGTGTGGGGGTTGCAGCCGTACTGTTAACGAGACCTGTTGTACGTGACAGAAACAGAGATAAGGAATGGCGGACAGAAGATCTCGCGGTGTCACGGAATGGGCAAGGGTTTAACCATATTAGGGCAAAAAGTGATATCTGGAGCCTAATTGGTACATCAGACAACTTCCACCTGGACAGAAGTTATAAGAACCAGCAGCGTATTTCAATAAACGTCATTTGGCATATCATCTCATAGGTGTCAGTGCTTCTTGACCCTGAGGTGGATGGCCTCAGTATTTCCTCTATAACCACGGACAACCACCACGGGTTGATAACAAACCCGACACATATGGACATGTGATACTAGTAGACAATGCAATATCCAACTCCCTTACATCTTATTTATTTTTCTGGCATCTCGAGTTTTCAGCCAACTGTAACGTGGATCAGCCATCAGAAACCATCCAAGTTTCTTTTTCTGCAAAAAAGTCTGTGCAGATGGCTCTGCACAAATAAACAAATAGATAATCAATGCTAAATTAATTCATCAAACCTTTTCTTGAGAAAATCATGGTTATCGTTGTTAACTATTCTACAAAAAAGTCTATATGCTTTAGAAAACATCTGTAAGTAACTGTATGTGTTTTTTTCGGTGACTAAACCACATCATTTGGGATACAAACTGGTAAAAAGTATTTCTATCACCAATATTGTACCATTTTTTAGTATATAAATCAAAACTACACACAATGAAGGAATTAACTTGTAAGAAATGATTAAACAAGTTTCTGATTGCAACAATTTTAAATCTTGCAAGCAGTGTCATACCGTCAATGATGAAACAACGATGAAATCCATCATTAATGGTTCCAATTAAGCACATAATTATAGAAGAGCCTTTCATTTACTACAAAACACATCATGAGGCTTACATATAGCTTAGAGAAAAAAAATATGGTCTGAGGAGGGTCTGGGAAGAAAAAGCTTAAAGGGGAGAATGCATGGGAAGAAAGGGAAGAATCATTTACTGAGGACATCCTTTAGTGACTGGAGAAAGAGTTACTGATGAGCAGAGTTCCTGTATCTCACAGGAGAGATGGCCTAATCCTGGCTCCGCATGACCTCAGCTGACAAGTGTTGCACAACCAGCAGAAGTTATCATGGAGCCGATGGAGGATAATATAGTCACCTCAGGCAAAAGTAAACAAGATGGGACCTTGAGGCTTCCACCTCAAGACTGCCCCAGGACGCTGGTGCGTGTGGTCCCAAGCATAACCCACAGTGAAACAATGGGATGTTTTTTCAGCGTGGGTGGAGGGAAAGACACAGCTACAATCGTAAGTGTGACATGGCATGAATCACAGAGTATTACAGAAAAGCATTCAGATAATGTGGAGCAATACTAATTCATCAGAAACTGGGTACTTTTTAAATGAGTAGACTCCTACTGAAATAATGACCAACAATCTGTCTGGAAGAAACTAATAGAACCAATTTGCCAGTACCCTCCACAACATGAAAGTTTTATGTCCGGTCTTGTACTGTAAAAATGATTGCATTAGGTTACAAGACAGACATAATTTCAATCATGGGGCAGAACAGAAGAGGTGAGGTCTTCATGAAGATGGGAAGGAGCAGACTGTAGAACACATTCATTGTCCTTGTGAACCAGAAATCCTTGTTATATCACTGTTATCTAACAGAGACACCCAGATCTCCTTCCAGCTCCACAAACAGGAACCATTCAGGGCATCATCCCTCAAAGCTATACCACTACAGAATGAGACAGAGGCTTTCTTTAGGGATTGGAGGCCTCAATACTCCAGTCCCAACCCTATGCTCATGTTGAAATGTACACTGCAAATCCAGTTGCTGCAAGACACAGTACAATGTTGCAGGTCATTGTTCCACTTGGGAATTTAACTCCTGCAGATCACCAAAGGTGAGTGTGAAACATTTATGCGGAAGAAGAGGATTATGTTTAATACCCCATGCGTACATATGATTCACCATATTTTTGATGATGAGATTTTTTAAAAATCCCATTGTGTAATTTAACTTGAAAGAAGATTTATTTTAAAGACTTCTTAAAAGAGAATACATACTTCAAAAATATTTCTTTATTTGTATTTCAGATCACATTGCTTTTTAAAGCCTTCCCACATCACTGGGAAATTTATCAAAATCACTTCTTTACTGCATCACATGAGAGCAGGATTTTATTTATTTATTTAGGAGAATAAAAGACTTCTTGCATGGATCCATTAGCTATGAGCAGATCAACCATGTATCTGGTGTTTGGGAGTTGCCATCCAAATATGTCATGAATCAGCATTGTCCAATTTACCAAATGGTTTGCAAACACACACCCTGATGTTCCCAACTTATACTTCCTGCCCACAACCCTCCTAGTCAAACCTGTCTCCAGTATCACGCAGGCAGGGCCCAGGCTCATTAGACATCTAGGAATCTACAGGAAAGCAAAAAAGAAAAGCAGCAATTAAAGTTATTTACCTATTGCTATGGGTCATAGTCTTCATATAATCTGCATAGTCCCCTCCAAATGCCTAGCAATAAGCAGTATGCACTGCAAGGGTAGGTCGAAGTGAAAGGTCTAGGTGTTTTGTTAATAGGTCCTTTACATGAGTCTTTTTGGTTTCTGTAAACACTCCCAAATCCCAGGTCAGTCACAATATTCCACAACTGCAACGAGGCCAGAAAAAAAGGACTTTTGTACATGAAAATTTGTCTTATTCGATCATCTGGGTTAGCTGATAACATTAAGGACATTATCTCTACCCACAAATCTTGGCCTTCAAACTGTTACAGCTTTCTACCCATAGTTCTTCGCTTTGTGCATAGGGCAACCCCATATGCCGTAATTACATTCTAGTGTGATTGCCCCTTGCCCTACGTTTCATAGTCCTCCCTCCAGCATGGTTTTATACCTCCTCCTCACAGGCTGGCATCTGGTGTTCTCTTCCTGTTACTACTGGGAGACCCCACTGCCAACATGCTGCCTAACTGCCTTTTACCTTCCAGCTTTCATCGAGCATGCCCCCTTTCTCTTTCTCTATGGGCAATCAGGGGCTATTGCTCCTTCCTACATGCAGTTTATTGGTCCCCTTGTATCCCCTGCTGAGTACAGCCCTTTCCTAGGGAATTCATTAACTGGAGACACTACCTCCTGCGCAGTACAGCCCTTTGCCAGGGAACTCAGCATTAGCTGCAGTCTTTAAAAGTTTTGATAAATCAGCTCTAAGAAGATAAATCTGCAGGAGGTTTTCTCTGACAGTTACACACCATGCAACTTGAACTGAGAATGAACAGAGGAATAGAGATACATGGCAATACTGTATGTATAAAGTATCTTCATGAGTCACATATATAAATCTTCACTAGAGGTACGCATTTTAAAGTGCAAACTAGAAGCTATTTCATTTCTTCTCAGATGGAGAGAGGTTTCAGCAGAAGTTATGTAATTATAATTTCTTGTTTCTTTCAACTGGAGTTAAGCCACTGTAGGATCTTTTAAAACCCAGCTGATTTTAAAACCTGGTTTTAAAATCTCTCCTCCTTCTTCACCAAGCTGTAAGTCAAACATAGCACCTTTTTTTTAACCCATGTTTGATAAAATGTTCAATCTAGATCTGCTGCCACTGTTCACCAACTAAAATGGTTCTGTGCTTATTAACAACAGGAGCTAGTCAATGTTGCAGTGTAAATGCACGCACTGGGATGATATTCCTTGGTCTCCTTGTTAAAGTGCAATGCAGTGTGCTGGCAAAACAAACAAACAACAACAAAAGAAATTCTTCAGTGATTACATATTGCTTTTAGGAGCATAACATAACCATTTATCCTCACTGAGATTTTCTAGTTAATTCAAACACGTCAGCTAAAACATTTAATATAAGTCCTCCTTTCTTCAGTTCCTCCACTTCAAATCCTGTAATATAGCAGGTGGTATTAAAAACAGAAAACAAAGTAAACAACAAAACAAATTCCTCCCAGTCCTGCCTCTTTGTACTGAGTGTGTGCTTGTCACAGGAAAAGGTGATTGGGGTGATACAGGGAGAGATTGCACACACCAAGAACTGGTCTCTCAGGCAAGTCTCCTAACAGTGGTCTTTTTGAAGAAAGCCAGTGTCTTCACATTCACAAATCCATGAACAAAAGCCTCCAAAACACAGTGCAGTTTAATCTGCTTCTACTCATATTACAGTGGGACAAAAGCTCTTTTCTCCCATCTCATACAAAAGAGTGGCAGGACATTTCAAACACATTTTATATAACTGACCAGATGATTAACAACAACTCTCCCACCAACTTTGCTTGCCGTTTTCCCTTATGAGCCATTTGTCTGTGTAGTAAATTAATAAAAATATATTTTTATTTAAGTGAAAGTCCTGGTTTTTAATAATAAAACTGTTTACATTTTAAAATACAATGAGCTGTATTTAAACAAAAAAAATATTTTCAAGCTTTAATAAATGCAATATGCTGTATCAATAAGTTTTTATTAAATTGTAAAAATTGAAGATTTTTTTTTTCAAATTATGCATAGAAGGGGGTAAAGTATATTTTACTTCTGAGGCTATCACAAACTTTAGCAAAATGTCAAGATTCACAGCATAACATTCCTTAGGATAGATTGAATGCCTGTTATAAAATGCTAACTAAAAATTACACAGATCCAGATTTTCAAAAGTATGTAAGAATAGTTCACTGAAAGGAATGTTGAAAATGTTGAGCAGATGAGGAACACAGTAATGTTTAGATATTTTTATTTCTACCTAAGTAGAAATACCAGTGTATCTGGCATGGGTGAGAAAAACTAAAAATTGTAGGAAGGTAGTATTTTAAAAGTTGATTACTAGTTGAATTCCAGTTGTAACCCATGTGTAAATAAATCCATAGTAGCAATCAGAATAAAGTTAATGAAAAAAAATGATGTCAGTTTAAGAAACTGACTGTATTTGCAGTTTAGATCAGCACTTTGTGAATGTGAAAATTGCAAATGGAATTTCATTCAAACTTTTCTGCAGCTGAGTCATACGAAATCTTTTTAACATATCAGCTACTCACGCTCCAGCTCCATCTAAGAAGTCAGATGAATTGCTATCTCTTTTGACTATTCTTTCAAAGCTTTATGAACCTTGAATTTTGTCATGACTTTATAATACTTTACATCTTGCCTTTTAAAAAAATATTCTATATACAATATTTCACCATGTCGGTCACTTTGTGTTGGGGGACATGGGGAGATCTTTACAGGCCTCAAGTGAGGCCTAGGTCTGTGTAGGCCTTGGGCTGCCCAAAGGTGACCCCTGGTGCCTGCACAGGCTCAGGACACCAGGGGTCACCTTTGGGCAGCCCAAGGCCTACACAGACCTAGGCCTCACTTGAGGCCTGTAAAGATCTCCCCATGTCCCCCAACAACTTTGTCTCCTTCTTGACAAAACCACATGTGGCATATTTGCAGGCGACATGACTGATCTGGCATTTTCATTACCTTGGTTCTTCCTTCAGGATTCATATCATGACATAAGACCTTCTAAAAATAAAGCCAAAGAGTTAAACAATTAGACATGTTTAGGTAGAGTCCAGTTTGTAACCTTCCAATACTGAAAACACAGTATGACAGTATCTATGCTGTCCTTCTACCTACAGTGGTAAGTCAGTACAGAAATTGGCAAGTATACTCAAAGCAGGTCTAGTTTGGAATACCTCTCTGTCTTTTTCTTCACTACTTTTATTTATTTTTCCCATTGCTCAGAAACATCTCAGTGCATTCCTTTTCCTGCTTCCTCTGTGTTATGTCACCAAGGTGGGAACTCTGTTCTCTCATTAATTAAACAAGCTCTATCCCTCAAGAGACAGCATGCCAGACACAGCAGAAAAGAAATGGTCTTTCATTAGATAATTTTTCATTGTTAGACAATAGTCTCTCACTGTGGTAGAGGCATCTCCTCTGCTGCTGATATTGAGATGGTAGACCTCTAGATTTACTAGTAGCTATTCATTGAATTCTAGTTCTTCAGTGATATATATCTGGGTCAGAGAGAGTATATCTCCTCTCAATTGTATTTTAGTTTGCTGAGTCACTTTGATGGGATTTCATATTATATAGCCATTAGAATGTAAATAACAGAGGATTACAAGGAGATTAAATCAGCCTTTTGGAACTAATGGTGTTTGGTAAAATTCCCTTGAGAAGCTCAGCATACTTCTATTCATATTTGTTCATTTAGGGAATAAAAAGATCTTACTCATGATGAGCAAGCATAAACATAACACCCTAGGTATAATTCAGGTGGCACTTTTGCAACCTATTGCGTTAACAGGTTTCAATGATATCCCAAGGTAATTTAGTAATTGCCATGTTCTGGTTATAAATTAATCTTTCAGGTAAGAAACATTTAGTTTTGCAAAGTAAAATAAAGGGAGTGGCATCGTTGTATCACAGTCAAGGCATGGATACCCTCTAATATCCAGAAAATCCAAGAAAGGAGTTGCTGTTTTACAAGGAAAAATTTCTTAACAGTGAGGGTGACAGAGCACTGGAACAGGCTACCCAGAGAGGTGGTGGAATCTCCTTCTCTGGAGATCTTCAAGACCCGCTTAGATGCAGTCCTGTGCCACGTGCTCTGGGTGACCCTGCGTGTGCAGGGAGGTTGGACTAGATGATCTCTAAAGGTCCCTTCCAACCTTAATGATTCTATGATTCTATGAATTGTATCATAATCCAGCAGTCTACAGTACCCTAGTGCACATTGCCTTGGTGCACACATATAATATGCAGCAGTTTTGGTTGCTACAGCTTCCCACTTACTAGTAAGCCAGGTTTCTCCTGACGGTGGTTTATTATTACTGCAATATTTAATAATTACTATTCAAAATACTGATTACTATGAGAGAGCTGAACCACCTAGGTTAAGTCTTCTTGGAAACAAGTAAGGAGAGTGGCCCCATCTTGTGGAAATATATGGCTGTGACAGCTGTTTACTAGAGTGCTTTAAATACAGTGCTGAAAAAGCTAGCAAAGGTAACGATCAGCAGCAGATTTTTGCCTAAACCAGAGGCGCTTTGCCTGGGCCAAGCATCTAGGGGTTACATGTAGCAAAGCAAACGTTTCTGCAGATGTGAGGAATTTTGCCTAAAGAAAGCTTGGTAGAGATCTGGAGAAAAATTTACACGTTGCTTGCAGCTCCTTATTTGTACACTAGGGGGGATGAAGGCAGGTGGAGAGTAAGAGGGATGAAACCATCATAACCAAAGTCAACCTACCAAGCCAGTGAGCAATTCATCCGAGGCCCCAGAACCCATGACACGCACGGCTCCACGCTTTGAATGGCAGCAGTGTTTGGTTGGCCATCATGGCTTGGAGACGCCCTATGCCAGCCCTGACCACTCAGACTCAGTGTATCTGGGAAAGAATGAAGACAAGTTTTCACATCTCTCCTACACAAGTTGGTACACCAGCTGTGGATCTGACCCACTCGTGACAACTCATAGTTACAAAACCTGGTGCGTTAGTTTGGAGAAAACAAGGAGAAATGCTGTGTGCAACGCACGCTTGCAATCCGTTTCAAAGATTTTGTTAACATCAATAACACAGCTGACATTTCTGTTTGGGATAGGCAAAAGCAGAGATGCTGCTTTCTCAACACGTTTTAAAATTGCTTTCTTAATAATGAAACATTTCATCATGCTACTCCTTCATTTCCCGTGAAACCCATGTTATTACACTGCCTTCACAAACTTGCCCTTGGGGAATTGCTTTGAGACTATTGAGGAACTCACAGACAACAGTGTCAAGAGCCTGGTGCCTGAAAATCTCTGAGGACAAAGATCTCATCTCTAGGCAAGTTGCTCTGGTGCTTAATCGCTGTCATGGTTAATCATTTTTTTCCTCACATGTAGCCACATTTTCTGCTGTACCAAGAAATATGAGCTGCCCTGGGCGCTTCTGCTGTGCCCTGCGGAGAAGGCAGCAGCCAGGCCCCAACTTGGCCTCACCCCGCTGAGGTGAACTCTGCCACAGCTGCTCTCAGTTCCTATGGTCAGTCTTGGGGAAAAATGGGCCTCCAAAAGCCAACCAGAGCTGCCTCAAATTCAATAAAAGGCAGTTTCCCCACCCCATACTTTCACGAGAGCTGCACAAGTGGAGCCGCTGAGGTGCTGGCCATGGAAGCACCAAACACATGAGATGCTGAACACTGATCAGCAGCAGGTGTTCCCCTGCTGCGTGCAAGTCCCCTCCCACGGAGAAACGTAATTTTATGGCCTGGAGACACAGCAGAGCATGTTAGACAGACCCTCCCAGGCTGAGGAGGTTGCAGATAGCTCCGCAGAGCCTCCGCTCCCCGCCAAGAGGGCGTCGCTCCTGGCGGGCGTCCAGCGCAGCGTGCCTGGCGCCAGCTCCTGCTGCTGCAGCAGACCCGTGCCGCAGGGCGAGCGCCCATGGGGACACAGCTGTTGGCCCTGAAACCATCATCCCTTCAGCTAGAGGGGCAAACAGTGCTCAGAGATATAGCTGAAACAAAACAACAAAAAAGCTTGTCAATGTTTTTCTTCCCAGTATCAGAGGAAAAATATGTCAGTAGCAGAGTACAAGTAAGCGAGAGGGCAAGTTGTGAAGTATTTTGGTGTGGTCACAAGAGGACACATCTCTTCCTCCTCTGTCACATTGCTCTCCCACCTCCCCTGTGATGTTTTATTCCCTCCTCCAAGTCCTGCACATCCTCCATTAGGCAACACCACCTCTGTGGCAAGACCTCCCTCCCACAGCATGACAGCAAAGGCGGACATGCTCACTGGCCACATGTCCCCATGGGGTGATCCAAGGTCACTCTGCATGAGCAGTGTCCTTCATACAGCATCTCAAAGCATCAGGACTTTTCTGCACACCCTAGTGCTATTTAACATGTTCAACCTGCTGAGCTGTGCAGGCAACTGCTCTGATGATACAGTCACCCTAATAAGACAGTGCTGGGAAAACTGCCCAGCATTTCTGAAAGCAAAGGGAAAGTGAAGTCTGTGCAGGTGGTCAACTTTGATTTAGGTCTGCACTTGCATGGTAACAGCCTGAGGAACTGCCAGTGATTGGGTCAGCAGAACTGCAGGCAGTGTGGTGAAAGAAGAGAGGAATGGGTTGTTTATCTGGGAGGGAATGGGAGTGATAAAGGGGAAGAACTTGAGAGGGGAAAAGGGGATGTAACATACAGCAAATGCTGAACTGGGGGCTAGTTAGGGATACCTATTGGCCAGCCCCACACCTGATCTCCAGAGTTTAGGCCAGGATGGTAAACCCACTGTTTCCACCATACTCATGCCTGGGTGACTTCCACGGTTGGGACGGACTGGCTCTGGTTTTCCTTGGTGTTGATGAAGGAATATTGGAAGTGCTCTTAACAAGGGACACTTGCAGGTCACCTCCTAGCAGTACCACCCCTTACTACATAACACAGCCAGATGTTTGTTCCATGTATGGGAAATTCGGCTTAGTGCCTCAGCATGTCTGAAGAAAATACTTTACATAAAATTAAACAAAAGATATAATTAAATTAAAAAACAGGGTTTTCATACAAAATCAAGCTATTCCTATTTTATCACCTAGGACTACCACTTATCATTCTAAAATAAACATGAAACTACTCAGGTAAAATCAGGATGAAAAGTTGTGCTCACCAGGATAGAAGAATGGATAAACAATGTCATTACTGTTAATGTCATAAAGCAGAACAATGAACCAAATACAAGGCAAGGTGAATTTGAATAACTTTAATGCCTAATGGTCCTTCAGTCCAATTTTGGTTTCACAATTTTAGGAAAATATTGCAATAATAATTAAGAGTTATAAATTAAAATGCTATTTTAGTTTATGAAAACTTTCAAAACAGAATAGTTTCCCCATGGTTGTTTTCTTCTCAAAAATTTAAATTTTAATTAAAAAATGATCTTGAAACCTAGTGTTACTTTATACTTCTGTCAAATATACATTTTGATCCAGTCAAACATATCTTGTCTAGCTTCTTCAATATAAGGTTTATCCTGAGGTTTCATGTCTTCTGGCTTCAGCTGTGCAAACCCATGAACTTGTCCAGGATAAACTTTAATTTTATATCCAACTTTACAGTACTGTTTCAACTTCTCCTCCAGCAAGGCGATCTGTAAAAGAAAGCATTTTTCCATTATGTTGTTTTTTTTTGTTTGTTTGTTTTTGTTTTTTTTTAAGTTTGGCAAGCTTGTCATTTGTCACTTTGCTACTTCTAATGTATGATAGGGGCTACGTAGACCTAGGAAGTCAAAATGGAGTCCACAAGGTGCAATCATCCTAGTTGAAATTCATGACTACTTTTCTGATACAGTTCATTTGGCCATGTTGTACCCAAAAGCAGTTAATCATTGAGTCTTTATCATTCAGAGAGTTCAGTTGCTAGGCTGAAATTATTTTTTTCTCTTCAAAGTCCAAATTCATATTCAGCGGTTTAAGTACCTGATCTCTTACCCACAGCAGTAGTACCCAAATGTCTGATCTTTTTGACTCACTCCAGTTGTACAAGGCTGCTCAATTTAAAACTCCACTTGCCCATTCACTCAGAGACCATCACTGGTCTTTACTGCATCTCTCACCTCAAAAAAAGTCTTTGAATAACCTCAGCAAAATATGGGGAAGTTGAAATATAAGAAAAGCAATCCAGACTGTCTGATCTTTCACTTCAGAAAATGCAAGCTACGATTTCTGTTATGTAGGATAGAAGAACTATGGGAAAAGAAAAAAAACATTTCCAGTACAACTTACCTGATCATAAGAAATAGTATGGTCTTTCTCACCAAAAATGAAAAACGTGGGATTTAGTAAATTATATCTTTCTTCAGAGTCTCTAACGATTCCTATAATGTATTTGAGAAACAGTCTGTTAGGGAGGCAACATTCTTGCAAGATGAACGCCAAAAATAAAACACAAAATTTCTACTTAGATTTACTTATTAAGTACACTTTTTAAAATATCAGAATAGTTTCTATTCTGATGGAGAAAAAAAAAGCATTTGAAAAAATATTTTTTCCACTCTCCAAGCACTGAGAAAATGATTAGAAAATTTCAGTGAAAGAACAAAACATTTTTTTTCTGGTTTACAGCAGTCTTAATTTTTGACAGCAATATAATGTAATATGGAAATAAATTATTATAGTTTATTATTTAAAAATCTCCAACTCATTTCTGAGTTGAACATTTACAGAAATTGTTACAAAGCAATAACCAGACAAAAAGCTACATATAATCATGTTAGTCTATGTAAGTTTTCATGTGTTCTATACTACCATAGAGGGACACCCCCGCGTTTAATTGAGGATTTTTCAGCATCAAGTGATGTACTGCCATTCCACCCCAGGAAAACCCAACGATACCAATCTTCTTTGCACCGCATTGTTCCTTTAGATACTTCAAGACAACATCAGCTTCCCTAAGACATATAAACAAAAGTGAACTAAAGAATTTATAGCAGAAGCAACATTTGATAATCTAAAAAGTAAATTAAAAGCAATACCGGATATTTTCTGCATCTGTGCCCCACATCATTTAAAACAAAAATCAAATTTCAATCCCCAGATAAGTGGGTTTCTATTTTTTAAATGGGAGTTAACATAGCTAGCCCTGGTTTAGGGAATTAGCTATACACATGTGCAGGTACTTAATACTTACCTGAAATGTCACCTGCTCCTCTGTTTTCAAAAGAAGGAAATTTTTAATTGAATCACTTTGTCTAGGACAGGGCAACTAAAGACAAGACATATCTGCAAGTAGAACAACACCTTGCATTATGGATTGTAGGAATGGATGAGCTTCACTGTGCTATCTCTACCGAGTATAGGTCTTCAGATAAAGAATCACCTGAGTATGTCATTCTTGATGTATGACTTCTTAATATTAAAAATATTCTACCAAGCCCACACACAACAACAACAGCATATTAAATTAATAAGTACCCAAAATTAAACTGTCATTAACTAAACTGTTTAAAAAAGAAGGTATTGCAGAAAATATGAAATGTGTTTTTCATGTACACTAGAGCAGATGAAACTTTTTTTGTTGTTGCTGTTGATGATTTTTTAAGTCGCAATAGTTTTATCTAATTATTAATCTACAGAGATGTCTGTCACTGAAATTTTTTTTTTTTTCAAAATACAAGTATACTAGTAAGGTTGTCATGAGTTTGTTTAGATTCACAAAAACAGCATTTTGTCAATGACATCTCCCATGATCTGCCTGCCTTCTAGGCTTGCAGTTGAGGACTACAGTATGAATGAATGGACAGACTTTCAGAATTAATTTTTTAGGACATTAATTAATGCTTGAGCATTAATAGAGGACATTAATAGGACTCTCTGTGCTCTGAAAGGGCAGTAGACCTGATCTTGAGGGCAGCTACACGTCAACCCTCAGAAGACAGCAGCGTCGTTTCCTTGAAGTCTTAACTGGTGAATACAGTGCCTATATATCTGCATCTTTTGGATAGCACTTTTTACAGGCAAGTGTTGGCCATTTTTCTTTTCAAAAAATTTGGTCACACAGGTATTACAGCTATATAGTCAAAAGCTGTGCTGAGAGGTGTCCAAGTTAGGCTTTGGGCACTGGGAGCTCCTGAAAGGATCACGAGAATACTTTGTGGCTTGCAACATGAAAGCTGAGTAAAGGGCTGTCAGTCCATCTACCATCATCTTTTGAAATTCTAGATTGTAGTGATAGATGTCACAATAATTTGCCAGAAATAATAATACCTCCGATAATTCAGGTAAAGTTTGTTACTGACACTGCTAGGATCTACAGATAGTGGTCCCTGTATTACACGTACTGATAAAATCAGTATCATTTATCAGATGTATGTCTGTCTGGAGGCAATGTTGCAAATTTTGATCTGGTGCTGCTCAGGAGAATATTATCTACAAAGGAAAAAGCAGGATGGGCAAGTGACAATGGGCAGATTGCACAAGTGCTTATGGTTTTCCTCCTTACCCCGAAGAACTGGATGCAGTATCAGCACCTCTGGATGAGAGTGCTAGGTAGTTCATAGCTTGTGAAATACTGCTATGGGCTTGTGCATGCAGTTCAACGTACTTAGAAAAGGGCCCAGAAAATTTAGATTGACACATAAACAAGAAGCAGATAGTAGCTGGAGCAAATGATCCTTTCCAAATGCCAAGAGAGTGCTCAGGGCCACAGAAGAATCAACCAGCAAGAGCAATTGTGCATATGCAACCAACTTGCCCTGCTGTGAGGTGCTGCTCTTAACATTTCAGAGGCACACAAATTCATCTTGTTCACTGCACGCTCTTTAAAATTAAAGCACAAATATACCTCTTACCTGTCTACTTTCGTAGGATCATGTTCTTTCATCCAGTCAGCAAAGTCAGCCCAATGATCAGTAGGTTTCCAAGGCTCTGTTCCCTTGAAGAAATCCGGGCAGACGGCTCTTTATAAGACATAGAACTAAGTCAATCTTCAGATCAAGATGGGGAGAAACTGCATGTCTAAATGACTTTTAATCTCCTTTCTATTCCAGAGCACTCATCTACATGGTTGCTACCTGAATCCTATTCTAAGAATTGTATTCTTGTAAACAGCAGACTTAAAAATGTATGTGTTTCTATGGAGAAAGAAAACTACAAATGAATAAGCATTATTTCTATGGGCATTCTTAATTCAAAAGAAATGGGTTAAAACAACAACAAAAATTCTTGATTATGTATAAACACTTATTTATCTCTTGACTAGTAAAAGTTAAAGCAAGTATTATCAAGGTTGGTTGTACTCCAAAAGGTTTGATTGTGAAAAGCTTAGAGGTATGTGCAGACATCTTTATTGTCTATCCTTTAATCACCCCCAATGCCAGATAAGCACAAACACTGGCACGTCATGACTGTCCTTACAGCTTTTTGCTTAGGTAGCCATTTGTGATTGTTCAGTTTTGGTAGCTTTGGTACAGTTACCTCATGGGCACAACTCTTCTCCTTGTGTTTTTGTTGGTTACCCTAGGTGAGGGAAAATATCATGTGCTATGCTTTACTTTGGGCCTGATGACCTATTACTTCAGAGGAAAATAGTAAGGACAATTGCTTACACATATCCGTGGAGTGCGACTAAGTCAACTATGTATCTAATGTCTGAGAAGAGCCATCCAAATACATCATGAGCCACAATCACAGCTTTGTCTGTGAAGGAAGATGGTTTACAAATATATGCCTTGATGTGCTCAATTTGTACTTCTTGTCCATGGCACTTGTATCGAGACCTTTCTCCACTGTCATATAGGAAAGGATCTGCCATTCTGAAACCTAAGGAAAATAATAATAATATGTTAATAAAGGGTTAAGGTAAATGGCTATGCATGATCTGCAGAATGTAGTTTTGTAACTTCTGTAAATAACATCCGTATCTATGCCTAAAAGAAGAAAATAGAAAAACTCAAAGGCGATGTTCTAAACCAGAATGATTCTTAAACTAATTTATTGTATTGAGATGAAAAGTTATAAAAAGCAAAGTTAAAAAATCACAAAAATCATACATGCGTAGGTGCTGACTCTCATATGACATTTATTTTGCTCTCGTGTAATTCCATCAACACTGGTGTGAAACAGCTGCTTCCCATATTATTTTCTCCCCAGTCAAATGGAAAGAATGACCTGTCATGTGTGTATTCATATACAATCATATACTGGTTGCACTGAATTATGTGATGGGTACAGACCACAGCATTCACGTGCTATGGTCTTGAGCACTTCTTTGAGTGCTGGTCCCCACTAGATGTATGTGCATTCAGTAGCAGCTACAGATCATCACAGCTGTTCTGGGACCCCACATATCAGATGCAGTGAGTGAACAGTTGCAATGCTGCTTTGTAAATTAGACTACAAGGCCTTCCATAGGTCCTCAAAAGGGAATGCAAGAAAACCAACAAATGTACAAGTCACACAAAATATGTGAGCTTTCAGGGAGCATTTGGGTTTGTCCCTTCTCCAAAAATGGCAGTAACAAACAACAAGAGAGATTAAAGCCAAAAGCCATTCCCACTTTCTGTGCCTGGAACATGGAATGGATGATCCTGTAATTAAAAGTGGTGTTATAATGCATCTGTACAAGGAATAAAATTAAGTCTGAAAGGACAGTGTTAATTGTAGCATTTTCTATCCATGTGCTGACCTTGAAATATTTCCTGGGGACATGTACCAACACCCACATGTACATTATGACTTTCTCAACTTCATCATTTCTATAACAGTCTATTTCTTCTACTTAAATAGTAACATAAGTTTGAGAAAACTGTCTAACCTTCTCGAAAAGGTGGAAGATTCTGTCATCAAGGTGTACATACTTTCATCACATCTCCACTAACCACAGAAACAGAGAACTGAGTCTCACCAAGTAAAAGGAAAGCCTAAATAACATGGACACACTGGGTACTGTGGTGCACACGAATGTAAAAACAAGGAGTCACCCTTGTTAGGTTGACTAAGCAGAGCTTTTTTGTGCCTACCCAGCGCTTCCCAGTTTACATAATTCACTTAGGCTCGATGACAGCATCAAAGTTTTCTTATGCATTTATATTACCTTCTACCCAAGGTAATCAGCCTTCCCAAAGTATAGTGCATAGATGCTGTTCTGCCTCATCCTCTACCAACCCTTGGACTGCTGTCATCAGGTCTGACAGCAGTAGCACTGACCTTGAGCAACTATGTCTGATTACTCCAGTAACTCCTGGCTATAGGAGTGTGGGGTAGAGATACTGGAAATGGGTGGATGCAGCTCTGTTGATTCTGGAATTAAGCTACTTCAGAAATATCCATGAGCTGAGTAATCTCATGATCTGCAGAGCATTGTCTGCAGATAACTGAGAGCTGATTACATTTGTTAATTGTTTTCCCACCTTGCTCAACATCTGAATGTCAAGGTTGCTGCTAGGAAGAATGAAGGAGCCTGATTTCCAGGACTCAGACTTCCATGGTTTCATCACTTCATGCACATGGAAGTTGCAGCATGCCTGGGACAGTCTTCCCTAGTTCAGGTCCCTCCTAAGAGGCCTGCAAACACTCAAGTCATTTGTTTGTGCAAAAGTACTTTCTACCTCATTTCTCTTAACCTGAGAGTAATCAAGAGACTGCTTGGGGAATTCACAAGCCTTCTCCAAAACAGCCAACTCTGCTGGCTGTTACCTCAGATTCTTACCTCACTGAGGTCTTTCCTTCAAAAAGGGCACAACCTGTGGTGTCCCCTTGAAGGAAGTAGTGTTTAGGAGGCAATAAGCTTTGCAACCATTGTGAAATCACCTACTGTGTATATTTTGATTGCTCCATAAAAATCATTTCTTTGGCCTACATAGGCTAAGTCTTAGCCAGCTGGCTCTTCTCCAGGCACCAGGCTGTGCAGAGCGTAGTAAATAGTCAGCCACACCTGACCGGCTTGCAAGTCTTTGATGGGATCCTGTTTAGTCAGAAACAGGATTTGTTCCCGCCTGCTTTGTTCCCCAGACCATGGCACAGACAAGCAACAGTGCAGGATATTTCCTACGTCTCCTGCCTCACCTCATTCCTTCTTCCCACCAATCTTATCCATTACCCTTTTCCTTTTCCTGCTTTCCCTGTGGCAACTTTCCAAGCAGGCAGAACCTTTTTGCCTTTATACCCTGCCTCTCATCACTGAGCTTTAACACAGCGGACATGTGGGACTGGGAGAAAGTAAGGAAAGTAAGCAGCAAAACTGCTGCCAACAGCGAAAAAAACAATAATGCCCACAAGCTGTTACCCTACTTGTTAAGAGAAACTCTCCTGTAGTTTCTGCTTATCACCAGTGCTTCCGCTATACCTTGCTTCTTTGGGTTTCTCAATATCATTGAGCTATTCTGCAAGTAACAGAAGAGCTAAAGAGAGTTACTTAGTATTTTTTACAAAGATGAACTTCATTAGCCTGTAGGACAGACACAAACCACTCATTTTTAGGAAGTAGAAAACAACATGGCTAAATCTTACCGAACTTAATTTTCAATGGAAAGAAAGAAATTATGTCCTGAAGGGATGGGGTAACATCTTTTAAAACACAACCATGTACAACTGGGGAAAAAATATAATGATAATTCCCAGTGATCAGAAAGTATGGGCAGTGGACCTCAGACTGCTTGGCTTTTTGCTCAGGCTAGTGAGGCCAAGATGTGACATTTCTGCCTTCTTTCTGTGGCCAGTGGTAACATTTTAGCGCTGAAAAAAATACTGCTGGGGGTTATGTGCTTCAATGAACCAAACAAGAAAAAGAACAAGAATTCATTCTTATAAGACAAACAAACAAAAGATCCTCTAATCTGATCTTGCTATTGCTGGACATAAAGTGCTACCCATAATGCAGATAGAAAGTGCTGAAACTGTGGCTGAAATAGGACGTCTCTCCCAAAGTCAGAAAGCTTTGAGTTAAAAGCTTCAAGTAAGCATACTACCACCCTTGCTTATTTGCACTGATGTATGATCATATTTAGAATGAAAAATACGCTTTGAAATATAGGAGTAGCTGTTAGAAAAAGATAGAAATTCAGCGTCAAAAATGATCAGAGAGATAAAGAAGAGAGAAACAACATGTGGAAATAGTTGTGTTCCCAAGGCTGAGCATCATTTCCTTCCAGTGATGCTGGATGAAGACAACAGATGGCATCATTATCCTAATAAATAAAGGATACCGAGGATAAAAGAATAACTACTTCAGATTTAAACCACACCAGGAACCTGCATGCACACAGTGAGAAAAATTCTGGAAATCATGAGATGTCCTCACAACTGCTATTGTGCCTCATCTCTCAGCTGTATCTCATTCAGAATGAAATCCAGCTTTTCCCAAAGTTGACATCCTTTATCCACTCCTTATCCACTCCTTAATACTTGTCTTTGTGCAGCTATTTATTGAAGCTAAAATAAAGGTCTTTCTTTAACAATGTTTTTTTCTTTCCCTGCAATGTTTAGTGCCTTTTCAAAAAGGTATTTCTAATTGCTTAGCAATCTCAGCTTTCTCCCATTCAACACAAAGTGCTTGGCTGCTGCCAGCTCTCTCTTTGTGGATCAGTTTCCCATCACATACCTGGAGCACTGGATTCTGTTTTAGCCCAGCTCGCTGCTTCTGTTCAGTGAGATACCAGCTAGGTTTCTCTTACACACAAAAGGAATAAAACCTGTTTTGCTGACAGCCTTGCTCCTGCTGCTGCTGCTGCTGCTGCCCATCCAGTTCCCAGATGCTGTCAAACTCTTCTGTGAAATTTGGAATTGGGATTTGAGGAGGAGTACTCCAGTCATCTAGACAGGAAGGGGTGGAGACAGACCATGCAGAGAGGCAGGGTTCAGTAGACTCCAAATCAATTGCTTTATGCACCACCTTTCATTATTTATTATTTCAAGAGCTTAGAAAGCAAGACGTACACTGCAGCTAGGTTTTCACGTGTTTAAAAAGGCATAATTCCTAACAAAACAGTATGAATAAATTGAAAGGAAGACTGCCGAGTCTTCTTAGCAACCTGCCTCAGTTTTCTAGTAAAATTTCCCTTCCAGATCTGTGCAATGCAAAGCAAATGATGTATGTGATGTAACTATTTAAGATACTGGAGAACTTTGGAACTCAGCATTAATAGCTGGGACATCTAGAATCAGCCATGGATTTCCCGGTACAGTGTTAAGTTTGAAGATGCATTTTCTTACAGGATGTCCATGCATTTTGACTGACAAAATAATTGTCTTTAGCAGAGTTTGTGCTGAATTAAAGTGAATCTCTCCTGGCAAACTTAGAGCCTAAAAAACTTACAGAAGTCTTCCCAGCACACAGATTAGACCTATTTCAACCACACCCACAAGTATTCCCAACAAGTCTAAAAGTGTTCCTGGTAACTTTTGATTAGACTTGCTTTCAACAAGTTAGAAGCATCTGACTCTGAGTTGGTTGTTACTGATGGTGACTCGTTGAATTTTTCCATTCTCATCTCCATAATAGCCTTTTAATGCAAAGACCATTATCTTAGTCTTTGGACTGATACTATGCATTTAATTTTCTTTGTGTGTATGTGCTTGTGAGTGTACATGTGTGTGCATACATGTTGGGGGGGAGAAAGGAAAGAAACCAAAGAGATCAAAGAAAATAACATTATTTCAAAAAATGGTCATTGAATATTTTTTTTATCCAATCCCAAGTCCCAGAATGGCTCTGTAGATCTGTGCATTTTGTAGTAGTGACTACTTTGCAGTGGAGAACCATGTAAGAGGCGTGATGGCTGGATTCAGTTCACTGAAACTTTAGACACCAGCTACATGTCTGCGCTCCCACAGTTGTCACTGGGATTTAGGGTATGATTCACATGCCACAGGCGTCTTCTGAAGGATGAAATGGATAGTTCCCTAGATACCACCAACTGAACTGATCAGTCCATCAGTGATTTTAACGGCAGCCTACCCACCTACGGCAGATGTAGATTACTGAACAGCACATCATTGACCAGGCAAGGTGAGTCTCACCTCTGTGTTGCTGTGGGAACTACCTGCTGCTGAGAATTAAGGTTTGTCATGACTTGAAATGGAACGTGCTTTTTTAATGTCCTTTCATATCTTGCACGTAGAAATTTAAGAAACCTTTAAAAATATTGCTTGTCATGCAAGGGAGGGAGAGGGGAGACATCACTGAAAACATCCATTTTATACTTTGATCTTAATGTTATGTGGCTTGAGTTCAGTCTAATCCCATCTGGGTGGACATCCTGTAATCAGATTCAGAAGACTGAAGTACTATTTCCAATTACGACCAGCAAGATTTGGTTCCATGCAGGCTGTAATTTATTGTGGAAAGGAATGGGCCAGCAAAGCTAGCTATCTGATGTGACATACGTAACTGTGAACGTAAACCTGTTTTCCTATCTCTTTAGAGGTGGTTAGGGTGAAAGGAGAGCAAAGGACGAGGTCTGATGTAATACATGCCTTTACCTGCACACTGTACCTGCACACATTTGACCCATAAACCCTAAATCATTTAGGTCTCTCATGTTTGAGAGACTTTTGCCTTGCCCATACAACAGTCCCTGCAATGGACTCTGGAACGTGTAGTTCCTGCACACAAACACTTCCTACAGGCAACTCATACATTTATTTTTTTAAGTCTGTAGTGAACGTCTCTATTTTTACAGTTTTGGAAAATAAAAGAAAAAAGAAACGAAACGAGAAAAGAAAAGAAAAGAAAAGAAAAGAAAAGAAAAGAAAAGAAAAGAAAAGAAAAGAAAAGAAAAGAAAAGAAAAGAAAAGAAAAGAAAAGAAAAGAAAAGAAAAGAAAAGAAAAGAAAAGAAAAGAGAAAAGAAAAAAGAAAAACTGGGGTTTGGAATGAGCAGAGCAGGCTCGCTTGTTCAAATAGACAAACAGACAACAGTTACATTGGTCCTTTACCTGGAAAACAGCTGCTTGTCTGTTTTTTTTTCCTGAAGGTTAGCACCAATACAACCACTCCTCCAGTTTTTTTTTTACCAAAGTGGGTGCGGTATAGTGAGTTCTCCTGGGTGTTGCCTGCATTTTGAGCTCTATGTTAACATAAGAAACAAGATCATAGGAATCACAGGACATGCAAGCCTGCTGGCCTGAGGCAAAATAGAAGGGTATTCTCTTCCAGACAGCTACTATTATAGACAGAAACCCCAGAAGACAGGAGTGCACTTCTGGCATTTAGCACAAAAGGAATAGAGTCCGATGGTAAAGACGAAGGGACAAGCTTAAACAAGTCCCATTACCTTCACCTAGTACAGTATTTGGAGTACTGCTGGTAGCAACTTGTCAGAAAGTTGAAACCATAACAAATGCTGTATTTATGTTGTGAAAAACTTGTTCAAGGTGACCTGATGAGTGATGCTGTGCTTGCAACCTCAGCCTACAGATGCTACACACAAGGGAGAAGGGATAGCAAGGTTCCTTCCTACCTGCAATAAGAGTTTGCTGTGGTTTTGTGAGCAATAGCATCCTTGCAAAAGGGTTGCTGCTGTTGATGGTATTTCACAGTGGCAATTACTCTTGTAATTTGGAGATGTGTGTGTGTTCCTTGTTTCTACGTTACTCTTTTCCCTTATCCGATAAAATGCTGTGTAACTAAACTCATTTATTGAGTCATTACTTATGAGTGAAGAAACATAGTTTAGCAATCTGATTTTGTTTTCCAGGTTTCTGGCTTGAGGCTCTGGTCACTGTTTGAACAGACCCTTGAAAAATGAGCCAACTCCTGTCTCTGAGAATCCTGGTAGGAGAGTTGAATGCACAGATATTTTCATTGTCATGGAAAACTAGTGTCACACTTTGGATTTCGTTTTTACCATTCACCGTGCATGGCCATGGCTGCCCTTCCCTGAAGCATTATAAAAATCTGTCTCCGACTTTGTTAGTAGTGAAACATATCCCACTCCTTTCCAATGTTTTTCCCAGGTCCAAGAGGAAGCGTTCAGAAATCTCTCATTTTATATCTGCCTCATCTGCTAAGTCCATGATTGTTGGCATGTAACGCAAGGTAACCCAAGAGCTTCTGAGCTTCTCATACCTGGTTTGACTTCATTTTTACCTAAAATAAATAATTAATGCTTATTCTCAAATTTTCTCTTTTGCTGAAAGACCTTATGGAAATCTAAGAGGGTGTGTTTTGTGAACTTTATAGAAAAGGGTGGAGTGTAGATTTAATTACACTAAAGCAATAAAAAAGAAAACTTTTTAAATTGTGTGGATGACGTGCAAATAGGCATATTAAAATTACCTGCACTGTCCAGGTGTTTTTCTAAGTTATTCAGTAGCTCGTGACTTTATTTAAAAAGACTCCTAGGGAAAATTCAGTACAAGGCTCTTGGTTCAAAATACTAATGAATATTAACAGCAAATTCTGGGGAAAATGGTTCAATTTGGGAGAAATATCTTTATGACTTTAGCTTTATAGTTTTATACCTTTCAAAAGGCACTGAAGATCAGAGACAGCATTTGCATCCACTGAACACAAATATAGTCAGGAGCAAGTCAGCAGAATTAAGATTACATAGATATGGATAATTACAGAGTAAGCGCTTATCTATAGAACTGATGTGAGGCATATTGTTGTTCTCCTTATCTATAAAACTATTTTTTGGCATGACATAGGAAACATCTTACTGATTCCTTAACAAGCATTTTGCTTTTTTCTCTAAAGCTACAAGAAATTAGAAAAAAGTTCCTTTCAGTTATGTGATTTTCAAACTATTGCCTTCAAGGATGATTTTTTCCACATATTTAGTCATGTTACAGTCTGTAACAGCTTAAGAAAAACAATTTCTGAGAGACTCTTAGCATGAGCTAAAGTAAACACAATACAGAAGATCTCAGGAGGAAGGACCCCGGCCATTCAGTGACCTGCCCACTGTGGTTTTCCTGCTCCCTCACCTGCTCCACACATATAGACCAGGAATATCACATATGGAAGGGAACACTAAAGCCAAAAAGTCCAGGGAGACTGCAATCACTCTCCATCCTGTCTAGTTCACAGAGGATGTGAACTGCATGTGCCATCAAACCTCACAGTGCGGAAGGAGTTATTCCCCACTGCCCACCTCGACAGATAAACCTTCCCTAAGGCTTATTTGTATTGGAAAGCGGTTGTGCCAAAGAACATTAAACTCACAAGCTGCTTGTGAACTAATAAGTTTCAAACTAGAGGTTTCAGCATGAAGAAAAGTATGAACTCGAGCAGGAAACATCAAGGTTGTGTCAGAATTGATCTTAGAAGGGTAGTATTATAACCACCGATCTTGGGAACTTCTCTGCGTGCTGCTTCCTTCTATTTTGAAACAAATGGACACTCAGGTGCCTGACTGACCCAGGAAGAGGTGTCAGAAAATTAATGAGTTATTAACACAGTCAAGGGATGGGCTGTGAGACAAAAACCTTAGGCCTTACTGAATCATTTGCAAGGTTCCTCTCTCAAGTCCTTTGATTTACCCTTCTTCCTCCAGGGAAGTATACAGAGAGTGGCTTGTCTGTGCGGCTACACTGACACAGGCCCTGTCCAGAGCCTTGTTGTTATATGGCGGCTCAGTCCTCAAACCTAGCTTATCTGCTCACTATAGCCTGTTATCCTGGTTCAGAGGGAAAACCAAGCCAAAACTTGAAACGCTTCACCATTAAGCTGGAAATAAATCTCCAGTCACCCGCCTTTCTTCAAAGAGACTAACAGTATTCACCGCAATTCTCAAGCTTTCCCAGAGCGCTCTGCTTGCCTCTAGGTTTGCCTGGAGAACTGAGCCATCTTTTCAAATGAAATCCCTGCTTGCTTCTCCCACGCCAGCCCATTCCTGCTTGTGCAGACATTCCCAAAAGCCCAGCCAGAGTCAGCAAGTTCTCCAGGATGCGGATAATCTTCAGCCTAGTTAACCACTCTCTTAGGAGGCAGAAAAAGAGAAAATAGCCGCCTTCTTCCCAAAAGGAATTCATAATTTGTTTATACTACTGTACCCTCATGACGGCCTGATAGACTTTCATTCATGAGATACATGACCTCCAGAGAGGTTGTGGAGTCTCCTTCTCTGGAGATCTTCAAGACCCGCTTGGATGCAGCCCTGTGCCACGTGCTCTAGGTGGCCCTGCGTGTGCAGGGAGGTTGGACTAGATGACCTCTAGAGGTCCCTTCCAACCTTAGGCATTCTGTGATTCTTGAATGTTCACACTAAAAACAGGAATAACTATGTGGGAGAAGCCTTTGATGGGCTAGTCCTGACAAAAGGATTCAACTCTTTCTATCCAGGACACATGCCCCAGGATGGCCTTGCAGACTGAACATATACAAACCAAGTCAGTGATCCATGCTGAAGCTCCTGTTCCCCTGCTCACACCCTTGCAGGGACTGTTTCAGCTGGAGCCAGGGTGGAAGGTCTTATTCTCTTAGCTACTTGTTACACCTGTGGTTCTGGGAGAACTTGCATCTGTATAGCCACATACATTATTCAAATGGGAATCAGAAGTCTGGTTCCTCTCATTCCACTCCTTTATAATATCAACTATTCCAACATAGTTGGAATTGCTGGTTTTAAGAAGAATAGAGTGACTGCTGCTGACCCCTTCTCCTGAAATTTCTTCGGAAGAGCAATCAATATTGAATTTTCATTAAGCTGATCTTTCTGGTGGCACGTTTCTTATTTAATCATAGTGCATTTCTGTTCCTCAGAATTAAAATTTATGGTTTAGTCAAGAACAGCCATGTCCACATACCATACAACAATGATGGTAAGGTTCTTTCCTCTAAGACTTAAATGCCAGTGTTTTCAAGCTTAAAACTCTGACAGCTAAATGAATTCCTCAGGGCAACTACATATTCATGTGAGCTGAGAGCAAACAGTAAGCACACCACAAGTCAGAAAAACAGCAATGTGACTGCATGCTCTTCAGTCAACTCGTGAATAATGCAAATGGAAAGTCAGAAATTAAACATCCCACCTTTGCATTTGCAATTAAGGCTATTCATTACCACAAATGATACTTTCGTAACAAGGCCTGCTGTAACTTTTCACTTTGATGGGATTAAAAAGGTTTTGCTGGAAAACACCTATTTTCTCTAAATGCAAACTAGACTCTGACCATTTCACCTGCATCCTGTTCACGATGATATTTATTATGTTATGTTCATCTTTTAAGCAGTCAGAATGCTGACCATCACATTGCTTACTCTTTGGCACCTCGCAGAGAGTCTGCAGACTTGAAAGACTGTTGGGAATTCTTTATATTCTTTAGATAAGACATCTTTGAAGAACTCCTCTTTATGCATATCTCCTCAAGCCACTGAAAGCCATCAATTATAATCTCACTGTCACAATTGTAATCTTCCTATCTCCCATACTAAGTGTTTCTCCATTCCCCTTTTACAAAGGGGAAAATAATTTTTTCTCTTTTTTTTTTCTGAAAGTGACAGTCCAGCTTCTTGCTGTCTCCATATTTTAAGAGTCACAACTGAAGACTGGATTCTTCTTGCTGAAGAATCCAAGCTCAAGCTAAGCTCAGAAGAGGCAAGCCTGCACAGGTCCCAGTATACAATGCAGTCCACTTTATGCAACATCCAAATTATTTTATTCCCTGAACTCCATAAGGGATTTTGACTTGTACATGGACAAATCAACACTAATTACAATATGCAAATTGAATCTAGTTTAGGGTAGACATACAGGTGATAGACATACAGGTTGCATCTTGCAACTTCCAACATTGATTAAAAGATAATTATCCTAAATTAGTGGAAAAGAATAGGCAAAGAATCTTACTGAGTGTCTGTGATTATACGTGACGCTAAAGTGCAGAACATTACATACTTTCAAGGAGTAGACAGATGGATTAATATGATAGGTAAAGAAAGTGTGAACAGTGCACCTCTTATGTTTCAGTTTGTGCCCATTGCCATTTCTCCTGTCATTGGACAGCACTAGAGTCTGGCTCCATCTCCTCTCCTCTCCTCTTCTCTCTTTTCCATCTCCCCTCCTCTCCGTCTCCTTTCCTCTTCTCTTGGCTGAGCAGTCCCAATTGTCGCAACCTTCCTCACATGAGAGATGCTCCAATCCCTCAGTCATCTTGGTGGCCATTCACAGGACTCACTCCAGTAGCTCCATGTCTCTCTTGTACTGGGGAGTCCAGAACTGGATCCAGCCTTCCAGGTGTGGCCTCACCAGGGCTGAGTCGTGGAGAGGAAGCACCACAGTGCCTGCCCGCTCTCAGAAGTGCTCTTTCCTCCTCCCCCAGACCTTCTCCAAAGTCGACCTCTAACCACCTCCTGGGGCTGGACCAGAAGTGCCCCCTTGTGGTACACACGAATCACCTTCGCCCATGCCCTGCTCTCCAAGTTTCAGCTTCTGTGAAGCATTCTAACTGCCCATATCTAGGCCAACCAGAAGAGCAGGGCTGTCCCGTGCTGCCTCCACAGCCACTCCTGTTGCACTGGCTTTGCACTGGGCTCCAGGCATTCAAGAGGATGGCTGAGCCTATGGCAGAAGGGTCAGGGCTACCACATTATAAGGTGTAAGGGAATAAAGCAGAGTGCTAAGCCCATCGGCAGGCAGTTCCTCGGACAGCATGTGTGAAATTATGTTGTTTAGTCCATCCCAGATGCAGACCTTTGCATTTGCCTTTGCTGAACTTCATGAAACTCCTGTCAGTCCATTTCTCAGCATGTTCATTCCTCCAAATAGTAGCTGAATCCTCCAACATATCACTTTTCAGTATTACTCCCAACCTTTCTGAGGGTGTATTCCCTCTTATTGTCAAAGTTATTAAGACACTGAACAGTATTGAGTCAGTCTCTGAGGGATGGCACCAGAAACTGGCTGTCAGCTGAGCTCAGTGTTATCAGTGTCACAGCTCTCCCTGCTCAGCAGTTCAGCCTTCTGCCCAACCACCCTGCAGCGCACAGGTTGCTGCACATATACTATGGGAGACCATGTTGAAGCCTTTCCTACTGTCAAGATGAACACATCCACTGCTCCTTTCTTATCCTCAGCAAGAAGCTTGATTCATATTTTGCTCTGAAGTTAACAACCTCTGTTGTCTGCAGTCGCAATGAGGAGTGGGATCCTCACTACCATCTGAGGCTTAAAGTATGCCAGGAGCTGAGAGGATACTACTGTTCCAGCATACAGATGCCAACCGTTGTTCTACGAAGATGCCCAGCATGACCACTTAGGCTGCTTTCATCTACTGTCTGGTCACAGCACCTTCTCTCTGTCCACTGTGAGTCCCAGCACAAGGCTTGGGAGCACAAAAGCATTCCACGGGAAAAGGCCAGAACTATTTTACAAGGGCAAAACATCAGTTTAAATATATGGCAATTGTTATCCAAGGATTTTCAGTCTGAGTTAGGTATTCACTAAGGCAAATTTCAAACTAGGTAGTGACAAATTGGTAAGGGTATCAGAAGAAAGCCTTATCATGGCCCTAAGTCTTCCCAACAACAAAAGAGGGTAAAATTTGCATCTGACACTGCTGGGATGAGCAGTGTTGAAGAGTGGATGGGAAAAGTTTTGGGTAACTGTACATAAGATTTGAAAATGTTTACAAAAAGGAGAAAAAGGGAGGAGTCCATTGATATTACAGTCTTTATGGATAAATTTGACTTGAGTTGGATGAAGATTTATCAAGACTTTGACTGTTTGAACATGGATAACTAAGCTACTCAATTACTGAAGACAGATTAAATCAGAACAGGTGAAGAAAAAAAACTACTGATATATAGACCACTGAGAATCTTGCCAAGAATGCAGCAATGTAACACTCTGAGCAAAAGTTGCAGCTACTGCTTGCTAACTGGAATTCTTTCCACGTACCTTCATACTCCCTATATCCTGCTTTCCAGAACTATTAAACAAATTAAGAAAAGGAAACCACCACTCCACCCATCCACCCTTCAAATCAAATTTAAATTGCACGGTGCATTATGCCTCCTCTGAATTACTCATCTTTTAGGGCTCCAGGTAGTTTGCAGAACACAAAGAAGCTTCATCCTCTCCTCTCTCAATAAATCCCTAATTAGCAAACTGTATTTTCTGGAGGTGCCATGAAGGTGGTTGCTAACATTATTGCAGTTGTCATTTTCAAAAGTGAAAAGATATTTTGATCTCAATACTAATATCAAAGAAAAACCTTATTTTACATTACACCTTGAAACATGACCACAAATATTTAGACCCAAATTTCAGTGTGATTCTCTTACCATATGGAAACAAACAAAAGCTGGGATTTATGACCACATTCTCAGTGTGCAAGCTACAGTGCAGGAAGTACAGGTACTACAGAAACCAGACAAGGTCATAAAACAGAGGTTGTTGACCCTAACCAACCTGTAATATTTAGACTATTGCTATTTTTTTTCTTGGGCAAGACAAGTCTAATTCTGTTTCCTGTTGTTTCAAACTTTTGAGAAAAAGTAATGACAAGTCATTCAATATCTAAGTCCTTCCATATTTTGCTCTGAGCTAGTGCAAGAGAAGCAGGAGCAGCATTATAGGTGCCTTCACAAGAAATATGTACAGTGACTATGAGGGTAAAATGAAGATCATTCTCCATTATAGACACATTCTCTTTTTGTCAACACTCACAGCTTGAAATGAGTAGAAGAACTGAACTCCACCCTGAGAAGTTCAATTTACTTTGGTTGATAGGTATAACCTCCAATAAAACCTGCTCAAGAAGATCTATAAAAAAAAAACCTCAATAAAAAGCCTTGTAGTCAAATAACATTGTTCCTGCTGAATACTGAGGGTAATTCCTAACTGCTGCTGTCTATAATGATATCATGATGTATTTTTAAAGAAGCATGTCCTCAGAAGGACTTATGAGTAGTCACTTGAGTCTTGTAACTCTTATTTTACCCTGTACCCCCTATTATCAAGGGAAGCAATGATAAATAGGCAAAAAGAAATCTAATCCAATGACAGAAATATCTAAGAATATAAAATAATCAGTGAATTCATTTCCCTTAAATGATAGTACAGTTATTAAGAATGTTGCTGGTTTTTTTTTCCTGAAGACAAATACAGATTTTTTTGTTGTTGTTCTTGAATCTAGGACTCTTTCCCAGTACCCTGGCCAAGCTGCACAATTCAGAATGCCCAGAAGATTGACAAGCATCACAGGCTCCACGCTAAGCGTGACAATGGGATCCTAATCAAGTTGACAGGGTGCATATGTCTTACATGGGAAATTCACTAACACATCCTATAAGATCTCTGCCACACTTAAACAATGCAGCTTGGTGATATGCATTCTGCAGGTGCTGAGAAGAGTCAAGAAGTTCTGCAAATATTTCTTCAATACATGGAGATGGATATCTGTCAAACAAGCTAGTATTATTGGATTCCTTGAAATCTAGGCACAAATGAATAGCCTGTGTTTCTCCTCTGTCAGACCTATTCAAAAGATCTTACTTCTTCTGTAATATTAGGCTTTTTTTCACACTCTTGCAAAACTTCATCTGAAAATTGTAAGAGGCATAGTTTCTTCTGAGCCATCTTGATTGTAATTTTAATGCACTGAACCTACACAATACATTGTCAAGTATCTCCTTAGAAATATTTCCTATAAGAAGCAGATCCAGAACCTCCACTGTAGCTATGCCTGGTGATGCTGGACCAATAGGTATATCCCTACATCTCAGTGCAGTACTGCTATGCATTCCATAGAATTCAGTGGGTATGCAACATGAACAAAAGGACACACTTGTGCATTCAGGAAGTTTAATTTCTTACATAGCTAATAATCATTGCCGGGATTCAGTAAGAAGTAAATGCCAGCTGGAGGAATTAGATCAGTCAATACAGAGGCTTCATAGTTAATACTTAGCATTAATGCAGGAGTCTGGACCACCCACTTGACATAATACAGAATCACAGAATAGCCGAGGTTGGAAGAGAGCGCTGGTCATCACCTGGTCAAAACCCCCGTTCAAGCTGGGTCAGTTAAGTCAGTTGTCAGGATCCTGTACAGTTGAGTTCTGATCATCTCCAAGGATGTAGATTCCAAAATCTCTCTGAGCAACCTGTTCCAGTGTCCTACTGCTCTCAGAGTGAAGTGTTTTCCTATGGGCAGATGGAAATTCCTGTGTTTCAGTTTGTGCTCATTGCCTCTCATCCTGTCACTGGGCACCACTGAGAACAGTCTGGCTCCATCTTCTTTTCACTCTCAGATATTTTTACCTATTGACAAAATCTCCCCTCAGTCATAAATTCCTGAGACCTAGTCCCAGCTTTCTCAGCTTACATGAGAGATGCTCCAGTCCCTTCATCACCGTCGTGGCCCTTCAGTAGACTCACTCCAGTAGCTCCGTATCTCTCCTGTGCTGCAGAGCCCAGAACTGCACTCCAGGTGTGGTCTCACCAGGGCTAAGCAGGGAGGAAGGATCAGCTTCCTTCATTTGCTGGTAATGCTCTTCCTAATGCAGCCTAATGCAGTCATTATTGGCTCCCTTTGCCATATGGCCACACTGCTGGCTCATGGTCAACTTGTTCACCACACAAAGTCAGTCAGAAGTTCTAGGTCCTGCTGTGCAAAGCTGCCTTCCAGCTGCTCTGTGACACCAGCCTCAGCTGATGCAGGGAGTTATTCCTCCCAGGTGCAGAACTTTGTGCTTCCCTTTGTTGAACTTGTTGAGTTCAGGAAGATCCAGGCAACGATGGCGTTGACTATGTGTTTTTATAGTTCACAGAACTTAATGTTTTCTAACTGTCATGTGTTGATTTTTTGTATGGCGTATTTTGTATTACATGCCACATCCTTGCTCTGCTTTGACTTAAAAATTCCTTTCCAGCCATGGAGACTCCTTCTCAATTTCCCTAGCAGTGGTGAATCAGTTGCTTAGGAAGACACACATTCACCCCCAAAACTTCCAAATTTATTATGATAAACTAGCATTCATTTTGATTTTTCCTAAAATAATCCATTATGTTTTCTATATTGCTACAACTTGCTATTTATAACCAACAGAGGCATTTTTGTGGTGGGGGTCTGGCGGACAGCTGAGGCAAAGAATTAGGATAGCACTGCAAGGGAAGATGCTGCCAACTCCAAATGACATCCTTCAGTGAGTGTAGCTATGATTTAAATCAGAATTGGTGGTGGTAATTTCAAAATTTAAAAAAAAGCTTAAGAGTATAAACAATCAAAAACATAAAGCTAAAGAAGAGCTTTAAAATAGATTTTCTATATGCATTTTTAAATGTCTTTTTTTAAAAAAAAATGCTGTTTAAATGTCCACATTTTTTAATAAAAATTGGAGGAAAACTTCTGTACTTTCTCAAGAAAACCGACCCCCGTCACACTGCAGCCTCCTTTCAGGCAGTTGTAGCAAAAATATATTTCCCAAGTATTTAAATGTTACAAAGCCTAACTGTTAGAAAGAACTCTATCTTTTGCCCAGTTTCCTACCCATTCAAAATGTGTCCCTGTTTTTGCTATAACCTTGTGTGATTTGGGGTTACACCGTCATTCTTCATTTGCCATTGTCTCAGGCTTCCATGTGTAAAAATTCCCCATTTCCTCTGGGGGACTCAGAAGTATTCAGACTACAACTTGTTTGGATCAAAAATAATTTTTCAGTATGTTTGTTCAGTGCTTATTGTCACTAATTCTTGGCTTTGACTGACAGTCAGAGGCAAGCAACACTCTGCTAACCTCCTCTGTAGCAGAAATTAAAAACTCAATTCATGGGTATTTTTCAGGTGAAGAATACCTTCCATATTACCATATAAACAAGGATATGCTTTTATCAAAAATACAAAGAAGGCTGAAATGGAGAGATTTAGTCACAATAAAATACTTAGTTCTTTCTCTTTTCTGTTTAAATGATAATTGCCCGCTTGAAGCATGTTTGCCAGTAAGCCATTGTGTGGCTCCTATTGAAAAGCTGTGTAAGAACAGAATTTAGGGATTAATTCTCTCTAAATGCTGAGTGGATGATATAAATGACATGCTTTTTAGGTAATTTAAGTAGGTTAGTAGATAGAATTTGATGTGTAAGTATTACTGGCAGTAAATTGCTATTCATTTCAAAAGTTTTAATTTGATTTAAGAATGCCTACTGTGAAAGATTGAAACTGGAGAATTAATAGTGCCACGGTCTTTCAGTGATAGAGATTTTTTATTAGACTTTTATTGCATTTATTAGATATTAATTGCAACATTATCACAGCAGTGGTTACAGGTTTGTGAGACAGAAAGTCATCACAAGTGTAGGTAGAAACTGAACTGCTCCATTTCTTGATTTTTCATCTGATGTTTTTCATCTCTTGTTATCAGACAAATTTAGTATTGAGGCATTGCTCACATCTGCAATACTATTGGCAATTTCTTTTTTAATATGCCAGGATAATTTGTCAGGATGAAAATTAGCTTACTTTTAAAATAATCTTTGTTCTTCAAAGCACTGATAATCGGGAGATTTTTACATCTCGCATTTTTGCAAGGGTCTGACACAGAAGAGCTGAATATGATAACAACACCCACATGGTTTTTACTTTAGCAGTTTACTACAACTATATAGCTGCTGCAGGGCCACACTAAGCCACACTGTTTTCCTTAAAATGTTAAAATGTTTCATAGAATCACAGAATCACGACTGGAAAAGGTCTTGGCAATCAACGAGCCCAGCCGTAAACCCATCCCCACGCTGCCCGCTAAAACGCGTCCCCGAGCGCCTCATCCACACGTTTTCCTGTGCGCTCCCAGGGACGGGGACTCCACCGCTTCCCTGCAGCCTGTTCTGGTGCTTCACCTCTCCTTCTGTGTGGAAATCTTTCCTAATACCCAACTCGAACTTCCCCCGGGGCAACTTGAGGCCATTTCCTCTTGTCCTATGGGTCCTTACTCCGGGGAAGAGTCCGACCCCCGCCGCACTGCGGCCTCCTTTCAGGCCGTTGCAGAGAGCAATAAGGTTGATAAGATCCTTAAAATGTTCTCTTTATATAAATATATGTATATATATATATGTATTGCTTACACAAGTCAGTATTGCATATCCCATCAACAGCTCTGGTGCTTGAAAAGTAAAATCTTGAAGGTAGTAGAGAAGTTAAAGTTGAGGAAATAATTCAAAGAAAGTATTTCGAGTGGAAAAAAGGCTACATGTGACACTTTACTGCCGACAGCAACGTCACGATTAAGGGAGAGGGTTTCACCATTGGTTGAGTACGAAGGACGTCGAGGGCAACAGCAGCCCAGGCTCCCCAGCGCCCATCGCGGAACCAGGCGGTTCAAACCGCCGCCGCCGCAGATAAACGCCCAACGTCGCCGCGCGGCGCCGCAGGGCCGCCGGCCGCAGGGGGCGCGCGCGCGCGCATG
>VWPW01010660.1:256409-312975 GCA_013389825.1 Crypturellus undulatus
CGCGTCCGCGGGCGAGGCCCGGCGGGCGGAGCGGGGCTGCGCGCGCGCGGGCGGGCGCCGCTTACATAACCGCGGCCGTTGGGCGCCGCGCGCTGCGCGGGGGGAGCGACGGTTGGGGCCGTTAGGGCCGTGAAAGCCCCTTTGCCGCTGCGGTCCCGCCGTTCGGCTGTCCGCCGCGGGTAGCGGCAGTGAGAAAGGGGATCCCCAGCGTCACCATCGCCTTCCTTGCAGCTTGGGGGCTTCTCGGATTCCCGCCTTGCCCAGTAATAATAATAATAACACTATCTGCAGCCTCTGCGGCTTTTGTGTTGGCGTTAGTCTCGTTGCGTAGCCCGGAGAGTCTGCTTGGAAAGCTGACACGGGAAAATGACGTGGGAGCTGCCGCACTTTCCAGCCTCTTTCTCCTGCAACTGATTAATGTGTAGTGACTTATCCTCGTGTTTAAAAAAAAAAAAAAAAACTTGTCATAGAGATTCAGGGTAGTGTACTTCTGATGCGTAGTTTTAAATTTTAGGGGTATTTCTTGAGGTGAAATCTAATGTGGCTGTGTTGCCTCAGCCTTTGCAGCTACCCACTTCAGTTCGGATAATGCTGAGCTCTACAGTGCCAGCTAATAATGCAGAGCTCTCATAATCGTGGATTTCACTTGATGTTATAGCACAAAAACAAGTGTCAACTTTTTTAATGTTCCCTACGGTATTTGAGATTTGTTTGTCATCTCTTAAGCAATAACTGCAAATGTGTATTGCAACAGCAAGGCAGCTAGAAGGAATAATTTAAGTGTCTTAGCTTTTCTTACTTATGCGTCATTACAAATGCAACTTTTCATCCAGTGACACTTGATGTTATTTTTCTAGCTTGTGAAGATTAAAAAGAAAAACAACAAAAAACAGAAAACAGGAAAAATACAAAGCAACGGTTGAAATAGACATCTACTAACCAATGGAAATTTCTACATACTGCAGGCAGTGTAGTGCTCATGGAAACATCATGGTTTAGCAAAATATTAGCTGTTTTGAAATCGAATGAGCTTGAGAATTGCTTACTACAGCTCTTAATTGTCATGCTTGGGTTACTCGGACAGATCACATGAGCAAAGTGACTTTGATTTGACATCTAGTTGCCCAGAAGAGTTGGCTTATAGCAAACCATGAAGTGGAGTCTCAGAAATCACCAGTTGAGATCTCACCGCTCCAGTAGTTGGTAACTCCATCTCACTGGGTTTAATCTGAAAAGTAAAACTGGGTATTTGTTGCAGAATAGGTTTTGAGTTATACAAGTGTAAATGTGGTAAAAGTGGTAGGAGTTGATTTTACAGACCCTTATAGGATTTAGTTTCCTGAGGAGAGACCACAAAAGGAAGGAGGAGGTTATTAATGATATCTCAGGACATCGGCTCATTGCCTGAATTAAACTTTAGTCTCATACATTGCTCTTGGAATTTAGACTTTCCTATGTATTTATGCCCATATATCGTCTCATATATTATAGTCTTATCAGTGTTGCCATCAAAAGGTCTGAGTGTTATTGAAAGTAAGTAGTCTACAGAATCACCTTCTGCAAGTGGCACTAAAGCATTATAACTTTTCCTACAGCCTCAAAATTCAGTTGCAGTATTAAGATATTGAATTATTTCGGAAATGTAAAATGTCAAATGGACTTTTCATAGCTGCTTGTAACATTAGTGATATTTTCGCCATTTTGTTTCTGAAGGATACTTCTGTTGTCTGAGTTGTGTGGTGGAGTTAGGAGACCGACTGAATGGTGAGAGTTCACATAAAGATGGCTGGACTGGGTTAGTAGGTCTGTATAGTAACATGAAGAAGTAAGTAAGGACAGTAAGTGGCCTTAGACCAGACTTGAGACATCGTATTTCTCAGTGGCGTCTGAGGAAGTAGTTTCTTTCTGTGAAGGATAGGGATAGAGCTTATCAGAGCCTCACAGGCATTGCGCACCTCTGTAGTGCAGTATTTGCTACATCTTGCCAGAGTGAGGGGTATGTGTTCTTGCGACATGCCCATGGACTTGTTATGTATATATGTATTTAACCCTAATCCCTCAGACAGGATGGGTAACTGTTCAAGAAGTATCTCTTCTCTAGAAAACCACAGCCATATGTGAATATAGGAGTTTATGAAAACTACTATGTAGAGGTAGTGCAATCTTTCAGGTAGCTACTTCTATGAGATGTACCTCTCTTGCTTTCTAGCTGAATCAGTCTGTTGCTATCTAATGCAATCCCATCAAATATTACAGTAATGAAGAGGCTCTATTAGAGGTATTAGGCAGAGGCTCTGTCTCTGGGGGACTAAAGAAATGCATTAGGCAAGATCGTTATTTTCAGGATACATGCATGAAGAACAGTATGCAAAGTGTGTGCACACATTGAGAACAGTAACCGTTGCGCAGTGGAATTTCCTTTGAACATGACAACAACACAGATTATATGGTTCAAATTTAAATGTTGACCTGAAAGGTGGTTTGTTGATTTGAAGCTGTTACATCTTATATATTTGTTTAGATGGGATTTGTTTAGGAGGGATTATCTGAAAATTCTGATACCTAAATTAAGGTTTAAATTACCTTAGCATCCAGAAGAAGGAAATTCTTTTCTGAATACAGAATTCCTTTGCTGTCAGTAGAGCAAATTCTGTTTTTTCACAGCAGTCCGGAGAATGAGTGAATAGGCAGCTCTAATAGCCTGTGGACCTTTAGTGTGTGCGCAGAGATCTATGAAGGTCCTACAGACAAAACTGTGTGTAACTTGCTTTCTTTTGTGTCAACGAGTATTCTTACAGAAACAATTTAACATCAGTTTAAGCTGATATGACTACTACTTCGTGCATCTTTCCCATCTGCCCCATCTCATCACTTGCATTGGGTGTAGCGCTTGTCTGGCTTGGTGAGGCTCCTCCAGCATACAGAGCTGCCAACTTCTTATTGTAGTGAAGTAGCTCAGGTAACAATCCAAAGACTGCCCCATAAAGACTGGGATGTGGCAGCTAACTCTTAGATCCAGGCTGTAAGTTGAAGACTTAGATCTGTTTCGTGAAGTCTTTGGGAAATACTCTTTATGATTTAAAATAAATAAAATATCGCTTGCTGCCTAAAGTGATGGCTTCATTTTTTCTTATCCTGTGTGGGTTCTTGACGTTTGCAGTGATACCCCGTTGCTCACTACGACTATCGTAGAAGCATTTTTTATGTTTCTGTGTGTGTAGCATCACTGATGAATTAATTTTGAATTAATTTTAGACTTTCTGCCTGTGAGAATTTGTTTAAATCTCAATTGTTTGGGTACCAAATTATGCCCACAGATACATGATTTTTAACTTGAAATTTGCTATCTTCCCTTTTATTCCAAAAATACATTTTTAATATAAGTAGAAGTGCAAAAACATGAAAGATGGAGTAAAGGAAAGACAACATGCTTTCATCTGTAAATAAAGAAATAAAATATTTTTATCTAAATGTAGTTGTGTTTAAGTGCTCTAGGTAATCAGCTGGTATTAGAGTAGACTTCTGTCCTCTTCAAGGAGAAGTGTACATTCACTTTGCTCATAAAATATATTGCAATTTTAAGTTGCGATAAAATGAAAAAATGAAACATTAAAGAAGCTGCTGGATTCCTATGAAACAAGGAATAGATAATGTATTTTCTTTTGTGACTTGCTTGCTAAATGGTGGCCTTATTCCATTTAAGTATGAGCCCTCCCCAAATTCCTGGTGGTTATGGTCCTTCTTCCCCAGTTTCTCAGGAGCATCAAGTAAAATGCTTGTTAGGTTCAAGAGCAACAAATGTTTAAGTCATTGTTAGCCGTTGCTAAATCTCTTCTGATAAGTTGCCTAGCTTGTGCAACACTCCGATGGAATATAATTACTCCGTTAGAAAGTTTTTTTTTTTTTTTTTTCTGAAGGATACTTCTGCATATATTTTTAGTGTGTGTTTATGCTAAGTATTTTAAATCGCAAAGTATCATTTTAATGTATTTTCTGACATGAGTAGAAGGATAATGTTCTTGTTGTTTTCTTCTGGTGATCTCTGAGTCTTCATATCTTATATCAGGCAGAATTGGTCTTTCAGCCTCTTGGAATTTAAATTATTTTGAGGCCATTTTGTTATATGGCAAAGTTTCTAGGGTATCATTATCTAACTTGTCTTGTAAATGTCAGTTTTTTGAGCTAAAGTGTAATAAGCTTTACACTCTGCCCAGCAGATATATGCCGGGTCTGTCGGTCTGAAGGAACACCTGAGAAACCCCTCTATCATCCATGTGTGTGTACTGGCAGTATTAAATTTATACATCAAGAATGGTAAGTCAAAATCTACTGAAACACTCAGCTTGTTTCTAAAAATGATATTTTCTAAGTTCAGGTGTAGTAGATATAGGCAATTTTCAGAAGCAACATATTGGAGGTTTTGATGTTTCTTGCCTGACTGACCATTACATTTCACAAAGAATTTAGTAAGTGTATATGAAGAACAGGGAACTAATAATTATATGTACTTAGGACTAGAGTCCTGCTTGTTTGTTAACTTTGTGGAAACAGTAGGCAGAAAGAAATCAGGATTTTTTTCTCCCTTCTTTTTCCTTGAGATATATGCTTGATCAGGGAAATGAGGTAGCAAAACCTATTTCTGGTCTGTACCATATTCCTTTTGATGACATTTTAGTAGTCCTTTCACAAGCACTGCAGTTTTGTATCATAGAGTGTTTGTGCATGTATCACCACTTAGAATGTTTTTAAGAAATAATTGCACAAGACGATGTTCTTACGAGAATGTGTTTTGAGGGATTAGCCTTCTCAATAACATACACAAAGAATGTACTTTATCAATTATGTAAGAGTTTGAATTTGAAGAGTGTGCTTGCCTTTTTCACAATTTAAAACATAATGTATGAACTAAATAAGTTTAATAAGCACAGAGATTGCTATAGTACCATTATACTGCTTTATGCTAGCAGGTAGTGAGATGATATGTTTTTATTAATGCAGTGAGATGAGGAGAGATATATCATTAATCATTATCATTAATATGATTACTTTTTATTACAGCTTAGTTCAGTGGCTTAAACACAGCAGAAAAGAATACTGTGAACTATGTAAGCACAGATTTGCTTTCACACCAAGTAAGTATGTTTTACTGCTCTTGTTTTCTGTTTTTTTTTTTTTTTTTTTTTTCATTTCTTAGCATTTGTTGAGATGGTAACTACCCAGTATTGCATTATCTGTTACCTTGGATTAAACTAAATTCAAGAACGACTATCTTTATATAGTTCCCTGAGAGGTATAATCAGCTTCCAGGTTTTATTTGTTAAGTTTTTTGAAAAAGGTGTTGTATTACCTTGACTTAGAAGATTTTCACACTAACAGTGGTCTTTGTTCTGCTCTTCTCTAAGGCCTAATTAACTACATTCAAAATTATGTTCTGCTACTAGGTCCTCAGTAAAACTTAGTGTGCAAGACAAGGAACCTACAGTTACTGAATTATAAGTAAGCCAGATTTACTGGTTGCTAGGAGGAGAGAATACTACATAGTGGTGCATGAAAAAGGACAATTTTTTCTTTTTTTTTTTCTTTTTTTTTTTAGGTTTACGACTAAAGTTTTAAATAAATTACCCTTTATATTATTTAATAGTGTTAGTAGAATAATCTTCATTGTCCTTATCAACAAAGAGGTTCCTGCAGAAGTTTTTCTTGGCTGACATAGCTGTCAGTGGTATGACTTATAACATAGGTGCAACTTATTGGCATATGAGAAAACATAATTGAATTACTTGAGGGCTTAATAAATTGTTATCTGAGACTTGAAATTGGTAAAAAATGTCTTCCCCATGCTGTAGAGTACTTCCTCCATGCGCAGCCTGTGGAAAAGGTTTGTGTATTCTCCTCTGTCACCCACTGGCCACCCTTCCACCCTTCATATGTAGCATCCCCATTTGGTGGTGGTTACTTGGCATTCCACACCCAAGTAGCATTTCATTCCTGCCAGGCCGCAGCCAGTAGTAGCTTGTGCCCTCTAGCACATATTCCTCCTGTAGTCTCTATCGAGCCTGTCTTATCTCATTGTTTCCCTCCAACCCAATATTTAGGCAGATAGGGTTTCCTCAGTTTTTCTCATCCCTATTTATGAAGATCATCTGGAACTTCAGTATGGAGATTGGAGCTTCTTGTGGGAAGCAGAAGGAAAGCTGGGCAGAAGTTGCAGGAGATCTATGCATTGGAGAGAGGATGGCAAAGCAGAGATGGAATTGGAGATGGGCTTAATGTGTCTGCCAGTCATCCAAAATGAAGTGGCCTATGAGCATGCCAGGTTGAAAGCCCTTTCTGTCAAGTTAGTTTATCATGTAACGTGGGAGAATAAATGCGTGCCTGTAATCAGTATCTGTGGTTCAAGTGACAGGCCAGAGTAATGCTAGCAACTCCTCAGGTTGTTTTGCCTGCAGGGCTGTCGCTATCATTCAGTCAAAAAAAAAAAAATGGTCCTTTGTTAGTGTAACTTTTTGTAGACTAAGCATGTGGGGTTTTCATAAAATATTCTGAGTGGAGTTACTCTTTAAACTTGTCATGTCTTTAACTCTCATAGTATCTTGTGATCTCTTTAGCAGCTGAATTACTAGATTAGTTACTGTTTGGAAGGAAGAAGTAGAAAGTTTAACTTCCATTTTGGCAGTGTTATAAATATAACTATATAATATAATATAACTATTTTTTTTCTTCTGAATATTAACACAATTCTCTAAAATGTTTGGTCATGCAGACAAATGGCTTGATTTTCAAGTATGCATACTGAAGCTAAACTTTATATATTTTACAATCTATTCCCCTTTTGCCTTTCTTAAAACTATGCATGTAGCTATTAATAAAGACAAACCCACTAGCTTTGTCCTATTTTTAAAATTATGTGAAGGTATTTGTTTACTTCTACCTTTTCTATCTGAGTCTTTAAGTGGCACTTGCTCTGCATTCTTCTCCATGCCCCCCTCCACATCCTTCCTTTTGCTTGAGGTGTTATGATGCACTTCAGTGTCATGCTAAACACTGACTCATGAAAGAAGTGAGGCTTTTTTATTTTTCATGAGTAGGCAGTATTCAGAACCTCTGTTTTCTTTAGAGTTAGCATTGATATAAATATATTTAAAAATACAGATAGGGAAATGGATTTATCTAACCTTAGGCTGGTGTGTGAGATGAGTTGCTCCCTTGCTCCCCCTACTTCCTAAGTAGCTGCAGTGCTGATGAATGGTGAATGTGAAGGTTACTAAAGGTTAAGCTTATAAAATGTGAGGGAGCCATGAGGGGAAGTTGCTCTTCAGTTTGTGAGTCATTATTTTCTGAAATAAGCTTTTACTTTATGCAGGAGGTCTCTTTTGTAGCTTATCCTCTTTCCTCAAACTAGGTTTTTATAGCAAGGCTACCTTTTAGGTAGTTCTGAATGAGAGGACTCCTGGATTTAGAGTCTGCATACTTAGATTATTTTGAGATAACCAGACTTTACAGTTGGTGTAATAGAGCTAATAATAAAGAAAACAACACAGACAGAAAGAAAAAAAAATAAACTAGTGTGTTTTTTTTTTTTTCCTGTAACACTCAGGACACAATGTAAGGAATGTGTGGTGTGAATATGTTTTTGTTGTTTGCTTGGGCAGCTTTGTTTTGTTGGACAGCCATAGAATTTGTTTATTCTTATAGGAAGCCCTTGTGAAACAGGAATGCTTTGCAGTTGGCAGGACTTCTCCATGAGTGCCTTTTGAAGGGGCATATATAAGAACTGTTTCATAAGTGCTTTTTCTATGCAGTCTATTCTCCAGATATGCCTTCACGGCTTCCAATCCAAGACATCTTTGCTGGACTGGTTACGAGTATTGGCACAGCAATACGATACTGGTTTCACTATACGCTTGTGGCCTTTGCATGGTTGGGAGTAGTACCTCTTACAGCATGTAAGTATGAACTTTCTGTCTTGTAATACACTTAGACACGACAAAAATATTTTGCTTCGTATGACAGTATGACAGACATGATGGTTTATTTAAAAAATAAATATTTTTGTCTTTTGATATATTTTTCAGACAATTCTAGCTATTGTTACTCTCTTAAATAAGCCGTTAGACTTATTAGCCAGTTCTACAACAGAGGAAGATGTTAACAGAACGTCTGCGTTCAGATATATTGCTCAATCTTTATGAAATTTTTAATTTAGTATTACTTATTAATTTTAGGCTAGAGCAATGTAGTCCTGTTTTTTCTAACTATCTTGGAAATGAAAGTGCAAGTCTACTTTTTTTTAGTATAAAAAGCTAAAATCCTTTATAGTTATCTGTAAACTGAACACTTAAAGGTAAAATAGGCCTGTAAAGCAATCTTTTAAGTTTATCTTTGACATGTTGGGTTCAGTTACAAGAATATTTAGGAAACAAAGCTTTATCCCTTTCTTTGACAGTCTTCACATGTATAAGAAACACAGAATGGTAGTATTCTACGTTAATTATCTATAATATTCCCCAGGCAATATATGCAAAGGAATGTAGTTGTAGCAGTTTGCTTCAAAGATCACCAGTGTTCTTACAGAGTCAGATCTGTGTTTCTGCCACTGTCTAACAGCTGTCTTGTTCAGCAGTGAATTAAAATGCTACTTTTTTGAGTGTTGACTATTTAAAGTTATATGCAGTGGTACTTGCAAAATGGAAGATCCTTATGTAAGGAAGTTATGATGCTTCAGTATAATTCAAGTCTTCCACTATTTCTTATCTATTTGAGAGAAAAATGTTAAAAATGTCTTTGGAGCTTCATGGGATCTAGACTGTAGTTTCACACTCTATTTAGACTTAGTTGGTACCGCCCCTAAAACATGCAAAAAGGAAATGAATGAGTGAGAAAGGAATAGAGAAAATAAAGGCATAAATCAGCTTTAACTGAGGTTTTTTTTCATTCTGTAAACTGAATATGTGGAAAGAACATGCATGCAAGTTACTGTAGTATCCAGATTGAACTTCACTTTTCAAATGCAAAGGGAAAGAAAACTATTGATTCCATCAGGTAAAAATACAGAGAAGATGAAAAGAAAGACAGATACAATGTTCAGTCCAGAAAATGACTGGAACTGCATCTGTAAAAATATATATTGAACAAAATAACAGTAAACCAGTAAACCCCTCTCCCTCCACAGTTTCTCAACATGTCCTGTGCTTTCAGTTGTAGCTGGTGCTGGGTTAGTTTGAGTCTAGCCTCAACATGACACTAGTTATAAACGAATAAACTTATGTCTGTAGCCTGTCCTACCTGTGACAAAGTTTCTGCTTGACTAATTTTAACCTGATTGTTACCCCTGTCTTTTTTATTATCTGTTACTAACTTTTGTTTTAGGGACTTTTTTTCTTCCAACTTTGAGAATCACGAGTCATTCTGAATGTTACTGCAGTCTAAAAAATATTCTATCTAAATGCTCTAGTTATTGAAATGGAAGTTTCTGGAATACTGTCTTTTTTTTTTTCATGATAGCATGCAGGTACATGCTTCGGTGCATACGTCTGCCTGAAGGATGAAGTAGAACTGCATTTCTAGTGTAAAGTGCCTCTAATTCTCCTTATATCCTATTTTAGGCACCTATGCCATTGTCCTATGGGTCTGACTAATTTTCTGAAGTAGGCTGTATGCCTGAAGTAGATTGTATGATAGCTTATGTTTTTTTTTTAAAAAAGATCATGACTGAAGAATGGTAGTAAAGCTAGCATTAATATGCATCAGATATTAATCCATAAAATGATGGCATACAACATGAAATAGTTATGTCCTTGCTACAGGATATCATGAGTCTATATCACCAGGAGTTTATACAAATTGAAAATGCAATTGGATAAATTAATGGGAGAAAAATTCATCAAGGATTAATTAGCATAAAGATACTGCAGCAGAGGAACTTTGAGCTGTTCCTACAGTGCGTTTATTTGCTTGTTTCCAGCACACAGTATTGTGAACTGTTTCTTTGCATACCCCTCATTTCACTGAAAGCTAAGATTTTTTACTTGCGATAAGTTTATTTAAGAAACAGAAGGGGAGCAATTGCGGCTCTTTCCAAATGAGAGTACCATAAAACCAGGATTGTAACCACCTTTCTGTTTCTTTATGCAGGCCGCATCTACAAGTGCTTGTTTACTGGCTCTGTGAGCTCACTACTGACACTGCCGTTAGATATGCTGTCAACGTAAGTGCCTGGCTAGCGCCATACACATGATCCTTGTAGTCACAGGAAAACGACTGCTTTGAAAGTTAACACCTCTTTCAGTCACGCTTTTGTCTTCCCTGGTCTTAGGTTAGCTGCTACCCGTTTCCCTGTGCATAGCAGGAAGTTTGGCCATCTGATTTATAGTGCAAGCCATTTTACTTTGAAATCCTCAAAGATAATTGAATATATGAAGTGGGCCATGGTTAATTGGTTAATAATCCTGGTTAATAATCCCTTGAAAGATTTGTATTTCATGTCAAGAAATTTTATGTATTAGAATTTGCATTAGTCATTATAAATTCCTTTAAACTGTTATAAATTATTGTAAAACACTTTATAGCTGATGCTTCACAGTACAATATTAATGTAGATTTTTAATGTGATCCTGTACCATTTTCTTCTTTAATTTAGTTCTATCCATGGTGGGTGTCTTAGTTAATGAGATTTGTTGATTCACATCAAGAATATGAATCTTGTTTCATGTTTATATTTTTAATGCCATGGCTGCCATATACAGTTGAATATTGCCCATTTTATCTTTTAATCAATATATTTTATAGAGTTAGTAAATATGAACCCAGTACTGTTTGAGACTGTATTTTACTTTTTCATGCTTTTGGATTAAAGGGACTGAAATGAATTAGACTCATTTGCAAGTCAAGCACATTGAACAACTGTCCTATACTTTTCAGATAGATCAGGTTAATTTTTCTTTGAAGTACCCACTTTGGGTACTTCAGAGAGAGATAGTCACTGGAGGCTAATAACTGTTTTTCCTGTGATCTGCCAGTAAATACAGATGGATTCTTTAGTTGTCTGAGAAAAATCCAGAATTTTACCAGTAAAGTTAAAATACCTCATCTCTCATCTTCTCCTGACTACTGAATTGCAATCTGTGCTTGGGAAATAAATAAAGGACTTCAATAACGTGCCTAGTTTTAATGACACAGGACGTTTTATGTCAACATACCTTCCTGTGACAGTGCTGTTTTCAGTAGCCTCCATGTCTGTCTCTCCCTCGGGCTCTGTTCTTGTCCCTGTGGCATTCCTGTGCCTCAAGGGATAGCAGGGAATTTCTTATTTATTTTAAAAGCTTTTTCTAGCCAGTTCATTTTTTTGCCACTTTGTTTATTTACATTTTGCTCTAACTTCACAGGTTACTTTCCAACAGCCTTGTCATTAAATCTTGAAGAGGAGTTTTTTTTTTTTTTTTTACGCTGTCACTTAATATTTTAATGTTTTATTTTATTTTTTATTTTATTATCTGTTTTATTTTCTTTTTCTTTTTCAAAGGAATGACAATTTGTGTGGCAGTAGTCACTGCAAGTGGTTGTTACTTCAAAGAAAAGTTAATGGTTTAGAATAAGCTTTATAGTGAATCAAATCTGAATTCTATTCCTAGAAGAGCCAGAAGTTTGTTCAGCATAGTAATTTCATTTACTTAGTGGCTATCATGCTTCCTTTCTTACTCTTGAAGGGTGTTTTTCCTGAAGTACTGTTGAAGCTTTTTCTTCATAGTGAGTCAGATCCTGTTTTTGCAGGAATATTTATCTTTAAACAGTAGTGCCAGAGAGGAATAAAGCCTTTTATAAATAAGTGTTTATCTTGGCACTTCATACCATTCTTATGCATCCATTTACAGCTTTTCTATAAGAAATCTACTCTGAGCAGACTTTTAAAAACTAAATAAAAATTGCATACAAGTACTTTCTTCACCTAGGCAGATAAATGTAGCTTTTCACACAAGTGCTGTTGTATTTGTTGAACTGCAGCGGCGGAACTGCCTTCATTGTAACTAAGTTTTGCTGAGATTGGCTTGAATAAGCAAAATGTCATTGATTTTTAATTTTTCTTTTTAAACATTTCCCCTCTTTTAACAGGGAGAACTTACTGGCTGACTGTTTGCAGGGTTGTTTTGTTGTGACATGCACTCTGTGTGCTTTTATCAGCCTTGTTTGGTTGCGTGAACAGATTGTCCATGGTGGAGCGCCCCAGTGGCTAGAACAAAACCAGCAACAGCCACTCAATGGGGTTGGCCAACAAAATGAGGTAAAACTTAACTCAGTTGCTGAAAATAATGTATTTATTTACATACACAGCTTTTCTAAAATTTATCAGATCCAATATTAGTATCATTTATTGCATTGCATATCAACAAGTTGCACGTATTTCTGTAAAAAAACAGTAACATCAGTGCTTTGTACTGGTATATTTTTGAAGTTCTTTAACAAGGCATCTTAATAAATTTGCTTTGATAATTTGAGGCAAATACTTTTTAAATTTAATAAATCATTAGGAGTATTACAGGTTTGTATCTTTACACTTTTTGAGGAGAATTTTATGCATAAACTGAATTGTCAGCTGGGGTAAATAAAGATATGTGGTGTTTTTATGTTGTCATTTTCATAAGTATTTCAGTAGCTTGTGAAGTAACAGGTCAGTGCTCTATGAACAGTTGAAGGCTGTGGAACATCTGCATATGGAATTGCACTTGTTGGGTGCGTTACATCATGAAAGCATTAAAAATAGACACTCTTCTGTGTAATAATCTGCATCAACGTTTGCAGTGTCTGCAGAATTTCTAATACATTCTGTCCATGGTTTAAGACAGTTTGAATCGTCTCTTGTTACAGCATGAGATGGACATACTGGAGCAAGTCCAGCAAAGGGCCATAAAGATGATTAAGGGATTATAACTTCTGACATGCTGAGAAGAGGCTAACAGAGCTGGGATTGTTTAGTCTGGAGAAGAGGAGGCTCAGAGGAAGTGGGGTCTTACCAGTGTGCATAACTACCTGAAGGGAGGGTGTGAAGAGGATGGAGCCAGACTCTTCTCCATGGTAGTGAGCTCCGGGACAGGGGACGGTGGGCACAAGTTAACATATAGGAGTTTCACTCAAATGTAACAAAAAGCATTTTAAAATAAGGCTGACTGAACACTGGAACAGGTTGCCCAAGGAGGTCTTGAAGTCTTCATTATTGGATAAATTCAAAACCTGGCAGGACGTTGCCCTGAACAACCTGCTCTGGGGTAGGGGTGAAGGAGTGCAGGGTTGGACTACACAACCTCTAGAGGTCTTTCTCAACCACTGCTATTCTGTGATTCTTTAAGAAGCCTGGACACTTCTCTTGCTGTTTAGAGAGACTTATTCATGCCAAAATTAATGGTTATCTGAAAAATTGCATGTTATTTCTGGAAATGGATGTAACAAGGGTCTAATCAATTTAACTGAATACTGTATCTTGTTGCTGCAGGCTCAGGCTGTTGCAAATGGCGGTGTCGAAAACGCTGTACTCGATCAACCTGCCAATCCAGCTGCTGAGAACGTAGTCGTAGGTGAAAACCCTGACATTCAGGAGGAGCAGGTAGATGAAGAGGAAGAGGATAACGAAGACGAGGAAGATGCTGTAGTAGAAGATGCAGCAGATGCAAACAATGGAGCACAAGGTAACAGGTGACTCAAAACAGTAACGTTCTTCTATTTTTTCCTGAATATACATGAAACAGTTGTTGAAAATAGCTGTCATAATTCAAGAAAAGCATTTGTGTGTGCTTATTTGTTTCAAATACAGAAGCATTTGCTTACTGAAAACTATTAGCAGTAATGAGTTGAATGTCATGCACTTAGTTTTCTTGTTTAAATCATGGTATGGAGAATTTACATCCTGTCTTGGACAAGTCTGACAGGCATAAAAATGGTCCTTGTCTCCTCAGATGACATGAATTGGAATGCTTTGGAATGGGATCGTGCAGCAGAAGAGCTTACTTGGGAGCGAGTGAGTAAGAATCACTTTCACAAATTATTTGAGTTTTCTCTTAGATTTCTACTTGATGTAGTATTTGTAGTATTGAAATCTACTTGGGATAGATTCTGATACTGTTGCGTGGTATGAAAACTGGCAGTGAGAGGGCTTACTGACCCAAAGTCATCAAAATATTACAGAGGTACTTGAAAACTTTAGAAAAAAAACATTTTGCGTTTGGAATAAAGTAACAGCTTAAGATATCTTTTGGTAGAGATCTTTCTGATGGCTTCAACTTGGCCAAGTTAGAAAGTAAATTGCAGCTTGCACTGAGGATGCAGTTCCAGATGAGGAGTGTACTGATGTTGACTGATAAATAGCTTCTGTGGAAGTGTCCATCAAACTAAAGGAAAGAGAAAACTAAAAATTCTTGTACTTTTACCAAAAGATTCCAGTGTACCATCACTTCTGTTTTTATGAATCACATTTTCCATGGTTATAGCTTGAAATGTGTGTACACTATAATCATAGCAAATTGTGGAGAAACTGGGGAGCTACTTCTTAAACGTCAGAGTACAGAAGGCAGTAAATGTATGAGTAGTTTAAAACGCATTGCATGCTGCAAAAGCTACCTGGACGTAGATGCAGCAGCTTCATATGACTGATCATAATTACTAGTGCTCAAGACAGAGAGTTATAAATCTAGTCCTTCTGTTCTTAGTCCATGATGCAGTCAGTCTTGGCTGAGTGTAGAGATATAGAATTCATGTGGATAGTTGTGATATTTCTTTCATATCCAACACTATCTAATTTATTTTGAAAGACATTTAGTGAAAAAGGACATACATAATTTGAAGTTTCTGAACCCAAGTTTTGAATCTTGAAGACTGTTATATTTTTGAATGAATTTATGCACTGGGAACTGTGGACATATTTTGATGTAAAATGTTCTGATGCTTCTTCATGAATATAGAAATTACTTCTAATAAACTCGCGTAACTGTTTCTGATGCTGGTGTAGACAACAGACGTTTAGTTGGCATTTAGTATCAGAAGTGGAGTAGGCTTTTCAGTTATGCCAGTTTGTGAATATAACATGCAAGCTTTCTGAATTTTGAGATACACTTGCTTCTTATTTTACTTGGTAAAATATGTACAATTTTAATATCTTGGAACTTGGGAACAAAACTCTGGGACAAGATAACCTTGAACCTGGTATTTTATAACATTTATCAGGGATTACATATAGCTGGGTTGGCATAATGGAAGATCCTTGAAGAGAGGAGAGAGTTTTTGGATTGTGTCTTCCATTTTTGACTGTTCAGTGTATGCTTTCTGTAACAGCTGTTAGTAAAGGGAGGATTTGTTTCCTGTTTTCCCTAGCTGTAAACAAATTTCTTCTCTAAGCTTAAAACAATACAGTATAGCTGCATTACCAAATTATTAGTTCATTGAAGTTAAAATCTTAACCTTCTGCTTTTCTCAGGAAAGCATAAAGTAACATTTTTCAATCAGCAAAGTATTTCCTCTGATTTTGTAGTACAGAATTGTTTTATTAGTGTCTGGAAACAGCAGTATAATCATTAAATTCTCCTGCATATGTAAAAATATGTTGATTAGATTTCTCAAAGTCCTTGAAAGAAATAGCAAATAAATTAATTGATTATATATTTGGTTTGAATTCATGTGTATTAAGATAATTCTATGTAGATATCAGTGCCTTTGATTAACTGAGTTGGCTGCCTAGAATGAGAGGTAGTCTTTAAAAATCTTTATCTTTAAAAAATGGTGTCTGAAGTCTTTTGGTTAAGCAATAGAAAAGTTTATTTGTATTGGACATTAAAAATATTAGTGGAATTTCTGTGAAGCTTCTTTTATATATGTGTTGCTTAGCTTTTTCTGATGAATGAGTAAACTTAAATTTCTTTTTCTACTAGATGCTTGGGCTTGATGGCTCTCTGGTATTTTTGGTAAGTGAAATCCTGCATTTTAAGCATTTCTGTAGTGGGCTTATTTTTAAGAAAAAAAAAAAAACAAGGAGCTTTTCCTATTTTAAATTCTTACTTTAATATGAGGTACACTATTTAAAGAGATTTTCCTTTGAGTGTAACATGTTCAATCAAGTTGTCTTAATTTTAGGAGCTCCTAGTAGCACAGTATAGTACTCCCTAGAATTTCCCCTCTTGCATATTCTTTTAATACCAGTATGATTTTTTTTTTTTTTTTTTTTTTTTTTTAAGTCTCCACAGTAGTGGAGTATGTATCACTTCTAATTATTGGCTTCAAACTCTTTTTGGTGAAGAGATTTGAGCAAAGCTCTCCTAAAAAGCCCATTGTCTGAATCCACATTAATCCCTACCCTAACAAGCTCCCATGTATCGTGCACAGCATCTAGTGGCCTTAGGGGCAGGCGTTGGAAAGTTTCCTCCTGCTGCCCCTTGTACCTGGTGGTTGGAAATCTCTATCCCTGGCATCAGGGGAAGGGAATAGCAAGCGCAAAAGGCTAATGATAGTGAAACTTTAACCCATCGCAGCTACATTCATCAGAAATTGTCTGTCAGGTCTTTTATTTTAAAAACAGAAGTCACTTCTCTTTTAAAGGGGAAAATATTTGTGCTGTCTTGCAGCTGTATAATTTTGGCTTTGTTTCATTTGTGAAAGGACTGGTCTGTTTCCTTAGATATTAGTATGTGTGTTAGCCACCAAAGTGGTTAAATGCCACATGTTTAAAATAATGTTTCATGTTTAATGTAATGTCACATATTGAAAATAACCAAGTCTGTCATTAGTAACTACTATTACTGTTAGTCTGAAAGGAATTAAAACTCCAGAATACTTGAGGGATGGGTTCATCAGCTTAGTTAAATGAAATACAAAAATTAAATGAGCTATGTCATTTTTTTAAAATGTATTTCTTGCCACAAAGTCTGCTTTTTAAAAGTTCAGAAGAATATTTCTCATTCGTAGAACAAATATTCATCTACATTTCATGTGACTGTTTAGAAACAAAATTTCTACAAAATAAAAACTATGATGCAAATTTACATGCTCCTACCCAGAAGAGTGCCCATGAGTGCAAACAGATGCTTGCATAATATCTCCTGTGTGTTTTTGTTGGAATTATACAAGTTTCATAGTTCTGGTTTTAGATATGCAAATGGAAATAATATAGGAATAATAATTATTATAATAATTCCCATAACTAATAATACTGTAATTAGTACTATTTAAAAATTAAAATTAAAATTTATTATTAAAATAATTATTGTGGAGATACAATGCAGTTGAAATTAGATACGAAAGTAAAGTCACTGTACTTAAATGATTGATATTTATGTACTGCTTCCTTATCTTCATCCTCTCTCCCTCCCATGCTCTTGCAGGAACATGTCTTTTGGGTGGTATCTTTGAATACATTGTTCATACTTGTATTCGGTAAGTATGATTTGCTCCTAGTTTAAAAATCGCCTTTCTTTGAGAAGGCAGAAGGCAGGCTAATTTTAAGGCTGTTCTTAATTATCTCAGAGTCGATGGATTTCTGATTTTTTAAAACAGAATCACAAATGAACTGTGACTTTTTAAATTCCTTTAAGTGAATGGCACTGCATTCGGAGTACATAACTTAAAGAAAAATATTCATGATAATACAATTATGATTTAAAGAAGGAAGACTAAAATAATTATTTCGTGTGGCCTGGCTGACATCAGGCTTTCAGAATAATGCCAAAGGATAAAACTTGTGGAATTTCATCTACGAACAGCTGCACTATTTTTAGGTATCAGAGACTAGTAGCGTCCTTACAGTTTTCTCTAAAAAGTTCACTTCTGCCATGAAGAATCCATTTTTGGAACATCTAAATCTGCCTCTGCTTGCAGTTGTGTTAGATGAACTTGCATTTCCCCTCTGTTGTGCCTGCAGAAAGGCAGGTAACTGATTATACAGGGACACTTGTTTGTTTTCTCCAAGATGCTCCTGAGAGACAGTAGTCAGAGCATTAGACCATGATTCAGTGTCAAATCTGCTTGTACCACAGAGCTCTTAAGCCACTGAGCTGGAGTAACAGCTATTCTCTGAGCCACTGATCTTGACGTTTTAACTAGTGATAGAAGCTTCAGGACTACAGGGCTCAAGCTCATCCTTGCTGTCTGCCTGACGCAACTGTGTGCAGGGACAGCATCATAAGATGCTTCAAGGAAGATGAGTTTCTCTTGTAGAAAGAAAGAAGAAAAAATTTCACTTGCCCTAACTTAATTTAAGGAAAGATTGCTTATGTATCTTTCAATTTTGAAACACTTTGGCAAATTTTTAGAACTTTAAAACTTGTAGCCATGCTGTGGATAGTGAACTTTGCCTGACAAAATGCTTGCAATACCAGACCAGTGATTTCAATGTTTAGTTGCTGAAGCAAATTATGAGATAAAAAAAAAAAAGAAGATTCTTGAAGGATTTTTAATTCAATAAAAAATACAACTTTTCTAGTATGAGAGATAGAAAATACTGTTTCCTTCTGGTTTACAATTAATTATGAGAGGATATGTAAAATGTTCTTAGCTGCTATAAGGATTAGTTTTGTTTTTTAATAAATGGATAGTTTCAGCATTATAGGTTCTTGATTTGAATTCAAGTTAAACAGTAATCTGAAGGGAAACAAACCGCTCAGCTAATTTTAAAGTAAATCTGACCCTGAGAAGCCCAAATAGGTCATAAGGCTGTGATGTAGCTGTTTTTTTTTCAGTAGCACTAAGTGCATTTTGCAGATGGGAAATGAAAAATGTATGGAAGAAAGGACAAGTGACTTTTCAAAGCAAGCAATGGGAAGATCTTGGAATTAATTCATACCTCCCAAGCATATTCCTGTTATATTTTCCACAAAGTAATGCTGCCTATTAAATTCTAGTTGCAAAAGCTTGTGGTGAGATATTAGTAATTAGAGTCTGCAACTGTTCAGATGAATTTGCTATCTGTAAGAATTGTGCCTGTGTGGTTTTCTTCTTAAGAAAGAAAGTTGTTGTTTCCCTTGTTCTCCCTACTTCCCATGCAATTATTCTGGGAGGAAGAGTTCACTTCCAAGACTTTCTCTTGTTTTCCCTGGGCATAAAGAGCTCGAGCTCTGCCCCATGTTTTTCTTTTTTCCTCCCCAGTGACTGCAGATTCTTTGGAAAGGCCTTAGGCTTAGACTTTGTTGCCTAGAGGACTGTATGACTGAAACCAACCTCATAAGAAACATGGGGAGGTGGAATTGATTAGCACACAAGATGAGCATAGAAGGAAAAGACTCTTCTTACTATGAGTAGTTTCAGTTTGTAATGTTTCCTTGTAGGTTCTGATTTGACTTTGAATGTTTGTAAGATAATAGAGATGTAATACTTGCAACTAATTGCATAAGAATTGTTGAGGAGTAAAATAATTAATTGCTTTGTTATAATACGCATCCTGCAAATAAGATTGCAGTGTGCCATTTTCATGATTTTTTAACTGTCTTTCCACTTAAATTATGCAGCTTTCTGTCCTTACCACATTGGTCACTTCTCCATTGTTGGCCTGGGTTTTGAGGAATATGTAAGTACTTGTTTATAATTTCAAAGTATAAACACTGCTTATATTTGTATAATCAAAGCTATTTCTGGAAGATCCTTTCACTTTTATTCTTTATCACAGAAGTAACCTAGATAAAGTCCTTCCTTTTTTTTTTTTTTTTTTGTCTTAAACTCATTTTTTAGTCTGTGCTGATTTTTTTTTTTCTCTCCCACCTCTTCCATTATTTAAACTTCCAGTAACCTCTCCTCCTTTACAAAAAAAAAAAAAAAAAAGGCACCTTTAATTTATGTAGTGGGTAATTTTCGTAGCTGATGATAGCAGGGAATGAAGAGTAGGAGGTAGTGTAGGAGGAAGAGTAGGAGGTAGTGTAGGAGACACCTTTTGTTTCATCTACAGAGGTCATAACATAATTAAAGAATACCATCATCGTCTTCTGCAAAAGTAAATGACTGTGTCCAGGTCTGGGCCCCACAGTACACGAGGGATGTGGAGCTGCTGGAGCGAGTCCAGCGCAGGGCCACGAGGATGATCAGGGGCCTGGAACATCTGCCCCTATGGGGAGAGGCTGAGGGAGCTGGGCTTGTTCAGCCTGGAGAAGAGAAGGCTGAGAGGGGACCTCATCAGTGTCGAAAAGTGCCTCAAGGGAGGCAGTGAGGAGGATGGGGCTGGCCTCTTTTCACTGGTGGTCACTGACAGAACCAGAGGAAATGGCCACAAACTGAAGCATAAAAAGTTCCACAGGAACTTAAGGAAGAACTTTGTGACAATGAGGGTGACAGAGCCCTGGAACAGGCTGTCCAGAGAGGTTGAGGAGTCTCCTTCTCTGGAGATCTTCAAGACCCACTTGGATGCAGCCCTGTGCCACGTGCTCTAGGTGGCCCTGCATGTGCAGGGGGGTTGGACTAGATGACCTCTAGAGGTCCCTTCCAACCTTAGGCATTCTATGATTCTGCTCTCTAATGTTAGAGATACCAAAGAACTAATTTGTTAAAATATGTAAAAGCTAAAGAAAGTTGGTATTCTTGAAGACATGAAATTTGGGCACTACATGGAAAGAAACTATAGTCACTTTGAAGAGTGATATATGTGTGTGTGTGTGTGTGTGTGTGTGTGTGTGTGTGTGTGTGTGTATATATATATATATATATATATATTTTCTTTTTCCTACAGGTTCAAGCATCTCACTTTGAAGGCCTGATTACAACTATAGTTGGATATGTGCTGCTAGCAGTGACTCTAATTGTTTGTCACGTATCCTTTTGTCACTAGTTACATGTAAATCTTCCCGACTGCATTTTAGGGGGCACAGAAATGATGCAGATGCAACTAATTTACCATTTTACTCTGTTCTTTTGGTGAAATTAGAAGAAAAGTTCTTTTTAAATTGTCACTGGAACTGCATTCAGCACTCGGACATGTTTAGCAACACGAAATTATAAGGTATTAGGAAAGGAATTATTAGATATTAGGAAGCATGTATGAAAGCCTCTAGCTAAATTTCAGATACCTAGCCAAGAGTAGCAGTGTGGAGAGCCTTTTCCTCACTGTGGGTTATGTAGATGCAGCAAAAAGAAATGATCTTTTTGATCCTGTTAGGCCTTCAGTGTGCACATTATTGTAACTTCTTCTAGAACCACAGAGTTTGCAGCAAGTGTTGTTTTCGGCTGGGTAACCATCATTATTACAGAGCAAGTAATGTTTGTAGTAACAGCAGAGTCCTGAGAACTGGCAGGATTGGGTCACAAGCAAAATTTCTGTACTCCAGTTCCATGCTTTTAACCCTGGCTTCAATTTGAAAGAACAAACATTTATTAGCAGTTTCTTAGCAGTTTCTTTATTAGCATGTGAGTCTGTTAAAAAACATTCAGCTTTTCTTAGAAAAGGTATTTGAGTATTTGAAAAGGAGAACTGCAATTTAAAGTAGAGCTTTAGTTTAAAACTTAGTTTAGCAGTCATATGCCTGGCATTCATTTTCAAGGGGATCTGCTTATTTCTTGAGAGGTTGTTTGTTTGTTTTTTAATGTCTAAATCAAGAAGGTTTTATTTTGGCAGAGACGTGTTTAGCACAATTATTTATTTATAGAAATATATTTCCCCCTTTAGTGGGTTAATCCAGCACAAGAGTTTGTCACTCAGGATAAGAATCAATTTTCAAAATAGAGCCCTCTTTCACTTTTGCCTTTTAGTATTGATTTGCTATTGCTAAAAGCCAAATAGTGTTTAATAATAATCAACTACCATGTTCTTCTGGGCTTGTTACAACATATTTTTCAGTATTATTTCCTTAATGAAGCCATGTAGGGTTTGGCAGCCCTTGTTAAGTTCCAGCGATCGCGTCGTTTATTAGGCGTTTGTTACATCGTTGTCAAGGTAATCCTAAATTCTGTGTGTGTGCATTCTTTTTTTTTTTTAAATTTCTTCAATTATAGTTTAGTTAGTGATTTCTGGGAATTATTTAATGTTATTTTCTTTTTTTTCCCAAAAAAGGTTTCCTTGCTAGTGGTAGTGGAAATTGGTGTGTTTCCTCTCATCTGTGGCTGGTGGTTGGATATATGTTCTTTGGTAAGGATAGAAATTAAAAAATATATATTTTTAACAGTTTGAAGGAAAAAAAAAATTGAAGGAAAAAAGTTCTGATGAAAAGAGAATTGTTGATATAAGTTGAACAGCATACTTATAGGGAAGTACAACATGAATCTTTTTAAGTGAGGATGAGAGTTTTGTATACTTTAAGGACATTTTTTCAAAAAAAAAAAAAAGTGATTATTTTTAAATGGAGAAAATTGATTTCTTCTAGCCTTAATAAAAATACCATTTTACTTATTTGCGCCATAGAGCCACGTAGTTTGTTTTGACTTACAGCTTGCAGAATGAGTGTTAATGCTTGAATTGATTTTTGGTTTTCATTCTGTAAGTTGCCTGGATCAAGAATTGATCTTTGTTTGCTGCTCCTAGTGTAAAAATTAACTCTACTCATTTTCTACCTAATTAAATACTATATTTAAGTATTTATGGCGTAGCATGAGGTAGACATTTAAATTAATTGCCAAGCAGTGTTTGTAACCTAGAGTAAATAAAACGACTAACTGTAGAGATTTGTCAAAATTTGTTCTCATTTGTTAATTGTTTATATTCTAGGAAATGTTTGATGCCACTTTGAAAGACAGAGAATTGAGCTTTCAGTCTGCCCCAGGCACCACGATGTTTCTGCACTGGCTGGTGGGAATGGTTTATGTCTTTTATTTTGCATCCTTCATTCTCTTACTGAGAGAGGTAAGTCTATGAGAGAATGATTGCTGTGTGACATGAAGCAGCTTACCTATTGGACTGATATTTCACATCTGGGCACTGCTGTTACTGTTTTGTAAGCAGTTTGGATTTCAGCATTATGTATAAATAGCCGTGTGGTAGCTACTCTAGTTGAAAAGGGTGATTTAGAGTAATGTTTTCCTTTAGTTTACCAAGAATCTCTACGCGTGGGAGCTGCCTTCCAGTGAATCTAAATACATATCAGCTGTTGAACACTGATTAATATTAGAAAGTTAAGCTTTTAATTGGTTATTGCTTCTGTAGTGCTTTTTGATAATGCTTTCTTCATGCTATTTCTGCACCCTTTTGTTGAACTGTGTTGTGTTTTATGCCCCTGTACATTTCTGGGTGCAGCATTGTCCTGCAAAAGGCAAAACAAGAGAGGCAAAAATGATTTTCCTTCATAAATTGTTTTCTGCTTCCTACTTCAGGTGTTGAGACCTGGTGTCTTATGGTTTCTCAGGAATTTGAATGATCCAGACTTTAATCCAGTGCAGGAAATGATTCACCTTCCCATTTATAGACATCTCAGGAGGTTTATATTATCAGTGGTAAGGACTTCTCATCATATATCTTCATGTGAGCAATAGCAATGACAAAATCTCACTAAATCTCACTGTGTTAGTGCCTATATACATTACTACATATATTTAGGGAAAAAAAAAAAAAAAAAGCATAAAGGTGGTCAGACACTGGAACAGACTGCCAAGATAATTTACACAATCATAATCTTTTCAGAACTCAATTGAGTAGTCAGGCAAGAAGTCTTCATTATTGTGGATGTTGTAAGTCACTTAGTTTTGTCCTGACGCTCTTATTGCAGTGAATGTTCTGGATCCAGTGCTGCTAGAGTAGTGCAGAAGGGGTAGAAGAGCTTTGTGGTGTTTTTCAGGTTGGATATTCCGATTTAGTCAGTGGCAGCTGCTTCCAGATCCTGTAGAACACTGGAAACAACAGAGTTTTTGTGACTTTCTTCAGCTTGCTTGTCTAGCAGGGAGTAAAGGAGTGTCTCAAACAATCTGCCTCTGGCATTGCTGCCATGTGAACTATCAAGCCTGGTTATGCTAGAAACGTTGTTTGATTGTACTGTATTAATATTCCTGAAGCCTGTTAAGCAATGAAAGCTCATCAGAAGGAAAGAAAAGCTGCTCTACATTATTGAAACTGCCAGATGGCCAGATAGCCATAGCCATAGAGTGTTATAAGAAAACATGTCAGCGTGCTGTAGGAAAACTGACTTCTGTTGATTCTGCTATTCACAAACTAATTAAACTTCCTTGTTACAGATTGTTTTTGGATCAATCGTATTGCTCATGCTTTGGCTTCCCATACGCATTATTAAGTATCTCCTGCCCAGCTTTCTTCCATATAATGTTATGCTTTACAGGTAGGCAATTCCTTTACAAGATGTTTTTTCAATTTCTATGTTAATAGAAAAAATATATACTTAATCTTTCCAGCATTAATTGGCGTTTTATTTAGTGTATTATTTAATTCCTTTTCAACCAAACTTTGGTGTCTATACTGGAAAAATATAGTAGGGTATATGGATGCACACTACAATTCACTGAAAAGAGCTAGGGAAAATAAAAGGCATTTTGTATCATTGTAATAGTGAAAACTTGTTTAATTTCCATATGCCTTCAAAATGTCTTTCCCTTTGTGAAGGAAGTCATTCTTATGTTTGTTTTCATACTAATGTTTGTTTTCATGCTATGTCCTGATGATCCCTGTTTCAAGAATAAAATAGTCTATAACTGCACTGTTGACATCCATTACAGCTTTTGTTGTGTTGTTGTTGATACAATTCAGTGTAGTAGGTTAGTCTTGGAATGTTCCTTGAGTTTGACTCCTGCTCATCCCATTGTTTCTAGCGATGCTCCAGTCAGTGAACTTTCCCTGGAGCTCCTTTTACTTCAGGTTGTGCTTCCAGCTTTGCTAGAACAAGGACATACAAGACAGTGGCTGAAAGGTCTCGTGCGAGCTTGGACTGTTACTGCTGGATACTTACTGTAAGTACAGAAAGTCAAAATCAACTGCAAACCTTATTGCAGCCTAGCTTAGCCTTTTGAGAAGAAAGCAACATGTTTTCAAGAGATTTAGTTGAAGAGTAACTTTAATAGCACTTGTGTAGTAATTTCCTGTGGAAGAACCTTCTCTTCAGTATTAATTGTGTCTCTGGACTAGTCTTTGACAATAAATCCTTTTGCTACACTATTCCAACATTGGCCTCGTAAAAGTCCTATAAATGACTAATGATCTCTATTATACATGAAAGAATAAGTGTCAAGAGAGCATTTCTGTGTGTCACTTAAGTAAAATTTGCATGTATATGTTACATTTCTTGCTTATAATATGCATAAAGAACAAATTACTGGAAAAACTAGTTAGATCATGAAGCTGAAAAAATAGTAATTTGAAATTTTAAAGTTCGATCTTTAAAGGTGAGTGAGGCAGGGAATTTGTTTCATGTTTATATCCATAAAGATATAACGAGAATTTCTTAAATTTTCATTATAGGCTAGTGTTACTGCACTTGAAATAACTTTTGAGTTAATATGTTGTTTCCAAGTTAGTCAAGAAAATTTTCTGCTAAACCTAATATCTTACAAAAATTACCTTCTACAATTTCATGCTGAGCTGCTTTTGCCTTTATCAGACACATAAAAAACTGTGTGCTGATGATATGTGCCAGGAATGGGAATAGAAACCTTCTGAAGTAGATTTATTGATCGTAAGACTCGTGTTAGTAGAAAGTTGTGAATAGGTTTTGAATGATTTAGAATCTCCTTGAAAGAATATGTTTTGTCTAACTCTGTATTTGTGATAGTGTGTCTAGAGCAATACAGTACTGTCTTTATACAGTGCAGATTTGAAGGAAATTATTTCCAGTAGAGTTTAGTATGAGTAAAGTAAAAGCTGTCAGTTGAGCTGTGTGCTTACACAAGCTAAAATACTGATGCAATTTCCTTTTATATGCACCACACTAATACTGGCTGTTGCTGTAGAGCAGTTAAACAGATCAGTGATCTTTATTTGTTACTGCATCCATGCTAGCAGTTTTCTTCTGACTTCTAATTCTATGCTTAAAAAGTTGTTACATTTAAAAACGAGTATTTAATCAAAAATTGCTTATTTTGCTTAATCAGGATTCTGAAAGTTCTCCTGTATTCATTCTGAGTAAGTCTTTAACATATCTCTATTCCTATTCGTGTTAAACAACTCAACTTTGCCAATTGTTACAGGGATCTCCATTCTTACCTCCTGGGTGACCAGGAGGAGAATGAAAACAATGCCAATCAGCAGCCTAACAACCAACACGCTCGCAATAACAATGCCATTCCAGTCGTGGGAGAAGGTCTTCATGCAGCCCACCAAGCCATACTGCAACAGGGAGGACCTGTGGGTTTCCAGCCCTATCGTAGGCCCTTAAAATTCCCACTCAGGGTAGGTATATTTAATGTATTGAGAGAAAAGTGAATGACGTTTGGAATATGGGTACAGTTTTTAGGTAAGAAAGATTTGATGGCCTACATGAGAAGTCAAGTGGTGTAGAAAGTGTATTTCTAATTTATTTGCATGCATTTTCTTTAAGATGGTAACTTATAGATCTTTAATTACTGTGTTTTGCTCTGTTTTTAATATATTCCATACATGCTGTGGTATATTATCTGTAATAAATCCATGCCAACTTTTTCTAATGATTGGTAGTGGAGAGAAGTATAATTTCCTAGCAAACAGATAATTCAGGAGGATCTCTAACAAGGCATATCTTCCTTGTTACATCTTCCATAGGTGTATGTTGGTCATGTAGCTGGAGTTTTAAGGGTTTTTTTTTTCTCTTTTAAGATGAAGTGAGGAACACATATTGTGACTATATTAAACACAGAAAAGTGCAGATATATTAATACTTCAAAGTTCTAAATCTTTACAAAAAGAAATAAAGTGCTTAAGTTCCTAGAAAAATCTGTATCAACCTAGATAAATTTTTTTGTTGTTGCTAGATCTCCAAGTTAATGAAATGTAAACTTAGTAGAACTCTGGAAGTAGTAGAAGTCATGGCCAAGTAGTGGCCACTGCCATTTTAGCTCCCTAGAACATCTCACTGCAGGAGTATATGAATGTGATACTGTTGCAGAGGAAACACTGGGAGGCAGTAGCTCAGGATTGAAAAGATGAGGTAAACTGAATGGATTTTCCCCTCTCTGCTGCATCAGCTTAGTCCTAACAAGAAGTCAAAGCATGGTATTGCTCTGTGGCTTAGCAGAAATATGCAGGGCTATTGGAAGGGATGGTCACATTCATCCTTCTGCAGCAGCTGGTGCTTGTTTTCTTTTTAAGCCTGATTACCAGTGCTGCAAGAGGTGTGTGCTGAGCTGGGTCACTCATCTGATATGCACAAGGCATTGGATAGAGGTGTTTGAAAATCTGGCAAAGACTTGACTTTATTGTTAAAGAACGTTTCGTGTTTGTGGTGCTTTCAACTAGACTGAGTCATGTTTGTATGAAGCTGCTGGAATGACAGGTTAATTGAAGTTAATTTGCTGTTTGGCGGCTAAGGAGGCAATTAAGGGGCAGTCTCATTTATTGTGAGCTGACAGTATATAACATCTGTAGTGTGAAGGTGCTGCTTTTCAGGAAGAGGTGTGTTAACCTAGAGACTCATTAAACCCTCCTTTATAGATCTGCTCTTATATGGGTTACTTTGTTTTGGTGGATAGCTCTGGACATGTACTAAAATCATTGTGTTAAGTTATTGCAAAGTAAAAGCTTTCAGAGGACTGGCCTTGAAATAGTGGTAAGACCTAAGCAGTTTCAGGTGCAACTGTCATAGGCTTTGTTTTTCTGGTCTACTGTCACAGAATCACAGAATTGTTAAGGTTGGGAGAGACCTCTAGAGATCATCTAGTCCAACCCCCCTGAGTTATCCTTTGAAGACTTCTGTAAAAAGCAGAAATAAAAAAAAGTGTCAGACGTAACTGAATTTCTTTCCATTGGTGAAGTGGCCATCATATCTCTTGATAACATCTCAAACATCTCAAAAATGCAGTGGCTTCACTGATGTGATGCCATGTTCTTAGTTCCACCTGTTTCATATATTAAATAAGCCAGTGAGCAAGATGGGGCTAAGCAACACCCAAGGCACCAAAAAAAACCACTCTCATGGTGATCTTAACTCCCAAGTCAAGACTTATTCTTCTCTGGTACTTTGTCCAGTTTGCTGGTCCAAAAAGCAGCAGCAGTCCTTTAAACACTGCATCAGCGTTAGTCCCTGGCATTATGGAGATTTGACTTCTCCAGTTAGTGCCAGTTTTCTGCCCTTGCTTTCCATCTCCTTTAGCCCCTTACAAGTCACTGTTGCCACCCTGAACTAGCATGCAGTGGAGTAGGTAGCACTACGGCTGCGACTGTCCCTCTGTGGCATGGCCTGCCAGGCCTCACGGAGGAGTTTCTTACCATATGAGCTGCCTCGTCACCATCCTGCAGATGCTTTTGCTAATTCATGGCCTGTCTTTCCGCTAGTACAGCCTGTACAATCCCTATGGATTCTGCTCTTAGTGCTCCTCATGGCCACCTTTACTCCAAGTTTCTCATGTGCCTGTGATGTCAGTGCTCTTTCTCACCCTAGCATTTTGTTCATCTTACCTGGAAGATTTCTAACATTGATTTAGAAGGGTATGGTGTAGATACAGTTGCTTATCCCTTTGTGTTCTCTTCAGATAGCCTTTAATTATTCAGACTGCTCTTTGTGACTTCCTTCTTGGGTTTTGTCACTTTTTGATCTGTCTTCTAAACATGCAGGGCTTTTCATGACATGGCTCTGTCTCCCTCCCCAAGTACACAGGGTAGCCACCTGAGCCTGCTTTGGCTTCTGAGAAGCTAAGCTTAGTACAGTGTGGTTGTGGGGATATGTAAAGCTGTGGACTGTGAATAGCTGAAAACCTTACTGAGGAACCATGAAGTTTAGACCTAGCTGCTGGTCCTATAGATCTGAAGGCAGATGTAGGAACCTTCTCAGCAAGGTTTTATTTGTTACAAAATCATCTCTCTGTCTGTCTTACCTGACTTACAAAATTAGAAACAATTCAGGATTCATTGAAAGCTGTTCTGTTGATCGGTGCAGCAGTCGAGAGTTGTTTTGTTTTGTTTTTAATGAAGGTCTTTTTTTCTGCATGCAAATGGTAGTTTTTATTATTATGACAACTGAGGAAAACTCTTAAAAGAAACACACAACACTTTTTTTTTATATTTGCCACATGCACTCTGGATATTTTATGTGTTCATTCTTTATCCAATGAAATACTACTTGGTTTTTGAACAGGAAACCATAGAAATGTTCTGTTTTTAGCTACCTTGTATTCTACTTTTCAGGATGATAAGTCTTTTTATATATTTTGGCTTTAGTAACTTTTTCCTTTAAATTGTTCCTCTTCCCCCCACCACCCTTTTCTTTCAGATATTTCTTCTGATTGTTTTCATGTGCATAACGTTACTGATTGCTAGTCTCATCTGCCTTACATTACCAGGTAAGTCTGTTACTGTAGCACAATAGCTTAAAAAAGAAAAATCAGAACAAACATGGTCTACAATAATAAATGTTTTAAAATCTTAACTTGGAGCTTAAGGTAAATATACAGAAAGTCATATTTCTTGTGTAATGGAACATCTTTATAGTGTAGTAGCCTAAATCTTAAATGATAATCTTTATCAAAGTTGGAGATAATACCTGTGCCTAACTTACAGCTCAGTAGAGAAGAGATTGACATTTCTTGTGTTTTGTTGAAGATTTTTTTTCTTAAGGGAAAGACCCCAAGTTTTGAGGCAATCTCTGTATTGAGAGAAAGTGACTGGATATTCTTGCACCTGCTTTGCTGCTTAGAATATATAGGTATCAAATCATCTACGCTGTGTCTTCTTCAACTGACTGTTTCTGAAATTGTTCATCCTGACACCTCACCTAGAGCCTTTGTAGCATAACCTTTAGATCTGATAGAATATTGATATATATGCCAGTCTCCAAATCAGCATGAACAAGTATTTAACTAAGTGAAAAGCACTTTTGTAATTGTTTTTCAATTAAAGCAAAAATTAATCCAAGTAAACTTGTTAGAATGCTGTCAGCTAAGGAATTCTAACATCTGGCAACTGTAAGACCAGCTCATTTTTACCTCATTTTATTAATGCTCCAAAAGTCAAAAATATAGTGAGATCTGAATCTTATGAGAGCTTTAATTTAGGACACATATATGTATTGCACTATAGTTTTACTGAGTAGAAACAATGTATTAGAAAATTAGATATAGCAAAATGAGTGGCAGAACTTCAAAACCCACATAAATCTTAAAGCATAATGTGAGATGTGAAATTACTCAAGTATAACCCTTAAAATCTAAGTTCAAATTTATGCAGTAATGTGTGATTGCCTTCGAGGTTCTGAAGATGAATATTTAGGTTGTTTGCTTTGTGATAGCTAAGATCACCTCATCATAGCATAATGAATTTTTAGAACAAATACTCTACAGACCTATTGTCATTGTCTGTGGAACTATTTATTTAGAGCCTCATAAATTCATGTCTTATGGGTAGTGTACCAAAATACTGTTTTATGCTGGATAATATTTCATAGAATCATAGAATGCCTAAGGTTGGAAGGGACCTCTAGAGGTCTAGTCCAACCCCCCTGCACACGCGGGGCCACCTAGAGCGCGTGGCACAGGACTGCATCCAAGCGGATCTTGAAGATCTCCAGAGAAGGAGACTCCACAACCTCTCTGGGCAGCCTGTTCCAGGGCTCTGTCACCCTCATTGTCAAAAAGTTCTTCCTTAAGTTCCCGTGGAACTTTTTATGCTTCAATTTATGGCCATTTCCTCTGGTTCTGTCAGTGGCCACCACTGAAAAGAGGCCAGCCCCATCCTCCTCATTGCCTCCCTTGAGGCACTTATAGACACAGATCAGATCCCCTCTCAGCCTTCTCTTCTCCAGGCTGAACAAGCCCAGCTCCCTCAGCCTCTCCTCATAGGGCAGATGTTCCAGGCCCCTGATCATCCTCGTGGCCCTGCGCTGGACTCTCTCCAGCAGCTCCACATCCCTCTTGTACTGGGGGACCCAGAACTGGACACAGTACTCCAGATGTGGCCTCACCAGGGCTGAGCAGAGGGGTAAGATCACCTCCCTCGACCTGCTGGAGACGCTCCTCTTAATGCATCCCAGGATGCCACTGGCCTTCTTGGCTACGAGGGCACACTGCTGCCTCATGGTCAACCTGTTGTCCACCATGATGCCCAGGTCCTTCTCAGCAGAGCTGAGAATTTTTGTGCATTAGAGCTGAGAATATTTGTGCATTAATAATTAATAACTTTATTATAAAGTTTTTGTGGGTATCCTTCCTTAATATATCAAAAACAATTGCTCTGTTTAATGGTGTTTGTGTTTTCAGTATTTGCTGGTCGGTGGTTGATGTCATTTTGGACGGGGACAGCCAAAATCCATGAACTCTACACAGCCGCCTGTGGCCTGTACGTCTGCTGGCTGACTATTCGAGCAGTAACAGTGCTGGTTGCCTGGATGCCGCAAGGTCGTAGAGTGATTTTTCAGAAGGTCAAGGAATGGTCTCTTATGGTGAGTCTTCAGATTTTTTTTTTTTTTTTTTTTTATTGAAGTGTTAAATAGCTTTAAAAGTTGGTTTCTTTTTACTGTCAGCTTCTACCTTGTAACGCATACTGTGTTTTCCTTTTCAGCCCAGATTGAAGTTTAGGCAGCATATGTGCCTGTCCCACAGACTAGCTCTTCTTTTGGAGACCATTTAACAGAATGTTAAGCAATCAGTGTAAAAAAGCTTGTGAATATATGTTTATAAAGCAATCAATGTTAAAAAAAAAAAAAAAAGACTTGTGTATATATGTTTATATGTATGTTACATGTATGTCTTTCCCTGCTTCTTTAAAAGTGAATATGCTACATTGTATTATCCCATGCATTATGGTCTCAAATATATTCACATTTTCATATAAACCTGGAAAGTAAACTGTTACTTGGTTAGTAACTTGACATGATCAAGTAAATCTTGAGAAATCATGAAAAATTTAATGTCTATAAAAAGTAGTTTCTCAAAAATATCTTCGTGATTTGTCAGATCTGTGTTGTTCAACAGTTCTTTTTGAAGAAGAAAAATCTTATTCTTGTTCTCCATTTTTACTTTTGAAATCTTAAACTTACCCAGAGGAAATTCAGCGTTAAACCGTAATACATGTCCTTGTCCCTATCATGTTACTAGGTTATGCCACTTTTGTGTCTGATTTTGGTTAATAAATTTAAACTTAATTCCAAAACAAAGAAGGATTCAGGCATGATCATTGTTCTGTTCAGAAAGAAAAGTCTGAAACACTCCATAATGAGTGGATTTAAAATGTTTGGATGTAACCGGAAAAAGATTTTTCTATAGTTTTACAACATATGAAAACCATACTCAGTGTAAGGTTCAATTAGGTATGATGCTTTTTGGGGTTGGGAGTGGCAGAGACCCAACCTTCAAGACTTCAATGGCAAAACTAGTATGTGTTGAAAATTATTTTCAGAGATAGAAATATGAATTGAAAATCTGGGTAGGTGTTGTTTTTTTGTTTTCCTAGCTTTACCTGTTTGTGTGCTTTAACATATTTGTCAGATGATTTTTTTTGCTTAAATGTAAAAATTTAATAATGTGTTTGTCATATTTTCAGATAATGAAGACACTGATAGTAGCTGTGCTGCTAGCAGGTGTGGTTCCACTCTTGCTTGGTCTTCTGTTTGAATTGGTGATCGTTGCACCTTTGAGAGTTCCTCTGGATCAGACACCTCTCTTCTATCCTTGGCAGGTCAGTTGCTCAGGCTTTTCAGTGTTTTTGTTCTTCTGCTGTTGATACATTTATTTGTTTAAAGATAAGAAAGCTGCAGGAGTTCTGGTTTCTCAGTTCAGAGCATTTTCAAAATACATGTTTACATTTGGCAGAGAAGAGACAATATGGATACTATTATTACTAAACCCAAAGGGGTTTGATAATAAAATATTAATCTTGTCCATTTTAGTCCTATAAAGGTTTGGAATTAAATACAGTGGAAGGACTTACATTCATGTGGTTGAGCTTCCTGAAAATATTGTATTAAAAAGAATTCAGGGTTGTTCTAAATTAAAAGAGAGTTACTGAAATGGAAAATGATTTCCTTTTGTCACAGAAGAGAATTTTTGAGTTCTAGAAAGCTTTTTGCTCTAACAAAACTGAAAGGTGTTTCGAGATGTTAGTACCTTTTTTTTGTTTGTTTGTGGTTTTTTTTGTAACGATAAGGTTTTACATTTTTGACACAGATGGTAACAAAGATTTTAAATACTTAAATTAAAAGAAAATATGCCTTTTCAGCAGTTTAATGAAGTTGATTACTATCATATGGTCATTCTGCCTTGTTGATTTATACTGTTTTGCTTGTTTGTTTGCTTTTATCAAGACCCTTCTTTCCAGATTGGTTGCACACATTTATAGAAGTGACTCATTTTGTGCAGTCTTTACTACAGACCGATAGTTGCTCTTCTGTCACCTTAAAAGAAAAATCTGTGTAATGATCGCACTATATGCTACAGTATACTTTTCACTGAATCGTATGGCATCATTCTGTAAACAGCATTTCTATATTTAGCAGAGCTCACCTCAGATTTTTGTGAACAACTAAATCATCTTGTTTCCTCACTTGTGTGAGGATCTTTATATCTTGTTTCTCTTCCTTTTTTAATTTTTGAATTAAAATAACTTATTTCTCCTTACATGTTGCCAAAATAATATTAACTAATTCTTCTAAACATTTTCTATCAAAATATTTTAAAAAATTATAATGTCTGTTTTTTTACAAAACTAGGATTGGGCTCTTGGAGTTCTGCATGCCAAAATAATTGCTGCCATAACTCTGATGGGTCCTCAGTGGTGGTTGAAAACTGTTATTGAACAGGTAAGAAAATAACAGCCATGTGAATTATGTGTATAATGCATTTGTATTAATTGTTTGTTTGTTTTTTTGACAAGTTAGAAAAATGGCTTCCTGTTGTAGTGTTATCACAGCTAGTGTTACAAAATCCTTTTAAAACTATATAATCTTAATCCATTAAGCTATATTTAACATTAGCACAAAATTGAACCTCACATTCTGAACCATCCTTATATCTGACTGGCTACATCTGTGGGTCAGAGGCCTTTCTCCAGCAGGATGTGCCAGCCATTGGAAATTGGATCTTTTCCATAATTAGTGAGGCCATGTTGAGACCTCCAAGCTCTTGGCAGCAACTGTAGAAACTCGAGAATTGCAGAGTCCTTGTCCTCAGCCACAGACCCACATGGAGAAGCTGTGGTCTGCCCAGCCAGGGATATCTGAGAATGCTTTTGATTCTCCTGTTTTCTGTATTACCAAATTAAATAGATATACTCCACCAGCATCCACAAGATCCTCTTTCAGTCAGTCTTCAGCAAGCTAATGCAAGAGAGCAATTCTATTTCACCAACAAAACTCTCTCTCTACTACTGTCTTGTACTCCTGCTTCCAAATCCCAGACTATTGCAGATATGACATGATTTTTTGGAACCATTATGACACAGAACAGCTGAAAGATTTTTTTCTACAGAGTGTGTGACCTTTGTGGCTTTCTCCAAGTTAAGTAAGAGAAATGTTAGGAAGAGTTGTATAGAACTTCGCAATGATTTCTGCAAGCACAAGCTTGTCCTGACCGGTCCTTCCCACTTCCAACTTTGCAGGTATATGCAAATGGCATTCGTAACATCGACTTACACTTCATAATTCGTAAGCTGGCAGCACCCGTCATCTCTGTTCTGTTGCTTTCCCTGTGTGTACCTTACATCATAGCTTCTGGAGTGGTACCTCTGTTGGGTATGTAAACATTTGCAATACTTGCAGGTTGTCTGATGCTTTAGAGCAGGGTGAATGTATTTAAATGCAATGTAAATGTTCAAGATTATTAGAAAAAGGAACACTATTCTGCAAGTAAATTTAAAAGCTTAATTTTTCTTGAACATTGCGGGTGAGAAGTGTCGTATGTTGTTCTGACTGGATGTCTAATAAAGTGCGGAATAAAAAGAAAAATACGGGACAGAATAATATTTAACAGCAAAAGTAAGCTAGGTATGTTTGGTTAGTTTTCTCAGACAACCTTTAACTACATTCTATAAGAGGTATGTTAAGCTGAGGATATATTTTGACCTGTCAAATTTTAAATGAAGCTTAGAACAGGTAAAAATACTAGCTTTGGTTTGTGATTTTCATTCAGTATTAAAATATTTCCATTATATTTAAAATAAAAGGTGAATTATAAACATTGAATTATAAACTTTATTTTTGCTTTCCTGTTGCCAGTTGAATGAAATAAAAATGGTATTAATTGCTGGAATTTTATCAGAAGGAGTACACTTTTACGAGTTGTCAAAAGTTATCTTTTGTTTATACTTTTGATACTAACAGGATGTTTAGAAGTTCCTTTTCATTCTCTAGCCTCTCACTTGAATGCAGACTTCTGCAGTGTCCACCTTGTCTGACACGAGTTGTACAGAAGTCAATAAGCAAGCAGAGCTGATAGGTGGTGTGGATTTTCACTGTGTTAATGGAAGTCTTTGAGCTTTAATGCTTAAGGTGAAAAAAAGAAACCGCTGTCATGTTGGATTGGAATTACGTAAATGTATAAATTTACTGCCCTGCTGCTGAAAGTACAATATTATAAAAACTGGAAGAAGGGGCAGAAGCAGAAATGTATGTGCTATTTTTAACATTGTTAGCTTATATGAGAGTCCCGTCCTGTTTTGCAGGAGTTACTACTGAAATGCAAAACTTAGTTCAGCGTCGGATTTACCCTTTTCTGCTCATGGTGGTGGTTTTGATGGGGATCCTTTCCTTCCAAGTCCGCCAGTTCAAGCGCCTTTATGAACATATTAAAAATGACAAGTGAGTATATAGGGGTGGTTTGTTTGTTTGTTTGTTTGTTTTTAATTGCCAAGTGTGGTAACAGCCTCATGTGTTATAGAAACTTAGCACTAAAAGGGAGTGGAAGAAGCTTTCTATACAAATGACCATTAGAGGTAGATAGAAACTCTTTTTTTGCCAATGTTTGGTTTGCCTGATCAAGTAGATCATCATAAGGACAGACTGTCTTTATACATGATAGATTTTTCCTTATGTCTGACTTAAACCTTCTCTGCCACGAGTGAAGCTGGTTACGCCTTTGTCTCCCCCTCTGTAGTCTTGAAGGACAAGTGAATATAGTGACATATTACATATTTGAAGGTAAAATCTCATCTTGATCTGCTGGTTATCTACAGCCTTCTCTGCATTTTTTTTTTCTAATTCTGTCTACTTTTGTAGACCTCTTAAAAAGGAGGGGAGTGGAGGAGGAGGGATGGGCCAGTTCAGTAGAACCAGATTATCATTACTAAATTTTTAACCATTTTCTTTATTTTCCATAGTTACTAGTCTGTATTTTTTTCAGATCTACTCCCTGAGAAGTGTTCATTTTTCCCAGTGTTTTTCTGGTTATAGTGATTAGTCAGTCCCTTAGATGGGGTATGTGGTTTCCCAGTCCTGTAAAACAAAGCCTTTGCTGCTTGACGTTCATCATCTTTCAGATATTGGTAAGGAACTGTCCCAAAGCATGGTAGAATACATACGACTTAGTCTTAGGTATGAGTGCAGCAAGCTGATTAAAATACTTAATATATGTTTCTCTCCCTTATTCCAGAAAAAATGCCTCTTTCAGATTCTTAGCTTACTCCCTTCTATGCATCTATATTTACTTTTTGTTTTTTAAATGCATCTGATCCATCCTAATATTTTCCAAAGTTGAAAACAGCAAGAGCTTATGTGTTTCAGATTGTTCAACAAACACGTTTGGCTCAGTTAATCTGCTAATACAGGAACTGTGATTTGTCATGCTTTTCATACTTTAATATATTACAGAGGGCTTTTTTGCTGCCTTTTACGCTTCTTCCTAAGTATTGCTGTTACTGGGGGCATTATTTGGAAAAGTTCACCTCAGACCCCAGCTGCTAGTACTCCTTTTGCATTGGAAAGGAATACATTCTTCTGTGTCATATTCATACTCTGAGCAACCCTAGGATGGTTTTTCTTTACAATATCTGAAAGGAATCAAACCTTAAGCCTGAAGTTGACTTCTCTGAATCTTCCCTCTACCTGCCTTTAATGTTAGAAAGGTATTCATAAATTAAATGTGTTTGGTGCAAATAGGGAAACTTAGAGAACCCAGAAGTCCTAGAATTGTGACTAAAATTAAAACCAAAGTACCTCATTTGATATTTTAGCACCTTTTACTCTCAGTCAATTTAAATGCTGTTCCCCACCTGCCTTTATAAAATATTCTGTACTTTGCTTGCCGTAGTAAACATAGTTGGTCTTTGTCTTTGTAAGTAGCTGCTGACCTAAATGTTGGTATCATTCAGGCAGAATGTAGCTTGGATGTAGCACTGCCATTAATATTTCAGAGTTTTTTCTTGTGTAAAGTATGGCTTGTAAATTATAAATACAGTTGTGTTTCTTAGTTTTGTTTTATTTAAACAAGTGGAAATCACTTTGATATTAAATGGAATTATTAATTACAGTATCATATGTTTATAATGATGTTTGTACATTACAATATAAGACAGTGGTCATATTGCAGTGAGCAAGTAAACACAGTTGTGCTACCTCGTCTAAATGTATTGTCTAAAAAATATGCTTAATTATATCGTTCGTGTAACAGATCTCAAAAGATCAAAAGTTTGCCTGAGTTCTGTGACCATCAGAATGTACCAAAATATATAACAGCTGTTTCGGTCACAGTAAGTGAAAAAATAAGTGGTGGTAAAGAAATACCTAAAGGAAATAGTAGTTTTCAGATAATGAATTTTTCTAAAAACAATTAAATGGCTCTTCTGTTGTTCTAGTCTGAATGTCTCCATCTTCGTGTAACAATATTGCCATCATTGTTAAAAAACAGTTTAGTCTAAGGTGGTACCTTTGTACAGATTTTCCCAGATAAGGAGCTGGAAATACAAATACGCAAATGTACCCTTTCATTTTTCATATTTTTGTTCATGTTACATGTATCTGAATTGCGTGACCATGGGGAATGCCTCTTACTTCATTCTGAGGTGCATAATATTAGAGGAAAGTATAAATAAAGAAAAAAAAATGAAGATAGTTGAAGACACCCATCTTCAGGTGGTTCATATGTAGATTAACAAGTTTTATTGAAATGCAAAAGCTGCCCCTGCAGTAGAGGAAATAGAATGGATTTATGCTACAGCATTGCAGTCACTTTTCTAATCACTCACTGTTTTTATTGTAATCACAGGTATCTCGTTGGGCAGCGACTTGTGAATTATGAACGAAAGTCTGGTAAACAAGGCACATCAACAACTCCACCTCAGTCTTCACAAGAATAGAATGGTCGTGTTAAACATCTTGACCTTCCCTTTGCCTTTACATCTCCTTTTTCATAGACTTGTCCTCAGTCTTTGGATATCTCCCAATAATAACTCTCAGCAGTGTTTTTGGCTTCTCTTTGTAGCATCCAGATAGCAGTTAAGGCTCTGTTCCTTTATCTGCAATTTCTGATGTTATCAATGCTGTCTGAGGTCTGTATATGTGTAAATAGAAGTATCCTGACATCCTAAAACCTTGGATTAAAAAGAATGTGCATTGTACATCTTTAAAAAAGTATATTAATTTATTAAATCTAGTTGTCACTTTATTTTGGACTGCTGTTCTGTTGACAATGTGCCACAAAGCAATAGTGCAAAGAGGCAAGATGTTTTTATAAAAATTGGAGATTACTTTATGGTGTTCATAATAGTTCTTATTACAGTAATATAGTATGATTTTTCTTCAGTAGAGAGGCCACACAGAGAATATAAGGAGGAAATAACTGTATTACAGTACGCAGTGAAGTGGCTGTGGTAAGAACATGATGAATTATGGATCTTGCTGTCAAGTCTTTTTTATTATTTTGTATAACACCAAAGCTGTTGTACATTTTCTATTGCCTGATTGTTTTTCATGTGTCTGAGTTTGTAATACTGTACAGTTACTGTTAAATCAAGAAATATTTCCTCTTCTGAGAATTCAGACTGTACTTGTTGAGGCTCAGTTGGTTTTTTCGCTTGTTTTGGGGGGCGGTTTGTAGCTCTGGAATCACGAGTTCCTATACTAAAACATAAGTGAAAACTGGTGGTAGAAGCATAGGAAGGATAGAAGCATGCCAAGGAAAGTTGGACAGGTTCACAAGTTATAGCCTGTTTCCTATCAAAAGTAGAAATTTTCAGAGCCTCGAGGGACAGGCTGATGTGTCTGCACTGGAAGAAAGCAGATTGTAAGTAATGTTTTATGACCTGGTCCTTAAATGAAGAGCTGGACGTCTTTTTTTTTTTTTTTTTCTCTCCGCCTTCCCCCTGCAAGTTACCCAAGTTGCAAATTATAATATCAATTTTACATTACACAATTACACAATTATGTTAAACAACAGTAAAAAAATGCTGATTTCTTTCAAAATGGTCACTGTGAAAATTGTTAATGTAAGTAACCCTGAAAAAGTTATGCAGAACATGTATTTGCTTGTGGAGGGGGAAAGGAAATCCATATATGTTATTAAACAAGAAAGGAAATATTTGATGATCCATTTTCAATGATGCAGTCAAAGAAGGGCCACCAAATCAGCTAAACCAATTGTAGTATTTTGATATGTAGATAGATTTTGTTTGTTTGTTTTTTAATGTAGATGGATTTTAAGAAAAAACAATAACACAAAGCTTTAAGTCGGGTCCAACCATATGCCTAGAATGCAGTACCTTTTCTGCAATTATATGGGGAGACTGTGAGCATCCATTACAGTAATTGGCAGACAGATAAAGCTGGCCCCTTGCTGCCCAACGCCTTCTCCTTCAGTGTGCTTCACAGCCTGTCTGCAGCTTAATAACACAAGGGTCCGTCACACCTTGCTCGGATGGTGGCAGTGCATTTCTGTGTCTCCACTCCTATGTTCTTAGGCAATAACCACATACCAAATGCATTCAAAATCAGTCTCAGGAGGATTGGACCATCGCTTCTGAAGAGGCCAGAAACTACTGTTTTATGGAATTGCTGATTTCCTGAGAGTTTTCAACTATAAATATTACACTTCGGAGAAATTAGTAGGAAATTTCCAGTAAAATGAAGTTGTGGAAGAATAGCCAAAATGTTTCTCTCTAGCTTACTGTTACTGACTAAAGGCTAAATTGATAATTTACACCTGATATTTTTGATGTGCATATATTTTACATTTAAATATTTATAGTGCTGTATATTGTGGGATAAATATTTTTTCACAAGATTAAGTTCACTGATAAAAACCATTCTTATTTATGCCAAGATTCTATCCTCTACACATCATTTTTCGTTAAAAAAAAATCCAAACCAGTCTTACGATCAGAAATTGCCCAGCACTACCTTGCTTCATGTAGAATTTGCAGTAGTGCAGTTTCTTGTAGCTTTGTGTTTTTATCCAGACAAACTGGTCTTAATATTAAAATTTATTAGGAAAAAGCCATTGTGCTGTTTCTTATTACTGTTAGGTTACAGATCATAACATAGAATGAAACTGATTTGGGTTACATTAAAAGAACTACCGTTTACACTGATTTGAAATCAGTTCTCATTATTACAGAAAAAATAAACCGCTATACTTGCTTTTGCACTGCTTTACAGGTCCTGGCTGCAGTGAAGTTTGTTGCTGAACTATCCACTGTAAAAATCCCATCTCCTCATCTTCTTACTTGTAAGCTTGTCTTGGGAAAGAAGGTGAAGGATGCTTAGAACAGGAATTGTTTTACACTTTAATTGTCTGTATTATTTTGTTGTGTTCCCTGGCATAGGAGCTTGACAGTAAGTGTGTGAAGTCTTTGCTCTTATGGCCAGTGACCAGCTCTGTGGCTTCCATGTGTGCCAGAGTAATGCAGCATGCAGTAGTCTCATGCTACTCCTCAAAAGGAGGAAAAATGCCCCTTGGGTGTTCCTCAAAGGGAAGAAAAATGCCCCGGGTGGCTTTTACCACTGTGCGTGCTAACCATGGATCCTGGAGAGAGATCCCCTTTGCAATGTGTGTAATGCTCTTAGCAGTTCTGCAAGCCTTAATCCAACCACCTGTAGGTAGCTTTGTAGCTACAGTTTGCATACTTAACTCACTTTTTTTTTTTTTTTTTTTTAAGTGCAGCTTGGCTTTGTTCTTACACAAAGATTTTATATTGATTACAAAGACTTAAAATTCTACGTTTTCTTTCTGACTCCCCCTTCTCCGTTGGGTCAAGTCTAAGTTATTTGCTCTCATTTCTGAGAGCCCTTCCAGAGCCTGTACGTAATTTCTCTCACCACCTTCCCCAGTAAGATGCCAACTCTAACACCAGCTGCAATATCAGCATCATTTTTCAGCTGAACGCATCTTTCCTTGGTTCCTCTCCCAAGACTGAGCAAAGGCCCTCACAAAAATCTGCACAGCAACTGCTGAGTTCACCAGGCAGCTGTAGAAATTCCTTGCCTACAAAAAAGTGACAGTGGTTTCTTGACACTCCTGCCTTGGGTGTTCATTGGTATCGTTTTGTTTCTTTGTACCTCATCACGTCCACGTCGTGTGCATCGGTTTGTCAAGCTGGCAGCTCCTCTCCGGCAGAGTTGGGTGCTTTTGCAGTGACTGGGACCTGTAGGGGAAATGACAGTACAAGTAATAAAAACATTAAACAGGCGACTGAATCTTGGTAGTGTGGTGTAGTTTGGGAAGCAGGAAAGGAAGCTCTTCTGAAACAGATGAGGTAAGTTAAAGAGTTCTCTATTCTGCAGTTATAATTCTTAATTGTGTTTGCTGGAACTAAAACGTTGAATATATGCAATGTTTCTGATTTAAATGCTGTGCTTAGAAGTTGCCATAAATTGAGAAATAATATGCTGTAATCAAGGTTTACTTAAAGGAAACTTTGAGAGAGGTATTTCCAGCTGTCAGATATTAATCCAGATTAAAATGAGTGCTTTAAATTCAGTGTAATGCTGAGGGATGGAGCAGTTGAAAGGTCATGGCACAAATGCATATGTATCGATTTCTCTGTTTAAATGCTTACGTGCTGTTGTCAGTTACCTGTTGAGTAGTGGCTGACGTTAAAGCTGCACAAAATGATTTTTTTTTTCTGTAAGAGAAATTTCTTCTATTCAGAGTTGTTTGACATCATGTGGGAGATGGAGTAGACTAAGCCTTGTTCCTGTGATTTGTGCTTGTTTACTTGGTTTTCCAGGAAGGATTCCATTCCTAGAAAAGTGATCTCGGTTTTAGCTCAGGGGAACAGACCTCCCTGCTGCTCCCAAAACGGGCCACTGCACAGTTCAGCATTTCATTACGAACACACAGCTTCTGTACTGGAAGCTGCGTAGGGAAAAGTAATCCCAAGTTTCCTTGAACAACCAGCCACTAACCTGCGTTTTACTAACAACTCCTGTCACGCCACCAGCCCTGGAAGCTGGGCAGGCTGCCTTTGCCACACACCTACTGCTATAGTTTTACTTCCACTCTTTGTTTTCTGTTTTGATGTCTTTGTCCTCCCTTTTCCACTATACGTGGATGAATTATAGTCCTCTTCAGAGACGTGTTTTAATATAATCACACAAAAAAAGCGTCCTTTAGCTAAAAATAATAGTTTCCTGAAGTAGAAGAAGAAATGACTACTCTCAAAAAGGGACTCATCAATATCCCAACATGCCAAGCTTAAAACAATGTGAGTGATTACACACAGGTACAGGCAAGAAACAAGAGAGAACTATAGAAAATTATATATATATAATATTGCAGCTGATTCAGATTGTAAACTTGGAGACTGCCTAGTTAGGATGAGTGCAACTTGGGTACCCCGTTGGGGTTGGCTTTTTCTGTCCCCCTCCTGCTCCAAGTTAGACGTAATGGTTGACCAGCCTGGGCATGGAAGAGAGTGAACAGTGACCCCAAATTGTTGGGGGGTTGGTTGGGGCAAGGGTGTGTATTTAATATATGCAGTTACACAAAGATTACTTTAGTGACCCCTCTATAGATCAAGCACTGCTCTGGGGCCGTGTGTGATGAATTGGTTGTATGTTTTCTAATAATTTTTGTACTTGTAGGACAGTTTTAGCTTTCTGTTGCCCCGTTTCTGGTGTATCTAAAAGCACAAGTTTTAATAATAGCACAGTTTATAATGAAATATTCATAGAAAGTGTCTCCCTTTACATGCTGCGATATCCCATAACGTGGCCTGGCAGCTTTATACATGACTGATCTTTGCAGTGTTGGTCTTGAAGTGGTCCTCGTCAGTGACGGTCCGGTGCAGATCGAGAAGGTGGGGGTGGCGGGGTGCTCGTTGCTGTTTCCCCAAACAGACCGGTGCCGGTACCAGGTCTGCCCCGCGCTCCCCTCTGTGGCGGCCCCGCGCTGCCGGCGCCGCCTCAGCTGCGCGCTGTGTTGTGGGGCGGCAGCGCCGCGTTGCCCGGAGACGTGGCGGCCGTTGGCGGTGCGGGGCGGCCGTTGGCGTGGGGCGCCCAGCGAGGCCGTGGGCGCTGCAGGTGCCGGCAGCCGGACGTGGTGCTCGGGGGCCGGGGTTGTGCTCTGGGGTTTGTCCAGGGTTGTGCTCCCCGGTTGTGGGCGCTCCGGGGTTTGCTCCGGGGTTGTGCTCCCTGCACGCCGCCGTGCGTCGCCCTGCACAGGGAGCAGCCGCCCGCGCGCAGCTCTGCCACTCAGGTCTGCGGCCTGCATGGCCCCTCCAGTTTCTGTGTTCGTTGTTTCTTAGTGCTTGTGGCACATAAACGTTTCTCACCTTTTCTGTCTTGTTTACTTTTATTTTCTTTTCTTTGAATNCAGCACATAAGCGTTTCTCACCTTTTCTGTCTTTCTCGTTTACTTTTATTTTCTTTTCTTTGAATGCTTCCTGTGAACATGTGCACGTGTGTGTGTGTATATATATCTACATATATTCCTTTCATAAGCTTTTCCTGCTCTATAGGCTACCCTAAAACCCCTAACTTCTTTCCTTGAGCTTCAGCTCTTTGGCTATGGCTGCAACCTTGAATCGTTGCTGACAGTGCGCGTTGAGCACAGCCTTAGCCAAACGGTTCTCGTTCCTCCTCGAAGGCGCCAGGAGGGTGCTCTGATTCCCCAGTAAGCGCCCTCGCTCAGGTGCTGCAGTGGGACAAGGGCTGAACAACAACCCAAACACTGATACAATCCTCCCTTTTTTTGCGCCTTGGGAAACAGGATTCCTTGCAACCCATACGTTAGGGGGCAAACTTTCCCAAAGAGCTTTGTGAGAAAAGTGAGCATGATTACAGCATATGTAAACACAGAACTGTGAATGTGAAGTGTCCTCTTGCTATGCCTTTGTTATTAGAGTATATTACGTTACATGTAAAAGGGGTCGCCTTTACCTGTCTATTTCCTGTGCAGAAAATCTTTGATCTGAGTTCAGAGCTAAAACCAGCGTAGTTCACTGCTAAGGAGCAACTATTGGAGTTCCAGCTCCACTTAGTGGAAACACCAGGGAAGGTACTTGACGCTCTTAGACTTCCAGTGCTTGTCTGTCTGTCCGTCCATCATTCTGAGGTTAGCAAAGTGTTTGCTAGCCCCAACAGCTGAATATGGGAGGATCCTAGAGACAGCCCTAGTTTTGTTTGCATTCTCCACGTATCAACTGCAGTTTTAATATTAATTCTTTCAGGTCTGCGTAACAACACTTGAAAGGACTATGCCTCTTCCAGACACCATGTTCTGTGCTCAGCAGATCAAAATCCCCCCCGAGCTACCGGATATTTTGAAGCAGTTTACCAAAGCTGCAATTAGGACTCAACCTCGTGATGTTTTGCAGTGGGCAGCTGGGTAAGTGTAGCATTCGCCTCATGATGTGCATGGGCACAAAAAAACATTGTTGCCTCTGACCGCTGTGCAATTGAGCTGACAGCGGTGTTGAACAAATTTGTATATCACATACCATTCTGTGCATGACTGCAACTTGTTAGAAAGTTAAAAATGGTATTCTTGATTTACCTTGCCACTGAGGTTTAGATCTGGCATATCTGTGCACTAAGTTCCATGCAGATTTTTTTTCTTAACTGCTATCTTGAAGAGCAAAGTATTTTTTTTCCTGATATGAAACTTCTCAGAATTTAAAGGAAGTGTGGCAATAAGATAGCAGGCTTAAGAATTAGAAAACTTCAGGATTTTGTTTGCTCCCTGGAACAATCTCCTGAAATGTTAATGAAATGGGAAAAGAGCCTGATACAGCTTTCAGATGATGTCCCCAAGAAAGAAAATCCCTCAGCAGATGATGCAGCTGTTTTGTTCAGCATACTCTGCTTCTTTTATCTATTGATGTGTTGTTTTTACCTCAACTGCTTACACTTGGTTTTCCTAGTTGTGCAGTTCGTGTGGCCGAGCTGCACAGCGGCAGGTGAGACATGCTCGTGTGCTATGGATGAGCTTCTTGGCTCGAGAATAGCGTGGGGAACTGGCTAAACAAGCGAGCTTTCCAGTGCTACCTCAGCAGGTCCAGTGCTGTCCCAGCAGGTCCATGGGTGACTCTTGCTCCCTGTACACTCCTCTTTCTGGAACACTTTCTACCTCAGATGCTTTTACCTAAGGCCTGAATTTGGGAACAAAATAGAGTGGAAGCGGCTGTGGTTTTGTGGGCCACGTTAGTGCTGTGTGAGCAACTTGGTTGTGTCTCAGGTTGTGGTGTTTGGTAATGAGAGTAATCAGACCAGAAAACTGGCCAGGCAGAAAACCAGCCCAGGTTTCATACAGCTGCGTGTACTTTATATAGCTATGGCAGTGAGCCCTGTCATTAAAAGGTTATGATTCTAATTCCAGTTCTTCTGTGTTTGATAAATTTTATTTTTCAGTGGACAGAAATATCAAAAATATTAGACAAGTGCTGAAGTGTAGGTAGCTGGTGGTACTTTTCAGGCAGCATGAGGATGGCATGTTAGTCAGCCTCGGGGTGCTGGGCAGGCTCCTGGGGAAAGGTTGTGCTTTCCCTTTGCAAGCACGCTCCAGTGTTAATAGATCAACCTCTGCCTTTGACAAGGAAGACAGCGTCATGCACAGTGCAAGTTCAGTACCTTAAGAGCTATTGAAGTATCATAAAAAGGTAAAATTTAAAGATTGTGGCTTCCACTAAAAAGCAGCATGGGATTTAGGCACAGGTTGGGATAGGAGATCCAGCAAGCAGCGGTCTTACTGCTGCTTCTGTTCAGGAGCACATAGATTTGCTTATAGAATTTTAAGGACTTCTTTGTAGTTTAAGTTATCATGGGCACTAAAGTGTGTTGCTGTTTCCTTTTACTTAGTTATTTTTCAGCACTGTTGAAAGGCGAACCCCTTCCTGTAAAGGCAAGGCTTGAAATGCCTGTAGCAACACAGAAAACGGACACTGGTTTGACCCTAGGACTCCTTAAAGTCTTGCACAAACAGGTACAAAGCAGCCTTTATCAAACACCATTGTGTCTTTCTCAGACAAAAAAAAAACATACTTGGGTCCCAGGTGTTGTCTGTTGAATATCTGATGTATTTTGGAGAGGGACTGTGCATTAAACTTTAGTCTGTTTCTTGGCACTCTGAACATGACCCTGTGATTTTGTTTAAAGCTTGCGCCAAAAGTCTTGGTGAATGTTGCAGAACTCAAGGAGAAATGGAAGCACTTGTGCTTGCCAGAGGAACAGCTGGGAGCGATTCTGCAGCTGGATGACTTCAGTGACGAGGTGGAATGGATGAAAATTCTGGCACTTGGGTGCAGTGTACTTGGTGGGGTACGTTCACACCAGCAGCCTTCATTTACAAAAGACCTTATATTTAGTAGACCACAGAATAATTCATACAACTGGACTTTGAGGTTAGATAGCAGAGTAGTACAGCTGTGGTTGGCTGCCTCTGTGAGCTCTGTGCTCATGGTGAGGATGATGGGGTGATGCTTATGGCATCAGTGTGCCCATGGAGAAGAGCTGAGTGAGAGATGAAAACATTAATTGATTATACAGCTGATCACATTTTCATAGTAGCAGTTAGTTACTAAATCTCCATTTTCTTTTAATGAGAGCAATAAAGTTGCAAGAGAGTACCTTTACAACGGTTTTGCAACAGAATAAGAGCTTCTAAAATATTCTTACATTAAGCTGATGCTCCTATAAATGCGCAATAACATTTTTGGTGACTTCTACAGTGGGGAGAAAAAAGAATGGAGTAATAAGACAAAAATATATGTTAAATATTGTGTCGTGAATGTTATTGTCTCTGGAAGTCCTAAATATGGGGCCAGCCTGGCAATATAATCAGTGCTTTATTTTTTTTTTTTTTTCATTTAAACTATCCCTTTTTCAGTTCTGTTCCCCACTGCCGCACTGCTTTTTCTACTAACTGCTAAAATGGAACTTAACTGCAGGTAGGGAAGATGGTAAATATCAGCAGTTCTAAAGATCAAACCATATTGTACAAATTGCACCCAGAATAGGTATACTGAAGCTTGAGCTGTTGTGTTAGCCGTGGGGCAGTGCAGTCTGACTGTGCTGGAGATGACACTTGGACTGGCCCCTGCAGTGTGTAACGTAGGATTCTGCTCATTTTAACTCTCATCCCTAGTAGAACTTCATGATTGTTTCCATTTCTGGACCTGCACTTGAGGGTAAATTTGGAGTAAAACCTTAGTTTCATCTGCACTAGTTTTGAGTAGCTTAAAGTCTCTGTTTTGTCATGGTACGTAAAACATGTTCAGGGCTCTAATACTGTTCCTCTCGTTTCTTGACGGGGCTCCATGCAGTCTTTACTGAGCTCAATGAAATATGCCTGTGAGATTTTAACCACCGACCCAGAGGGTGGACCAGCTCGCATTGCGTTTGAGACCTTCTCCTTCCTTTACTCGTATTTGGCTGGTATAGATGGAGATATTCCAGAGGAGAAGATTGAAGCTTTCCTTGTCTCCATTAAAGAACATGCGTAAGTAAAACAATTAGATGGGATTTTTTTTAATATGTAGATCACTAAATTCTATTTTCCTTCAAGTTTTGTGGTATCACCTATGGTATATTGACCTTCCTGACATGGTCTTGGTGTTTGGTGGCCTGTAGTATAAAGGACAAAGGCTGGATATTATCTGACCTTGACAGTTCTTTCTTTCTTGATGTAACTTATTCTCATTTGGGGATGTTGAATATATTTCCAGTGTGTTTGTGTTTACCTCATTTGCAAGGTAATTATTTTAATATGGTATCACATAGTTGCTAGTAGTTTAAGGGGCAGATGGCAAGGGATTGAGCACCAAGATGTCCCTGAATCCTGGTGCACAGTTGTGAGGTTACCTTGGTTGGAGGCTTTTTGGCACTCTGGTTACCTGTGGTGACAGACACACTATAGCTCATCTTTCCTGGGCTTTCAAGGCTATATATGTCACATGGTAAACTTTAAGACATCCTTGTGGATGATTTTTTTTTAATGGAATAATGGTGCCTTTCAGTTTCAAATACAAGATTTTTTTTATTATTATTATTTTAAAGGAAACAAAATCTAACCAGTAGAAAAATAGCTTTAAAAATATGTTGTTATAGGAACAGACATACGAAAATCCTATCTCCTCCTGGCCAATTAATATCTAACTATCGTACTAAAATAAAAAGTTTATAGAAGCACCTTCAAAAGGAGAACTTATTAAAGGGAGAGGCATGAAGAGGAATACACTCTTCACTCCAGCAACAAAGTATTAAGGCAAAAACAGTGTAAGGCCTTTATCAGAAATTAAATCCTACTTGCCTGGGAAGGAGAAAAAATAAACACCCAGTTTTTACTTGAATTCAGTTACATCAGTTACTTTCAGTTAAAACGAATGCCTCTGAAGTAACTCCTCCTTTTCTCAGATGCTTCTGCCTTTGCTGTCTCTTCACTTTGAGATCCTTTACGATTCAGGGCTTTACACATAACCAGCTGAACTGAGCAGGCAGAGCAAAGAATTATACGGTGTAACCAGAGCTTCTCAGTGGTAAAGTTCTTGCTTTTAAATTTAATGGAACTTCTTACTGTACTGTTTAATTAATTTTGCCAGAACTGTCACCGCAGTATATTCTGTCACTGACCTAAATAGTTCAGCAAGACAGGTCTGAAGGCACCCATGAAAAGAAATCACTTCAAAATTCCATAAAAGTTACCACCTTACTACTGCCTTAGGGAAAAAAAAATCCCTCCATGTAACATTCATTATGACTGCTCCTGTAATGCATCTGTAACTGCTTTATTCAGATATATAGTCTTCATCAAAGGAGTGGTTAGAACTAGCTTCAAAATATAGTGAATCTGTACCTTTAGTCTGTTTTCAGTTGATATTTCTCCTTTGAACTATGTTGTAAGTCTAGATACTCCCTTGAAAGTTTACCACAATGCTTTTATTTTATTATGAGTTTATTGCTTTTATTACGAGTAAAGTCTGGCTGGGTGGAAGCAGTAGGGAGTAGTTTTAAGGGTGGCAGAAAACAGTATTTGCTCTGTCCTCTCTCCTGCCAGCAAGGACTAGGCACTGACTTGGGGAGGAGCTTATGCTGGCCCATCGTGGGGAAGGGTTGTGTCCTAGTAGCGCCCAAGAGCTCACACAGCACCTCAGGGCTCTCCCAACCCTTGGCTTTGTCCCCAATTCCCTCTTGACTCTGTTCCTGCGCAGGGACAAGCAGGCCGGCATGGTGCAGCTCCGCAACTTCCTCACCCACCCCTCAACGCTGTCCCTGTCCAAGCTGCCCCTCAGCACCAGCTCAGCACAGAAACAGCAATGAAGAGGTGGAAGTCGCCTTTGTTCAGAATATTGCACACACTACATGCAAATTAATTACAATACAAAACAACAATTCTCTCTGGCACTTAATTTATCCTGCTCTCAAAAGTGTCTTCATTGGAGGTTAGCTGAACATGTCTTTCCTTTACCTCTCCCCACTTTAGGGGTTTCTAATTACATTATTTTTAATAACTAATAAAATGTTTTACTGAGTATATCTTTCTAATTATACTTTAATTGTAAGAAATAAAATACAAAATAATTATACTTAGAAAAGTCTGGACTGTTAACTTTACTGCATCTCATTGTTTCTGCAGCGCTCTGAGTTTTGACTCTTACCTAACTCCAGCTTGTCTTTTGCCCACCTTGTCTCTCTGAATAAGCTCTCTTAACCCAGCTGCTGGGAAGCCCTGGGGGCAGCCCTCAGGAGCTGCTTTCACATTTTCTGATTGCACTTGAGCCTGGGCTCTGTAAGTCACCCTGCTGGGCTCTATAAGTCACCCAGGTCTATGCTGGATCCAGACTTGGCCTGTAGTTTCTGGGAGCCAGGGAAGCCTCTGTTTCCATTCTTCATCCTGCTGTTTCTGCTGTCAGCCTCCTCTCACAGGGACAAGAGAGAGATGAACATAAGTTATCAGCTGCATTCCTGGTGCACACTACGATACCGACACCTTCCTTCCTGATAGGAATGAGACTTTTTTCTTCCTCAGCCAGGCAGAGCTGCGCGGCAACGACCGCATTAGGTGTCCTGGGCACAGCAGCAGTAGTAACAGCAATTCCGGGGCCAGTAGTTTTATAAACAGCTGCTAAACAAACCCCAACACCATTTTCTTGCTTCTACTTCCTTCGTTTGTGACTGTGATACTTGTCATCGTCCCTGAAACGACAAACAAGCCTCATCCACCAATGAAAATTGGAAAACATGCAGTTTCAGAAACTCTTGTCAAGTGTAATCATATCCTCATCAAAGCCGGAAAAAAAAAAAAAAACCTTATTTCCCAAGCTGTTTTCAAACTTGTGTTAGGTAATTCCACAAGGGCAGTTAAGTGATGCAGTAGACCCTAAACAATATACTGAAACCAATTTTGATGTGAACATTCCTCTCCCTGCTGATACCTACCTGCTTTTCTTCTATAGACGTTAGGGCTAATGCAGTTCCTTCCAGCACTGCAGGCTGGAACATCTGGCCTACACCTGTTTGCCTCTGCCTAAAGTACAGTCAGAACCACAAAAGGGCCAAGTCCTGGCTCCCCAAAGCAGTTTGGAAGAGCTAAGCAGGAGAATGTAGGTACTTATTAGAGAAACAAACAGTCTGATCTGCTCAGTCCCAGTGCAAATCCTGACAGAAGGCCACATTCGGCAGGACAAGCACATGTCACTTAACTGCACCATCTGTCCCCAGGGTAGTGCTGATTAAGGAAAAAACAGGCCCTGCGAGAGCCCAGACCTGATCGTGCAGTGTGCCAGTAGAAGTATCGTCTTTCAGAAGTAAAGTAAGGAGAATAAGTGCTGAAAATGCAGACTGCTGTTTAGCATATCACATGAAATTCTGTTCCAACTGTGTTACGCTGTATACGGGACTCTCCTAGCTTTTAAGTTGGACTAATACAACTCTTTGCACTAAATTCCTACCCGCACGATGGTTACCGCTGCCCCCTTGAGAAGTCATCTGCCCCTCCTTAGGCTCACCTTTCTCTTTTTCTCCGAGAATCTCTGTCCTTGCCTCTTTCATGACTTCTTTTTCGTTTGCTCGGGCTCCTGCTGCTCTCCCTGCGGTGCCTCGGGCGTTCAGCCTCCTTGCAGCTCCCACCAGACTGCCGCGAGTCCACCGAGGCTGAGCGCCTCTCTTCCCTCCTGAAGAAGAGAAGGCTACTGCTTTTATTCAGTAAAACAGCCTTAGTTGCTATAGTTTTCAGTCAGTTTCGTAATTTAACGACCTACTACTAGTATAAGATTTCCCCTGACTCATTCAGAGCTTCTCAAGTAGGAGCTTAATAGAACTAGAAGGAAACTGTGCTCAGACAAGAGTTGTATGTGCTGTTATAAAGACCCAATAGGATGATACTGTCAGGCTGCTGCTGGTCCCACAGAAAGCATTTTTAGCACTCCCTGGGAAGTTGCCAGCCTTGGAATACCTTCCTGAAGACTTTGACTTCCCTCCTTCACATATTTCTGCGTTATCCAACCTGTTTTCCTCCTGCCAGTGATGGCTGAGTTCTTCCATGTGCACACCAATGACATCCCGAATCACCTGGAGGTTAGGGGGAAAAACAAACAAAACAAAACAAACACCATGTTATGGCAGTGGCCTGAACCAGCAACCACATAGCAGAAAGTTATACTGCTTGAAAAAACTGTACATCACATATCTATGTGGAAAGTCTTCTTTGCAGACAGAGAAGTCCAGCATAACTTTAATGGCACCATTTTAGAACAGATAGTTAACTATCTTGTCCATATTTCACATTCATTTCACAGAATACAACAGCAACAGAAATGCTGCTGCTACTTGTAGGTTACTGCAGCAAACGTTCTTTGGATTTGACTTTGTTGGGGGGGCAGGCAGGGAGCGTTTCTCTATAATTTGCAACTCTAATAAGAGAGGATGCAAGCATAAGAAGAAAAGGCATTTCCCTTGTCTGAACAGGCCCACCCTTCTTTATGCCAAGGTAGGACAAGTCCTTGTGTGCAAGAAATCCTCCTGTCCTCCTCTTAGATACTCACCTCCGTGTAAGACTTCTTTGTGATATGAACGTTCTTGGCTCTGTACGACTGACGCCGCCTTTTGTAGTCTCGCATTTCAGCCAGAATCTCCAGATGGGATTTGGGGCCTTTCTGACTATCATCTGCCAGAAACAAACGAACACAGCAAATGGTTATTAGCAGAACATTAGCACCTGCAGGTATGTAATTCTGCTGCCTTAGAAATAGTCTGAAACACAAACTGCCACTTCTAAACAGAAGCTTCTCACTGCTTTTTCCAGCAACCATCATGAAAAGAAGTTTAGCACAAGCTTCCTCTCAACTGTCTTGCTCTACACGAGACTAACTACCATGCAAATGTTACACGATCTCAGTCTCCTGGTGATGATCCAAATGGTGAAATGTCTCCAAAATACAGACCACCTTTTCAGGACCACTACTATTATAAGACACAAAGACTGAGGAAAACTAATTTTGTAAAACATTTACACGTGTAGCTGACAAACTCCAAAACTGATCTCCTACCTCTCAGATGACTGCCAACCTCTCTTGTTAGGCTTTCACTCTTAAAAGATCTTTAATCTAACTATCTCTTAGAGCAAAAAGTTCTTATATTAAGTAAGTAACCTGAAGTCAGTTACAGCAAAGACAGAAGTATTTCCCTTGCCTGAGATACACAACATATATGTACCAAAGGAAAAAACAAAACAGCACAGAGGCTTTCTGCGAAAGAAAGCAATACCAAACTGATGTTTTCTGATACTAGGTCTTCATTTACAAACTATATATGATTCACAATAAAAATAGCGTAAGAAATTAAATTTTGCCTTCAAGCAAGCTCATAGAACGAGAAGTTCTGCTTGACAGACTCAACCAGAGCCTGGTTTCAAACCTTGGGTGATCTTTGCTGCTAAATCCACAAAGAGATCACTGTCGTTTTCCGTGATTTGGGACCTAGACCTCTGCTTCTTCGTTTCTTCCACGACGTAGTCGTAAAGGGCGAGGCGGTCGGCCTGAGTCAGGTCACAGGTGAAACGCTTGTGGTTCTGAGGAACTTCCACGGGCACCGAGGAGTAACACCCTGCAAGGTGAGCAGAGAGCAACTTTGAGCAGCACAGTGCAAGGGCATAGGAAAGCACCCAGGAACTCAGCGAGCAAAAGGCACCCAAGCGGCCTTCATCCTTGCCCTATAAAACTGTATGAAACTTCATTTGAAAGGATAAAAATTACTTAAAGAGAAACTCCAATCCTGTCTCCCAAACCACACATAAATTCTATAACTTCTCTGCATCATTTACACTGTAGTTATTCTTTTTTATATGTTTTGAAGGGAACATAATAGTACCCATAAATTAAAAAGCTCGATGTATTGTCCCACTGATCTCAGCTTTTGGCTTTCAAACTAAAACAAGGAAGACGAAGCTGCTGTCTGAACAGCTCTAACTCACGTGTGAATCTTGCTCCTAAAGCCTTCTGCAAGGCAAAAGCTTCAAATTACTTGTTGTTCTGTCAAAAAGACCAAAGTGTCCAAGGGACTACATGACTTACTGTGCAAATCAGTCATACACGCAGTCTGTCTCATCTGTTTCAGAGTTTTTAAAATAGACTATCACACACTGCTATAGCTAAAAATGCACAAAGGTATTTCCAAGTTGCTCCAAATTAGTTCTCTTTCTAAGCTTAAAGTTATCAGAACAACCTCGTTGCCTGCTAATTTTTTCCTCTCATGGAATTATTAGCCTTTCCCACTATACAGTTACGCTAAATATAGTTAGACATTTCTTAAAGAAAAAAGAGCTTCAGCCTCAGTCAACAGGAACCTTCCAATTACTGATGCTTCCCATTTGTCTCTTTTTATTGCTAAAGATTTTAAATAAAGCAAATAATTCCAAAACAGCAAATCCTAAAGTAGGCCAAGAAACCATTCTACTTGATCAGTGCTCTCTCCAAACAAATGTCAGATTGCACTGAGAAGTGCGTAGCAAATACTGGCATCTTGTGGCTCAGAGATGTATCTTTGCAGTGCACTCCTTGGAATAAGGGGTTATCTGTTTCCTCTCTATTTCAATGTATCTGCCTCAAATTGCTAAATTACCACCAGCCTCTGGAGAAATTGCAGCTAGCATAACCCAAATACAGTGCCAAGCACACAAACCCTTTTTCCCCCCCTTTTTTTTAATAGCGAGACTTTTCCACTCTGTCTTGGCCTCATCTCCCAAAGAAAACCTTAAATTGGTCTTGTCCCACACTGGTCACAAAACCCACTGAAAGGTGAGGCATAGAAAAATCAATGAGTTCCAGTGCCAAAGGACAGCATCAGATTTGCACAGGTAGCAGCATATTTATTATACCATTTCTTCGCAGAGTCTTGAAATAATTTCACATAATAATAGTACTTTTGTTTGTTTGTTTCTGATCTGAGGAGAGGTGGACAAGCATATATAGCTTATTTCTAACAGTGAATCCTTAAATAAAATTTAAAATACAGTCCTTTCTGTTCCTTTGCTCCCCAGCCATTCCATGAAGAACAAGTTGGGGGCAGCCTGAGAAGCATCTGGGGGCAAAGGGCAGAGGATAGTATCAGGAAAGGTAGGCAAAGAGACAGTGATAGGTAGTGGGATGGGAAAGAAGGGATGAGTGCTTTAGAAATGTTCTTCAATTTGCAGTGAGGATTTTCCAATCCTGATGAGTACAAAACAGCAGAACTGGGCAGAAAAGGCAGTGATCCTTCAAAATGTATGCAGGAAAGAATATTAAAAAAAAAAAGAAGGTCTTGGCAGCAATTCACAAGTGGAATCAAGGAAGCTGGGCAGGAAGAGATATGAGCAGCTCTCCACAGATGAGTGGAAGTTGTATCAGTATCAATATTCTCTAATTACCTTGGCTGTAGCCTGCACCTTCTTTTGCACTTTCAGCTCTAGCTTGCTGAACAATGTGAAACTGTAGATCTTTATCTGCAGGAAGAGAAAACAAAACATCACAGAGCTTTTATACTAAATACCCGGCAGGGACCAGTCTTTACAGTAATTTACTGAGCATTTGTAGCTCACCTGTGCATAGATGGAGTAGGAACTAAAATGTTATTTTAATCTATTCCACATCTTAATGGAGGTAACAAAGAGGAAAGATTCCTGGGCTACAGAGATGTGTAAAAAAAAAAAAAAAGCATATGTTTGTGTGTGTGTGCGTGTATGTGTGTGCATACATGCACGCACACATACACACGCCTAAAAATCAACTTTATTTTGCACCATTACCCAAAATTCTGAGTTCGTTTTCCTGCCTTCTAAGCACGTATTTTGATACAAAGACACTTTCTGCACTCGCTATGAGGAGGACACAGGAAGACCCTACCCAGTAACGTACAGAAAGGCAAAGTCCTCCACGGCTCGAAGGCCAGGACGCGCCCCACGGACGGCGCGTTGCGGCGAGGGCCATGCACCCGTGCACACTCACCCATGGTCACCGTGGGCACCTGCCGCTTCTCGTAGAAAAAGCTGGCATCGTACATGGCCTCCTGCAAGGCAAGGCGAGGGGAAGGGAGGCCGTGGCGCGGGGAGGCCGTGGCACGCGGGCGCCGCTGGAGCCGTGGCTGTGGCACCCACCTGCTCCTGGTCGGAGTAGCCCATCCTGCGCAGGCGGCAGGCGGCCGCGTGTCGCTGCAGCGAGGCGGGCGGCACGCGGTGATGCGCATCGTGGGGACAGGGCACCAGCTCCGTCTGCGCGGGACATGGGAAAAGGTCTTGGCGATCATCGAGCCCAGACGTAAACCCATCCCCACGCTGCCCGCTAAAACGCGTCCCCGAGCGCCTCATCCACACGTTTTCCTGTGCGCTCCCAGGGACGGGGACTCCACCGCTTCCCTGCAGCCTGTTCTGGTGCTTCACCTCTCCTTCTGTGTGGAAATCTTTCCTAATACCCAACTCGAACTTCCCCCGGGGCAACTTGAGGCCATTTCCTCTTGTCCTATGGGTCGTTACTCCGGGGAAGAGTCCGACCCCCGCTGCACTGCGGCCTCCTTTCAGGCCGCTGCAGAGAGCGCTCAGGTCTCCCCGAGCCTCCTCCACACCGAACACCCCCCGCCCGCACAGGGCCGGTGCTGCTGCCGCCCCTGCCCCTGCCCCTGCCCCTGCCCCTGCCCCAGCTCCGCTGCCCGCTGCGGCGCCCCGCGTCCCTCCCCGCAGCGCGGCG
>VWPW01010660.1:313397-345982 GCA_013389825.1 Crypturellus undulatus
GCGGCCGCCCCGGCACAGGCGGCGGCCAGGGGCGGCGCGCGGGGCCCCGCGAGCGTCACCGTCACCGCCAGCTCCGGCCGGTGTTGCGCGCTCCTCCCGCCCGCAGTTACCCGGCGGGGTAAAGGCCGCCCCTCGCGCGCGATGCCGCCAGGTTTGGCACCCTGCGGCAGTGACCTGACCCAGGGCCCGCCTGGAGAGCTGGCCGCGCCGGGCTGACAACAGCCCGGCCGAAATCACACAGCCTTTACCAGGCAAATACTGGTAGTTATGCACCAGGACTCTTATTTGGGACAAATACTAATTCGGGATTGCAGGACCCTTCTCTAAATCAGGTGCATACTATAGGCAGGGAGGAGCATCTGTCACCCCTGTCTTGCATTTTTTCCCTTTTGTTGATAATAACATCTTGCAGGCTTTCTGCAACCACTTGTATTTTGGTTTAGCAGCATACTTACTTCATGAATAAAAATACCTTCCTCAAAAGGGAAAATGTATTCCCATTACAGCTTTATAATAGTTCTCTCATGCCTCATTGTGTTGGACATGACAATTTCAGGACAGAAAAAGGGCAAGGCAGCAGGGGGAAAACAGCCAAATGACAAAAAGAAACTTGAGGAACTGCCCAGAAGCCAAGATGCAAATAAGCTGGTGCAAAACCCCAGACAAGCCATGCAGAGTTAGCACCTCCCAAGTACAAGTTTTGGCCTAAAACTGTAGCCAGTTTATGTGGGACCCCATCCCAGAACATCCCCGGTGTTCTGGGAGTGCGGCCTGGCAGTGAGCAGCGGGAAAGCTTTGCCTGGCAGACAGCCCTCGCTGGCCCAAAGCACCCCTGCTGGGGATTGCTGCACCGCGGTGAACACAGGGCAAAAAGCCCCTCATCCCTAGCTGGGCTTAAATCACTCTGACTTAAGGTTAACACCCAACGGACTGACACGTTGCACTACAGAAATGGGAAAAAACAGCTAGGGAAGCCGGAGGATAATGGCACCTTAGTGATAAGACGGAGCGTAGTCATCTCGGAGTAGCTCTGCTCGTTTGCCTGGAGGGCGATAGTGGCTCTGCTCTCGTGCCCCTAGAGTCCCCTTGTCAAAGTCATTTTCTCCAGGACAGGACAGGCGATAACGAGGCTGATGGCACGGGCTTCACTCAGCAAACGCTCCCGAACCAGACAGAGATTTTGTAAAGATAAAGCGTGCAGGCTCTTACATGTCAGTTTTGTCATTGCTGCTATTCCCCCTGTATCTTCAGCTAAGATTTCTGCCAAGATTCAGCTGAGACTCCACACTCCAAATCTGTAGCGCAGGTTCAGCTGAATCAGCCCTGCTCACACACACAGCTCGAATGAGTTACAGAAATATTCTTTGCAGCATGGGCTGATTTTTCAAAATTTGCTCAGCCAGAGCCTTTACCAGAGCACGATTTTCCTCATTTGCTTTATCAGTTCTAGTTTTGTTGCACTTCCATGCTGTTGCAAAGCCCTGCTTGTGGAGAGGTGCAGGAGCTAATGGTAACCAAAAAGATCAGAGACGGCTCTGAGGCCTCCGCAGTCCCTCTGTTTGGGAAATGCAGCTGGTGAGTTCTCGTAGAGGGGAGACCATATCAGTTCATGGGATCAGCCTCTTTGAAGATAATTATTTGGTCTTTTGGTGTTCTGGCCTTTGGTGTGTGTCAGAGTTGTACAGAGTCTCAATAATAATGATGGTAATGAGTATGCAATGCTCACTGTGGTTAATGACAACGTGAGAAAAGACAGTTTCACTTTTATCACAATTACTGCGGAAACCGAATCAAGCTGAGGCAAACCTCAGCAATTTGCTGGGCTTGCTCTCTCCTCACCCCAGGCTTTCGGGGTCTCTCGGGAGCGCTGCCTGCAGCGAGGTGCTCCTGCCGTGTCCTGAGACAAGGTGAGAGAGGGGCCTGCAGTGCCGGGAATTGATGGTTTCGGACCGAGGACTGGCTGTGTTCATCAGAGGCAGTAACTCAGTAGTGCTATTTCTGTAGGAACGATGGATACACAACATGCACAAATCTCAAGGCCCGGATGTCCAGTGGGGCAGAGGACACTAGGGGCAGTACTAATATGCTGAAATATTCCCCCCCAAAATTCCCCCAAATGTAGGCTTTACTGTCTCGTGGCTTCGTTCTCCCTACCCATAGCAGCTGCCCACCCCGCAGCCTCAGCTAATGAGTTAAGTGTTTGTATATTTGTTACGTGACTGAGAGTTGTGGCCAGATGGGTAGTTCAGTGCATTTTCTCCCACACATGAATGTATCTGAGCACACAACCACAGCGTGGTGCTACGGCTTTGTGCTGGCTCTCGTCCTTGGCTCACCGAGGTCTGCGCCTGATGCGCGTTAACAGGATTGGGTTTGCCAACACGGGGCACTTGCCCAGCCGACCAGCGGCCAAGGCTCGGCTGGGCCATGCAGTGCCCTGTTAGCTGCACAGCCTGGGGACGCACGAAGGCGCTTTCCTCGGAGGGACGGCATCACTCAGCCCTTGCCGCTTGTGCTCAGCAAACGACCCTTCACCACCCCGCGCCGGGAGCGAGGGAGCCGGAGCGGCACAGACGTGAGCAGCTCCCAGCCCCTACAGCCCCACATGAGCCTCAGCACGGCTCGCAGCTCGCGTTAACTGCCACCAGCAGCCAGTGCCCAAGTGCCCCTTGTGCCCCAGCTTGAGCCCGGTGCTGCGGGGAGCTGTGGGGTGCAGGGAGCATGGGGTCCGGGCTGGGGCTGCGTATCTGCTGCAGCCTCCAGGCGCTCCATCGGGAAGTCGCGGTTGGTGTCTGCACGTGAGCGGGACAGAGCTTTGCACGTCTGCAGGCTTGGAGGGCTTGAGAGGTCGCAGTGAAAGCGTGGCCTGTTGTGCTCAGCACTGTTAGTGCGGTGAATAATGGGGGCTGTCTCCAGGCACTGCCATTTCTTCTCCTAAGGATGTGTGAACCAAGCAATATTGCTTTAAGCTGAAACAACATTTTGAAGGAAGTCCTGAGGAAGGAGAAACTCACTCACCCAGAGCAGCCCTGGTGGAAACTAGAGTCAGCAGGCGCAGTGAGCAGCCGGGTTTTATAACAAGCTTAGTCTTATGGGTGGGGAGTCGCAAGTGCTGCCCAGAAACATCCTTCCTCTTGCGGGAGGATTAGCACAGTGCGTTACAGATGCCCTCTGAAGAGACTGGCCTGTGTCCAGGTGGTCACCCCGTCTCAAATTTCTCACTGCGAGCTCCTTTCTGTCCCGCTTTATTTCATTGCAGTCTTTCCACTCATTTCCTCCCCAGTTGGTCATCCCCATCAGTTCAGCACCCTTCCCATCATGTCATCAGCTCCTTCTGATTCTCCTCACTGGTGCTCAAAAATTAGGAACAGCTGCACTGTGCTGTAACCTCACTACCAAGACCTGTTCCCAAGCCAACACGAATAAAACACCCTGAGACAACGTCTCCAAGCACAGAAGCAAAAACTGTCTGTGAAAGAAAAGCATGTCAGTAATTAATCCATCTCATACATTGGCACAGTCGCAAGCTCTGTCACAAGAGCCACTTCAAAACCAAAAACTGTGAATCCAGAGGAAACTGAAAGCTGAGAACTCGAATCCGGAGAAGCCGCATTCCCAGGCGAAGGGCCCAGCAGAGCGCTCCCGCCTCGTGTGCCCGTGCGCGAGCAGGACATCCCGCTGCTGCTGCCTCCTGCGGGAGCCCTTCCCGGAGCGGAGTGGCTAATTCCTGACGCCACTTGTGGGGCTGCGAATTGCACAAGTCTGTGCAAGGCTGCTGGGCATCCGGATTAGGGCGGCCTATTCCTGGCTCGGGAGGCGGAGTATTAGTGCCTGCGGCTGTGATTGCAGACAGGATTATCAGGAGCGCAGTGTTGGGAGGCCTCTCGTGGAAAGGCTTTGACTGACTCGGGATTGGGAGCTGCTCTCCCACAAGCCGAATCCATGTGCGCAGCCCGGCTGGGGACCCCCCTCGCGGGACAGTGAGGGAGGTGGCCTGCCTCTCCAACAGCACTGCACGTGTACCACGAAGTCACAGGATCATCGCAGTTGGAAAAGACCTTCCAGACCATTGAGTCCAACCATAAACCCATCCCACCCTTCCTGCTAAACCGTGTCCCTCAGCACCTCATCTACACGTTTTTTGAACACTGCCAGGGACAGGGAGTCCACCACTTTCCTGGGCAGCCTGTTCCAGTGCTTCACCTCTCCTTCCATGTAGAAATTTTTCCTCCAGTCTGAACCTCCCCTGGCCTGGCGCAGTGTGGGGTGGGAAGTCTCTAGTGGTATCACTAGCACTTGAGGGAAATCAGGATACCTAAACTCAGTGCCGCCCTTTCAATGCTGGAGGTGGCGACCCAGCAGGGCAGGTGGAAGCCCTCACGTGCAGCTGACCCGGATCGAGGCCAAGCAGCGCTGCCTCGGCCGACCAGTGCCTCCCCACCAGCCCAGGGAGCGACCGCTGCCTGGCGCCGCTGCAGCCCGTGCGCTCCTGCCGCCCGGGCCATACTCCTGCCGCCCAGGCCACGCTCTTGCCACCCGGGCCGCTCTCCTGCCGCTCGGGCCGCGCTCCTCGGCTGCCCCGCGCTGCAGCGCCGGCCGTGCGGGATGTGTCCTCCCCTAGCGCTGCCCATGTGAGCGGCCACGCAGGGCTGCGTGGTGGGAGGCGGCAAGGGCCGCTCCATAAACTGCCCAAGCGGAGCAGTTTGCGTAAAGCACACAGTGGAGAAGAAAGGGGAAAAGCCTCGTGCCTGGCTCCTGCAGGGAACCAGGATGGCTCTGGGAGTGTTTTCCAGGCTGTGGTCTGACACCAGGTGGAGCCATGTGAAGCTCAAGCCCAGCGCTGTGTTGCTTGGCGGCAGTAGCGCAGTGCCGCGGCGCACTCTCTTACTCCGGCAAAATGTGTGCTGGCTGCACCTTGGGCCCTTCCTTGCCACAGTGCTGCCTGCTGCATGCACCTCTGTCCTCAGGAATGCCTCCCTCCGGTAGACATCACTGTAAGAGGACTGAAACACGCTGCATTTACAGGCTTCTGATGCACGTTATTTACTAGACCCTTTACATGCATGGGAGAACGCTTTCCTTGCACAAAGCAGGCTTCCATGGTCTTCCGTCCGGAGGCACGGAAGAGGATCCTAAGAATTGTCCAATATTTCTTCTTTTACCCTGTGCTTCCCAACATCACTCATGATCTGTGTAAGTTGGAAGTGAGAACGTTCTTTTTATTTTTAATTAAGAAGAAAAGCCCCAAGGAAATGAGGCAGATTTTTATACTATCTGAATATATTTGAAACTGATGTAGATATCTTTCACATATATGTAAAAGGCCAACAGTGTGCATGTGTATACTGACACACAAACATATAGGAAAGAGGAAAGTATTTGTAAGGAATGTGGTATCTTTTAATCTTTTTAGCTGTTCTGTCTAATTTAAAATTACTGGAAGTTACCTAGGATGGCACTAGAGGTTTATAATCACTATTCCATAGATTTTGACAAAATCCACCCACACAGCCTTTTTCCATAAACCCTGGTAAATTCAACAGCACTTTTTTTTTATCAAGGGATATTTTCTATTTCCTTAGTGGGAAAAACAACCAAAGATTACAGTATTATTTTCCCCACACAGTCTTTGTTTAAATAAAGAGCCTCTTGGTGTGAAAACAAGCAAGAAAAAAAACACGAGGTGGGTAACAGATGGTCATTCAGTTAAAGGAAGCTCTTGGAAAGGAGCTCAACTCAACTAAGCTATTAGAGGCTTCCAAACAAATAGACCAAAATAGCCATTGCTAAATACTGAGATCATTACCAAAAATACAACTCTTCCTATAAATGAAATAACATTTCTACTAAAAGCAAGACCGTAAAAAGCTCAACCTTCTTATTCAATATATTTTCTGTGAGTGACTTTATTAAAAATATGGGTTGCTGCCTGTTTAAATGTCAATAATGAAGTTTCATAACATACTCCTCTTGGTATGCTCAGCACAGTACAGCTGTGGGAGCAAGGTTTTTATTCCAATATCCGCACATCATCTAAAGACTGGTTGACCCAGCAAAGTGCAAAATACATGTTTAGGTTGAAGCAGGCTTTGATTTAAAGTTTCAGTGAGTTCTGATCAATGGGAATAGAAATGTGCAGACTGTGCATGTTTGTAGACTTTGCTGGAGTGCTTCTGAATGCAGCGAGCCCAACCGTGCATGGCCTGACATCCACGTAGGTCTTCTCCTGGAGAGCATCATGTTGCAGGCACAGAAACTGAGTTTTGCTATTTTTAATTTTGCAGTTGAACCTTGATATTTTGAATGAAATTTGGAGTGTTTTTCCCTTGTAGAGCAAATGTATTGCAGAGTCGGTGCAATATGATAAACCTTGAACTTTTTTCATGTTGCCTTTTTTACTTCTTTCCTAAAGATGTAAGTTAATGTCACCATATTCTGTACGTCTCCTTCCTCCAAATACGCTGAGGACAGGATCTGAGTTTAAAGCTGACAAATTGGAGAAACAGACTGCAAAAAATCAGGGTGAAATTCTATAAATGCGAGTGCAAAGCACTATACTTGGGCAGGAATAATCAATTTCATGAGTACAAATTGGGACTAAATAGCTCGGAAGTGTGATAGAAAAGCCTGTAGGATTATAGGGAATCATAAACTGAGCACGAGCCTATGACAGACTGCAGTGAAGCAGGTATAACCAGGAGCACAGCAAACAAGACCTACAAGTAATTCTGCAAAAATTTCTTCCATTCCGCTGTGTCCTGGTGGAGTCTCTGTGTTGGAGACACTGCGCTTCAGAAATAAAAGAGTTGTGGAAGAAGCTGCCGGAGAGGCTGTGGAAACGCCAGTTGTGGGAGCTTGTAAAACAGATTGGCTGAGTACTAAACTGAGGGCCCGAGCGTGCCTGCTGCTGTGCTTGGGCAGATGGCCCCTTGGGGTTTGTGTCACTGCTGTGGTGACCAGTCTAACGCGTTGGTAGGACGAGGAGGCCTCATGCGCTGGCCAGGAACCACGCGGTGCCCACGGGCTCAGAGAGTCCCTTAACCACAAGAGGAAAACCCTGCAATGGAGCAAAAGCCAAAGCTCTTATGTATGATCCAGGGAGATGTACCTCCTTGGAGCAGCCAGGCAGCAGCATCAGAGAAGAGTCATGTGGAAAAACAAAGTAACCTCTTAAATCATCGTGGCGCCTTTCTGCAGTGTTAATGCAGCGCAACCCTCTAGGCAGTAACGCGCTCCTGCGACAGGCCCCGTGGGTTCTCTGTTTGATGTTTCACAGCTGAGTAAGAAAGACAACCTTGCAGCTCCTCTGCAAAGGCAGAGGGGTCTGTCGTGTGTTCCCCTACTGCAACGGTCTCCTTGCTGCTCAAAAAATATACCACGCAGGGCCAGTGCAAAGGTGCACTAATAGGGATTAGCTAATGAGATTATACTCTTGGTTTCCCTAATGGACAAGGATTTTGCCTGATGGTGTCCAAGGGGATCAAAGACGTTTCTGCCTCACTGCACGTCGCTAAAGAGAGATTTCCACGAAACCAGCAGAACCGTTTGCTGACAGCGTGCCACCTCACCGCCTGACCGACAGCCTTGCCTTTATCCTCCTAATCGTACTAGGAGGCAGGAAAGTCTGATTTCAATTAATCGCACTTGACAAACAGGGAACAGAGCCAGAAAGACAAAAGGGCTTCCCGAGGGCAGGATGTCGCTCCACGGCAGAGCCAGGAGGAGATGCCAGGAGGAAACCCCGTCCCGGGGTTCCCCTCTCGAGCATCGCTTCAGAGGCAGACAGGCTGCATCTCCCGGTGCAGCTGGGAATACCGACGGTGTGGAACCAAAGCACACTGCGTTTCTAATCCTTGCTCAGTTCAGCACTAGCCAAAGCTCTTGCTGTTTTTGTAAAAGCCGAAATCGTACTGTACGACCCCACGCTATATGTTGTGTGGCAGAATCTTTGACGTCGGCTTTTCCGTCACCGCTGCCACAGCGCAGTGCTCTGGCTGCCCCGCACGGGGCAGGGGTGTTTTGGGATAAGCAGGCTGCGCTGCTACGGCTGCAGTGAGCAGGAACTGAGGGAGACGTGAGCCTGTTCAGCACAGGGTGAGCTGCGCTCTGGGATCTCATCTCCTGTACAGGCAGCTGTGGAAAATCACTTCTAGACGCCAGCATGGGGGAGAAGTATTCTCATATACATACATATAAATGCAGAGAAGGAATCTGAGAAACAAAATCAACCATGTTGTCCAAATTAAATTGGATTACACGCTTAGGTAGACTTCCAGAGGGAACATGGAGATGGGTTTTATACATGTATTTTATTGAAAAGGCCATGAGGGGACAGACTATTTAACTGCTCATCTGTTTATCCTCTTAATTCCTTGTTCCTTTTCTTTTAAACGCTCATGGCTTTTAAGCTGCTGCATATACTGCTTTATGTACATGTAACTGTTAAGTGTTAACAGGCAAACTTTCCATGGAATGATTGATCATCTCACCTGTAAGTATGGTGAAGGTTAATACAAAGATTTGTGTTCATATTAAGCTCTATGTGATGGCTAATATGACAGCACTTTTCCATAGCATTGCTTTAACGGGTTTGCTGTTTCAGAATATGTTTGACTACTTACGGAGCCCTGGCACAGGCTGCCCAGAGAGGCTGTGGAGTCTCCTTCTATGGGGATCTTTCCAACCTCCCTGGATGCCACCCTGTGCCACGTGCTCTGGGAGTCCCTGCTGGAGCAGGGGGGTTGGACTAGAGATCTCTAGAGGTCCCTTCCTACCTCAACCATCCTGTGATTCTATGATTCATACAAGACTCTTCCTCTTTGGCGCAGTTATACAATAGCAGTCAGCATCGCACCAGGTATTGCTGCAGCTCAGCCACCCCTGGAGCCCAGAAAAGCGACACATGAAAGCTAAAGATCAATTCTCTCTCAAATGAAGACACTGACTGTTTTCCTACCACACCGTACTTTCCTCTTTAGCCTTAAGTTCTGGCCATTAAAACTAATGGAAAAACCCTGCATGCTAATTTTCCCTTTGGTTTTGGCATGCTGGATGCATCAAATGTTTATTGCAGTAGAAATACTAAAATTCCTCAAGTCAAGCTTTTTGAGGGAAAAAAGAAAAAATGACTTCCAAGCACACTGTTTCAGAAGCCTGAGGAAACAGGCGAGCACGGATGCTTGCGTGGTAAGACATGGGGATTCCCAGGGGCTGCCGTGACTCATGCTGTCTGCAGCAACAGCAGCGCTCAGAGTTTGTTCTGCTCTTCCGCTTCAGGGAATGTCTGGCTATGCTGCCTGGAAAATGGGAGAGCTTCTCGGTGCATATGTTCTCTTTATTCCAAAGCATGCAACCAAGTGGCCACAGGGCATTGGGGATTTGACTGCAGGCAGCAGAACCCTGGTTTGCAGGAGGAGGACCACGAGGCTGAGTCAGGTACGCTGCTGCTTTGTATTTTATATGCTTTATGTTTTACGCTTTTTTATTATATGCTTTATATTTTGGCTGAAGCTCAGAGGCCTCAAGGGGACATCCTGCCCATCTCCATCCAAGTGAGCCCTCATTCACCTGATGTTAAATTGTGATGGCAGCCGAGAGGATTGTGGCTGCACAATTAAAAGAATCAAATAAAAGGTAAGATCCCACGTGACAAAATTTTGCTGCACCAAGTGCTGTACTTTCTTTGATGCAAGCCGTCTGGAATGACCAATACTCATGGCTTCCTTAGACATTTCTGCACTTCTCCTGTGGTAAACTTGGCATTACCCAATGATGGTATTTATTTACTGATGGCAGTTTTTAGACTACTGGAAGGATCAATGATTTGGGGGCTGTTGTCTGTTATGTGAGAGGGCAGAAACTCCAGGCCCCTGAGCAGGGTAGTTTCTCCCCAGCCTCCGTGCAGCTTCTGGCTGCAGGTGAGTGCTTCCCAGTGCAGCGGGAGGCGCCTGTGCCCAGGAGGCCTCCTGGGCTTTGCAGAGGCTCCCTACAGCAGCACTCACCCACAGCCCCACGGCCTGTGCTGTGCATGGCTCGAATGGAGCCTTGGACTTCGGGTCTGTCATGCAGGATACCCCTCTTAGCTGTGGTTGTGTGCAGTGCCGAGAACAGGCCTGTGCCTGGGGAATATTGGCCAGCTCCCATCTGCTCGCTGTTACCGATGGTGCCATCAGAGGTATTAGCAATCCGCTTTATGCCGGAATTCCTGCTGAAGGCAGCTGGGCTGTAGAAGGCACTAAAAAGTTTCCCTTTATAGGACGTGAAAACCCCATAAAAAGGGAGCAGACAGACATTCTTCATCCTGCTATTAAAAGCCACTTTCTTAGCAGGAGGTTAATTATTTAACAAGCTAATTAATCCTCCTCACCATCCGCTCGGCTCCGCTGGGTCGCGCTGCTGCGGCCGGCTGCAGCGCTCGCTCCCACGCGGCTCCGTGCGCTCGTGGGCCCCGGCCCTCCCGGGCTGGCCCTGAGCAGGGCCTGGCAGCTGGGCACCGTCCCGCGGCCCCGCTGCTGGCACCGTTTCCTGGCCCAAACCCTCCCCGGGGCTTCGTCTTCCTGGTGGGGACGCGGGGCGGCGTTCAGCGCGGGCTGCAGATTTCCTGCACGTGCAGCAGAGGGGAACACTCGCACCCGCGGCTCTGCTGCATGCAGGCAGCTCCCCTGCGTCTGCTGTCGCAGCCTCTGTAGCAGCGCGGCACGGCCGGGGCTTGCAGAGAAGAGGGCTGTAGGGTGCCCANGGCCTGGCACCTGGGCACCGTCCCGCGGCCCCGCGTGCCCTGCTGCTGGCGCCGTCTCCTGGCCCAAACCTTCCCCGGGGCTTCGTCTTCCTGGTGGGGACGCGGGGCGGCGTTCAGCGCGGGCTGCAGATTTCCTGCACGTGCAGCAGAGGGGAACACTCGCACCCGCGGCTCTGCTGCATGCAGGCAGCTCCCCTGCGTCTGCTGTCGCAGCCTCTGTAGCAGCGCGGCACGGCCGAGGCTTGCAGAGAAGAGGGGTGTAGGGTGCCCAGCTGGCATGAGTTTATTATGAGGATGAGAGTTTGCTGCTGATGCAGTCTGGAGGCTGTGGAATATAGAACGGATGCAGGAGCCCTCGCAGAGCCGCTTTAAAGGTGCCTGCAGCAGTTCTCGCTTCCCAGGGAAGCCCAAGAGATCACACCAAGGGGCTGCAGGAAGCTGTCTGCAGTGGATGCGGAGCCTGGCTGCCCTCTGGACACAGCCCCACTGTCTGCACGGGCGTCGGGGTGGACAGCAGGGACAGGGACAGCAGCGGGGTGGCGGCGGCCCTGGGCGGCTCTCTGGGGCGTGGGGAAGCCGCGCACGCCAAGGGGAAACCTGCATCAGCTGCTCTTATTTTAAAATGGCTAAAAGAGATCCACAAAGCAAAGCAGCCTCTTCTTTTCCCTTCCCTTCTCTACCACGAGATTTTTTCATTGCGCACTGTGAGCTCTGCTGTCCCGGTTCGGCAAGGAGCAAGGAAAGCAGACTGACCCCGCTGTGAAAATGAAGCCCGTGGTTTCAAACAGATAAATACTGCCCCCCCCCAAGACCAATCATTTCCTAAGAGGGGCATAAACAGATTCTCCCAGCCAAGGCACTGTATTTTACTCCTAAATATACTGTAAAAATCATAGAATAGCACAAATGCTTGAAATGGCCACTGCAGGCTGCTAAGCCTGCTTTAGCTGACAGCGTGATGTCTGAAAGACAACCAGAGGCCTGTGAAAGAACTGAGGGAAAATGAACAGCACCAGTAAGAAAACTCTGCTGTGGGTCTTGCTCATTAGCAATATGGCAGCACTGCAGCAGCTCAGCGAAAAAGGCCAGTCTGATTGCCATCCTGCAGCTTCAGGAGGCTGCTGGTCATGATAATTCACATTTTTTTCTTAACAGGTGTTTTTACTAATCATTCTTAATATCTGTTACCAGTCAAGAAATATCATACATGCACATTAAAAATAAACTGTTACTCATAATCTTTTAAGAGGGATCTCTATATCACTCAGTAACATTTTCAGTGGAATCACGAGTTAAGGCTTAGGTGCTGATTTTAAATAAAAATGTGCATTTGTTCAAGCTTAGTGGCTGTCTAATGGATTTGACTGATGTGTGCCTTGCAGGAGTAGTTATTTTAATGAGAAACTGCACATCAGTTGTTTTAATATAGCAAAGACCAGGAGAAATGGAGATACTCAATTGCTTGTTATCATCTTTCGAAGTTTGCTTACTTCTGCCCTTATGAACTTCGCTTCTGCACACTAAGGAGTTTTGGGCTTCTAATCCTGATGTTATTTTCTCAAGGAGCTAGGAGAAAGATCTAATCTGTATTCCTAAATGGATCATAAATATATTGAGGGAACTCATTATGCTCTTAGTTGCTTCATTTTCCTCAAAGAAATGTAATACATCCTTTACTCTTAATTTACAATGGGGATTATTTCATCAATACCTGTAAACTGCAGAAATCTTCAATGGAACAGAAGTCTGTGATGCAAGATAAGAACAAAAAGTACTTTGTCTTTTCTCTTTAGAAATTTTTGAAGCATCCTGTTTGAAGTTGAATTCAAAACAATGCTGATGCTGAGACCATCTATCAGCCCGAAACTGAAGTAAACCCACCGTTCCGCTGGCCACACGGCCACCTCTGTTTTGAGGATGAGCGTGTGGCATGCCAAGCTAGCCACATGCAAGGTAAACTCCCAGGCGCCGAGTTCATTAAAAACACAAGCGCGAGATGCGGTGTGTCCATCCACCTGGTGCGGGTGGCACCTCTGCCCGTGAGGTGACACCGCCGTGTTGGTCCCTCCACTCGTGCTGTAATTCGCCGAAGGGTTTTAAAAGCTCTGAAGACTGCTTTTCAAACCCTCTCCTCACCATACAGCTAATGGGCTCAGAGAGCTCCGTCTGTAACGAGCACATTCTCACCAGAATATTGTCTCAGGGTAACACTCAGCAAATTACCTTTTCTGAGACAGGCAGAAGTTTGAAATAAAATCAGAATGTAAAATACCACACCACACTTTAATGCATTTCTATTCTTGCCATCAGAAAGGGAATGGGAGGGAAGAATGTAATCCTGAACCCCCTGGGTGCTCATTCTGAGAGACCCTGCAGTGCTCCTGGGCTCTTAACAGCAGTGTGCGCTCAGTCTGTGTGAATAAACCTCAGATACATTATAGATACCTCCCAAATCTCTTGTAGGCCCCCTTTTTATCTGGGATATGGGCAGCCTAAGCCACGGATTGGCCTTGCTGGGAAATTGAGCTGCTACCCCTGAGTGCCAGCACAGTACACGTGGAAAAATCCCGTGGCTGGTGGGATTCGCAGCCCCTGCCCTGCCGGGGAAAACACAAGAACAGGAACAGCAGGTTTCCTTCATGTCGAAGGTCACAGAAAAACCCAAAGAACTAGACTGAATTTTACACACGTTTTCTGAGGTTAAAACAAAACAAGGGGGATTTCTGTAACTACCAACAGGAAAATACCATATTCCAGAATTCCATATCTTATAAGAAAATAGCAAGTATTTATTTTTTAATGATCCAGTTCCAAAAAACAATGTTGCAGGATTGTTGCAGCATTTGCAGGTATTCCTGCTCTTCAGATATTTGTTTATAGAAATTTCCTACCAGCCCCCCAAAATTATTCCAGAAATGGAAAGTCCAAGCTATAATGGTCTTCCTAGTCAATCATGTCCATTTGCTCAACTGTTCAAAAAATAGAATTTCTGTCTCACAACAAAATTATTTTCAACTTTGAATCTGTACATTGCCATGTAATGCATGATAACTTAATAGAATACATCCCAATATTTTAATACCACATATAAATTAAAACAGAATAAATTAGAATGGAAAAGTGAGAGGAAAATATATCTTGTTTTTGTGTCTAATAATTTTTAATTAATTATTGACATATTTTGGTGAGATAAGGAAAGTCAGTATGTAGATTTGCCCCCACCTGACATGCTAAATGTGCCACGTTTAGTCCTGCATTTGCAGTGAGAAACAGCTCTTTCCAAAAAAGTGCATCCAGTTCAAAGCACCAGTAATACAGTTCTTGTAGGCCAGATGTATTCGGTCGTACTTGCCAGTCTCAGTGTTTGCAATTCCGTATTTCCAGCAACCTGGAAATTCCGTGTTTCCAGTTAACCTTTTCCAGGCGTAGTCTGCAGCACGGAGGGCAGCTAGGATGCTCACGTGCCCGGGCTGCTGCGTTTGCTGCAGATCAGGTCCTGTTTCTGCCTGTTTCTGGGTGTGAAGCCTAGCGGTAGCAGCCTTCCCTCGGCTCAGAACAGTGTTTGTGAGGCTAACGTTGCTCCCAGAGTTGTGCTCGGTAGCAGTGACATCTACTGATGAATTTGGCCTCCCGTAAACTTCAAGGAAAAAAATACCCTCCCCACAAAAACCTGCGGCTGTAGCAGAGGGAAGAGCACGCTGGAGAGGCCAGGGAAGGAAGGGGACCCTGGCGAGGAGGGTCACTTATTTTGCCTCTTTTTGGCTGGCAGTTGCTCTCAGGGTGTACCTGACAGCTTGGTGCCGCATCACGACTTGGAAGGACCTGTGAGGACGGCTTTCCCGCGCGCCCTGCTGCGTTGCCAGTGTTTTTGCCACCCACCTTTCCTGCCTGTGGGAGCTGAGTCACGGTGCCCTGACTAATAAGCTGTTCCATCACCTCCTTGCTACCTTTTTCTTTAACAAAAAGTGATGCAATTTTTCTTAGTGGTAAGGGAATTAGCAACCCAATTAAACAGGAGAACGGTTCAACCTCCTGGGAACCCTGCCAATCCGAGACAATATTTTTGTTTGAAGAATAATTAACCTCTGTGGAGTGCTGAGAGCACAGATCCTGTGCACAAAAGCCCTTCTCGGCTGCAAAGTACTTCATTTTTTACAGCTCTCGACCCTTAGGGCATGCTGCTGTGTTGACCCCTCTAACAACTCTGCTCCGAGACCTGTGGGACGCTGGTGCTAACACAGCCCTGCCCTGACCCAGCCTGCGCAACGAGGAGCAGGATGTTGAGTCCCCAGGAATAAGTTCTGCCAAAAGACCTTGGAGAGCAGGACCTGCTACAATGTTCACCTCCCTTCAGATTTAAGCTGGCCTTTTCAGAGGAAAAAGAGCAATATACATTCTCCTGGAAAAAAAAAATACTATTAGGGTGGCATGTTTCAAATCATGGCATTGGCTTTACTCTACTCACACTGAGAATCATGGCAAAACTACTTTGGTAAGAGGCCGGGTGTTCTGGGTGCAGGTTTGTAGAGCTCGTGCCGTGGTCGGTGCATGCAGCATGCTCTTTACAGGGTTTGGGCCATTTTTTTAAGTGTGGGATACTCCGGGAGAACACTCTTTATTCCTGCCTCAAAACCACAAGTGAAACCTGACACCAAAAGCCCTCAGTCTTCCCACGTGGTGTGATGAAGAGCTACAGCTGCTGCAGTAAATACTCACCTATTGCTCTCCCGAGTGCACTGTCGTGGCGAGCAGAGCTCCCTCCCACATAAATTGGTAGCCATGGGTTAAGATGGATTAACCTGGCCTTAATCCATCACCATGACTTTAGAAACTGCATGGTTATTTTCAAATATTTGGTGAGGTCTGTTTTCCCCTGTAAAGACATTTTACTTCAGTAGCTCAGCCCCTGGCTGATATAATTCTCTCAAATCCTGGTATAATATGCTCCTTACTAAGTTTGTCATGTAATACCCTCAACACATTGCATCAGATCAATGTCCAGCTTCTCTCATTGATCCCTCCTAAATGGTACCTTTGGGTAAACTGTGACTTTCTTCATCCACCATTTGATAATGGTACCTTTATTCCCCACACCGTGAAGAAAACTTATTTCATTTGGCCCCTGTGTAGCCAGAGGGTTATTCCTAAGTGAAGCACTGGGAAGGAAGGCAGGAATGAAAGCTCACAGCTCATTGGACATCTCCTTACTGGGAATGCTAAACCGGAGGAGTGATGGAGTAATTCCCCTCCGGACATGCGAGGTACTCTTCTCTGGGAAGTAACGCCAGCCGAGACCCTGTCAGTCAAAATGTCATTAATGACATTAAGAAAAGGCCACCGCTTGCTGATTTATGCAGTCAGAATCCAGGAACTCATCAGAACCAGAGAAAATATTTCCAGCAGATTTTTTAACTCCACCAAAAATACAGTTTCATATATAGCTTTTTTTGCAAGTATTTTAGTCTTTCCCAGCCCTTGACCTAAAACAAACAAACAAAAAAACAATCATGATTTCTTACCTGCTTCAGCCACTGAACCGAGAATCCAATTATTTGCACAGGAACACTGGGTTTCTCACAATAGGGTTGCTAGAAGATTAAATATTCGACTCATTGGTTTTCTTTTTTTAATCCCATAAGTCCTTACAGGGGACATTTAGTCACATCCCTTTCACCGCATCCTTTCACACCCCTACTCCGTACCACCGTTTTTTCCATGCCCCTGGATGAACCCTGCACAGTTCAGACCACCAGCAGTCTCCAAATAATTCGTGAAAAACTAAGCTGCAAATTCCTGATCGTGACTGCCTCGATCACCTGCCAATCTGTCTTGGGGATTGAAAGGTCCAGACCTAGACGGGTCCATTCTGACCCGCACTGGCCATTCACCCAAACCCAAAGCTTTGAAACCCTCCACTGAGCCGAAACTTGCTGTTTCACCTCTGGAAACCCCGGAAGCTATTCCTGGAGGACTGGATGCAACAAAATAGCAACAGGGTGAGAAAACATCATTTGCATTTCTCAGGAGCACTGTCTCTCCAAGCAAATGTATATTACCTAAAATCATCGAGAGATGCAACGCAGCAGCTCACATTTGGAGCAGAATGATTAGGAAGGCCATTGCCAGCAGCGTTGCCAGGTCACATTTGTCGTAACAGCATTGACTTCTCAGCTGTTCATGAATCATTTTTTTTTCTTTATATCAGAGAATTTGGAGTGACTGAATATCCCTGTAAAATCAGTGAACATTTCACTTGGTTCCTGTAGCTTTTTGATATTTTTTAAAAATCCCTTTTATTCAGCTCCTGAAATTTTAAACAGAGGATCTGCTCTTCTTTTCTTCTTTAATTTTCAAATGTCATTTACCCATGATTCTGTTAGCAAAGCAGCACAGCTAAATAAATGAATCTCTTTTGTCTGTGATTAAAATAAGCAGAATTAATATAATTGAGATGGGAGTTCCAAATCCAACCTGCCTTTCAATTTCTTTCAATTACATTTCATTAAAATTACCCTATGTCACACAGTAGCACAGGAGCAGTTAAGCAGGTTTATATGTCAGGAAGACAACCCAGCTTTAGAGGACAGTTTTCTGTCGTGCCAAAGCCACAACATTTCTGTAGATACATTACTAAGCATCTAGGTTATTATTCATCACAATGCAAAATTTCGTGTCATTTCTGCCTAAATGTATTTGTTCTTTCTTAATCAAACTCGTGGGCATAGCACTTTTTTGCACACTATGCTTTTATAGCATTTGGATTTAGAATCAATAGCCCTCTATGTGTTTGTGTGTGAACTGGATTCTGTTTTCAGCATACAGACAGGAACTGCCCATCACTTAATTCTGGACTAGTCATCTTGACAAAAATGTTGCGAATCTGATCCCATCCTGTCATAAGGAATTCCTTTCCGGAGATACCCAGGACAGTAGCAGCTGCATAGATTAATGCTGTCGATATTTTGTTGTCTTTCACTGGCTTACACTTTTATAAAAATCTCTCCTTACCTAGTTTGCAAAAGTTATAGCTAGTAAGATTGTATGCAGTGTGCATTCGACTGGTTTTATCACTCACAACCTATTTCCTCTGAATCTCCTCATTTTATAACTTGGTTTCCTGCAGTGGTAACTTTTCTCTTTTAAATGTTTCCCTCTATCAACACAACACAAAGACATCATTGAAAAGATTAATACAGAGAAGCTTTGCAAATGACTAAGAAAATCACTGAAGAGGATCCAAAACCCAATAAAAACTGTGAAAAAGCTCCCCCTCAGTGGCCTTTGGAGAGGGTCCTGCGCAATGCAGAGTTTCATGCTGCACTTTTGTGCCAAACCTGCCTCACAAAATCAGGGCAGAAGTGACCTGGCACCAGCTCTTGCTCCTGGTACAGAGCACTAGAAAGCACACGAGGCCAGCTCTGCCTCTCATTCCCTCCATCCAACTTCGGAGCCCGCTGCCTTAGGACAGGAAAAAGCTCGAGCTCGTCCCAGGCAGACACACTCTTAAAGACTCTCGCTGTAGGGAAATGAGAAAATAAACTACTTAACGGCACAAGTAATTTCAGCGGGAGCCGATTATCCATCTGCTAATGCAGCACAGCCAGGAAGCTTTGCCAAGGACAGATTAAGGTCAAACAAATGATCATTCCTAGGAGAGACACTCCTCTCTCTAAATGTCATTTTCTTTCAGGGTGTTGTTCTACAGTGAGATCCTTATCAGAGAGCCTTTAGTAACGTTATATTAGCATAAATTTCTTACAGTGAAGCTACAGCAGGTAGCTTTAAAATAGCATTCGGGTGCAGACAACCCAGACAGTGTGTATATGAGGCAGACTCTGCCCTAAAGAGCTTACAGGTTGAGAAGGTAAAAGCCAGGAAAAACGGTATGCCTAAGAATAAAAATGTTTTCCCCGAACTCCAATCTGTGCTCACTTGTTTCTGCAGAAACACTTTCTCCCCTGAAGATGTTTTTAAAGATCAGCTTGAGATCAGCCCAAACACACAAAAACTATATGCAGCCAAGACAAAGTCTTCAGTTTTAAGACGAAAAGTGTTAAGCAACCTGAATTACAAGTGCTGCGACCTGTGCTGCCCAAAACATTAAGAAGTTGGGGGGAAATTTTTCCCACTAACATCCCTTTTGGCATGACTGTCCACCATCTGCAGAACACACAGACAGATGGGTAATTAAAAATTATTCCGTTTTATGATCAATAGCTCAAAAAAAAGGTAATTCAGGTACGTCTCAGGCTAGGATATATCCTAGCATTAAAGCATTAAATAGATACATCTCAATCACTCAGGCACATTGCAAGTGTTTTAAATCTTTGTATGGGCTGGCAGCTCTTTTACCACTGCTCTGCCCACTAGCAAATGCTCTTTTCCCACAGCCAGAAATAGAGTATGTAGATTGAGGATAATAATACTGACCTCTTTTTGCAGAGCACTTCAATAGCTACTGATGAAAAATGCTACATGAGAATGGCGTGGCGTTATGTAAGGCAAGTATCCTCACTGCAGCAGCCTCCATCCACGGCTGTCTCGCAGAGCGGCGCTAACGGGGTGGCGGCAAAGGGCGCTCGGTGCCTCCTTTGGAAGAAGCCGCTTTGCCGGAGGAAAAGAGCCAAAAAGAGCAAATTTGGAGCGTCTCTGTGCAGCCGGGCCGTCGTGGTGCTCCGCTGGGTAAGGAAAGCAGCAGCAGGTTGAACGGGGCTGGTGAAAACAGGAGTTCGCTCCAAGGGAAGTCGGACAGGCAGAAAGTCAGTTTTTGTTATATTTCCGCTTTTTATGAAACTATTCTGTTCCTGTCACTCTGTATACTGTCACTCCGTACACGTCAATCTGTATGTATTTTTCTCAGTAAAAAAAAAAAGAAAGAAACTAATGGGATAGAAGGAGGTGAGGGAAAGCCGGCGTTTTCTAAGGAGAATGTTTCACTGGGTCACAAATCCTGTGGCGCACAAAAAAGTCCTTTCAAAGCGCACGAAGCAAATTCCGAAAGGGTAGAGGTACCTTACCCACCCAAAAAGTTGCCACTAGATTTTCCTTAAGGATTTCACAGGGTTCCAGCTCTCTAGAACATAGATAATTTCTGCTGCAGTAGTAAAAGATCAGTATTTTTGAAAATCAAGAACATCATTGAAAAGAAGGAATCAGGACTCTCCAAAAACTTTGGAATGTTTACAGAAAATCAGGTTTCAAAGAGAAGGATACCAGATTTTTTCAGTGTGACAAAGCAAAACACTTTTTCTTTTTTTTTTTTTTTTTCCTGGAAAGTAGTAATTTTTGCTCAGTTTTAGGCAGTTTTTATTAATTAAAAACAACCTTCCCAAGTCATTCACATCTGAAGTGACTGTAACTGTTTGCAGGCGTTCAGAAGCATTAGCCTCGATTCCTGTGGGATTAGCTCAGACAGGCCATGAAGGTAGCGGCTGCTCCCAATTTGTGCATCTTTTTTTCCAGGAAATGCATCATAGATTCCCTGATTTCAGGGACTGCCCCACTCGTGTTCACAGATGACTCACTCATTGACATAAATCACAAGCTAATCTTCACAATGATCAGATTTTTAAAATAGGGAGCGTATTACTCCTTTTATTCACCTTCCTAATTTAAAAACGTGATTTTCAAATGAGCGATGAGTTCAGGAGCTTTGACTTTCAGTAAAATATATTTTTCTGTCAACCCTTGCATTTCTACAGCTAAATCAGCCATTTCCTCCCCCTTGGGAAAGAATGTATTTTACAAGAAAAAAGAGATAACCCGGGCCATGCCAGATTCGCCCAGCAGCACGACAGCACACGCACACTGAAGAGCCTGCCAACATATTTCCCAGCAGAGCCTGAAAGTTGATTTTGCTGTGTTGATGGAGAAACAGGGAGATGATTTATTGGGGAGATGTGTAGTGGTGCTAGCACTCGCTGTCTCGTCAAGTGTCTTCCTTTAAAATGGCATTATTGCTTATTATTTAAAAGGTATTTCATTATCTTTCAAACTATCATTCTAAAAAGAAAAAAAAATGCAGAAAATGCTTCTGATTCTTCCAAAAGGAAAGGTTTATAAGGAATACCAATCCAGAGGTAGATATAAAAGTGCCTTTGCAAAAGGCAATTTGTTAAAACTATATGTTAGACCTCTGATTTGTTTCTTNAGAAACAGGAAGATGATTTATTGGGGAGATGTGTAGCGATGCTAGCACTCACTATCTCGTCAAGTGCTATAGCAAGTCTTCCTTTAAAATGGCATTATTGCTTATTATTTAAAAGGTATTTCATTATCTTTCAAACTATCATTCTAAAAAGAAAAAAAAATGCAGAAAATGCTTCTGATTCTTCCAAAAGGAAAGGTTTATAAGGAATACCAATCCAGAGGTAGATATAAAAGTGCCTTTGCAAAAGGCAATTTGTTAAAACTATATGTTAGACCTCTGATTTGTTTCTTTTTCGTTATCGATACAGGTATTTTTAGTTTAGTCAAGAACAAAACAGAGGTGCAGCAAAAAGTTTATTAAGTTGACCACTTGAGAATTTTTAATGGACAGCATTTCTTTCTTGATCGATCAGGTGAATGGATCAAAATCCCAGGTTAACCTTTTAAAGACTTCTCTCTTGGGGTTTCATCTTACAGCACGCAGTACCACATAGCACAGGTAAAAATATTGTTACAGAAGTGCTGGCAGTTTTATCTTAGCTAGAATGGGTTTCCTTATCACAGTAACTGTATTTGAAGATATATATCTTTACTGCTTCAAATCTCAGAAAATAAACATTCGCAATAACCTTTTTTTTTTTTTTTAATTAAGCAATATCCTATTGTTCTTGAAATATAATTTTTTGGCAGTCTATAATGAAATGAATCTTGTACAGAAAAAATATTCAGCAAAGTTTACAATCAAGCATGGCTCAATATACAACTTCCTTCCGGTGAAGCACAGTGCTGGGTGATAATCAGGGTACCATTTTTTAAACCAATCAACATAAAATTAAAACAACTTGCATGCAGGTTCTAAATTGTCTCCTAGTGATCTGTAAACACAGTCTCTCCTGGAAATTTCTGGGAAAAGTCAAGGTTTATTTTTCCTGGACCTATTCTAAAATGACTTTTTTTTTTCAGAATAATTAGCTCACATTGAGCATTTGTGCCAATTATGCTCCATTATGTTGCTTGTGATGCTAATATGCTTACTGCTGTAATGGGATTTATGCTAGCAATGTAAGATTAAGAGAAATATGGACCTTTCTGGGAGTGCCCAAACCCCAGGGCTGCTGTTGGGGCTGCTCTCAGGTGCCTCAGGAGGAGCTTGGTGTTGGTGCTCCCCCTCAGCTGGCCACATCTGGGCACAATCTGCTCAGGGAAAATGGGGAAAAAAACACTTCCTTGGCCACATGCCTTAAGCTGAAAGGAGTAAAAGGGCCTGTCATCCTAAACATATAAAAAGGCAGGAAAAAAAAAAAAGTTTCACAGCAATAAACTTTTGGGAGTCCTACAAAACTCATGTACAAGGGGAGCGCACGTGTTCACCTTTGCCACAGTCACCCCCAGCTGAGACCCCGCGTTTCCCTCTCGCCGAGTGCGCTGGTTCCTTCAGCATCGTGGGACAGGCTGCAGCGAAGGAAGCTGGAAGTGAAGGAAGGTGCAACTCGGCTTTAAGGGCAAATAAAACAGTTAAGGAAATTGCCATCCCAAAGTCTTGATGGTACTACACAAGCACGAATGAAATCAGCGGTGTCATTTAAATACTGATATTTACAGCTGAACATGAGACAAAACTCCCCAAACTGCAGAGACTGAAGATATCTTTGACATAGCCCTAGTCATTGAAACAGAAGCATTTACAGAATCACACAGAATCACAGAATGGTTGAGGTTGGAAGGGACCCCTACAGATCATCTAGTCCAACCCCCTGCTCCAGCAGGGACACCCAGAGCACGTGGCACAGGGTGGCATCCAGGCGGGTTTGGAAGATCCCTATAGAAGGAGACTCCACAGCCTCTCTGGGCAGCCTGTGCCAGGGCTCTGTCGCCCTCACAGTCTAGTTCGGTTACAGCACTTTTGGCACATAAATAAGCGTCCCAGGATTCCTGAGAACATGCAGCCCGTTTGCTTTCATAGGCTTGAGAAAGCCACCATTTATTCCCCTAGTGCAGGTGTCCAACGAGGGGCTCCCGACGCCGGCCTCCCTGCGCCGCCCGCATGTCCTGTGGAGCGGCGGTGGCGGCCCTCGGCCTCGCGATCTCCCCTCGCGCCTCTCGCGGTGCCTTCTGCCGCGCGCCCACGTCTGCAGCACGGGTCGGGGAGCGGAGCGGCACCTCTCGGTGGGCCGGGGAGCAGAGCGGTGCCTCTCGGTGGGCCGGGGAGCAGAACGGTGACCCTCGGTGGGCCGGGGAGCAGAGCGGTGCCCCTCGCTGGGCTCGGGAGCGGGTCGGTGCCCCTCGGTGGGCCTGGGACCAGGACGGTGCCCCTCGGTGGGCCGGGGAGCGAATAGGAGCCCCTTGGCGCCACCGTCTCACCTGGGAAGGCAAAGATCAACTGCTAGATAGGCAAGAACCAGCTGAAGGGAAAGTCACACTACACTCATAGGGTGTTTTCAAAGCAAAGGAAGTACAACCCATAGATGTCCTTTACAGAATCAGTTACAGATTCTTCTGGCTTTTTAAGAAATAATTGCACTGGAAATGCAGTAAATAATAACGCAGGAAAGAGACACAGTACCCTCCATAGGGTGACTGGAGAGGAGCTCAGCCTGTCAGCGAGCCCCTCTGTTGCCCTATGTGCTTCAAACAGGGACAGCTCTTCATTTCCGTAGACTATATCCACGCGGAGGAGAGCTGTGCAAGGCAACGGGATGGAAACAACAGAGCTGTACAGAACTTCTGACAACAATGCAGTCCGTGTCATTTAACAGCCCCCGTGTTATTTAATAGCCCTCTAGCTTTTTTCATAGCACATGAATGGAAATATATTTTCTGGAGTTGAAGGGCTCTGATAAAGAGATACAAGAGAGAGACCGATATGTAAAATTACAGACAGGAGGACCAAATGAGAGAGATGGTTTCTAAGAGGGGGACATTATACAGATAATATTCTGCTTTCATTTGATCATCTCACAATGTTTGTGTTTTGTGAAAATTGCATTATGAAAACATCAAGAAACAAGGAAACCACTGAGTCCCATTTATTTTCACCTGATGATATGGCAATTTATATGACTCCAGGAAAACATTAAATAAATACTCTTCTGGAAGAACATTGTATTTCTGCGGAGATGAAAATGACTATGATCCTGCTGGAGACACTGAAAGCTGTCACTGCACATGGCAGTGTGCCCGATCGGAGTGAAATATAGCCCCACAGCTACACTTGGAGTTTATAAAACGCTATAAAAGCACTCACATCCTCATCGGGGCGCTGATTCACGAATCACTGACATGCTCGCACAGAGCTCTTCCAGAGTATTTACCCATATTTGCCTTCCAGTGCAAGCTCTAGTTAATTGTGAGATCGCCTCGTTTGCTGAAACACAGCTGCATTATCTCAGGAACACGCAGAGAAGGGAAAAAGAAAACGCTTTGAGCATGATTCCTTGGACATACATGGAACCACATGTTCAAATATTGGTATTAGTGCTGTGATGCCGTATGAAGAAGCAAACCCAAGCTCTGCAAACCCTTAGTGAAGCAACAGTGTGAGTTTCATACCCCTGCAGTCCTGCTGGAGACCACTTTGCTTATCAGTTCTAGTTTATATTTAAGAATCTAAATGACCAGTGTCAGAAAAATCCAATACATTAAATATGTGCTTGACTTAGATGTCATAAAATGTCATTAATAAGCTTTGCTGGCCAGCATTATCTTCTAGACAGTGAAATGGATGAGCACGTGCAGCCCCTCATGGAGACACTATGTTTAAATCAGTGTGCTCAAAGTCACATTACACAGCATTCAGGTGCATTTGTATACTCCCTAGTCTAATTTCAATATATATATACGTGTTTATATATATGAGTAATATTCATCTTTTCAACATGATCTGAGATTCTTCGTATCTCATGGCAAGTACATATCATTCTATGCAAGTTATATTCCAAAGCTCTCCAGATGCTTATAAGAGAACAGATAATAAAATGAGATGGTACATATGTTACGGCAAGAAAACTTTGACAGCTTCTCTTTAATTTCTTTACTTTCTAAAATTACTTCTACTCTGCATTTCCATCATTGTTTCTCTAGTACTGAATTACATTAGACAGCAGTGGCCAACCCCCAGTGTGAATTAAACAAAAATGAAATAGAAAAAGGATTAAAAACATAAGATTTCAGAAATAGCAACTAGGTCACATATTAAAGTTCTCCCTGGGGTCTGTAAGAAAAAGAATTCAGTACTTAATTCTTTCCTGCCAGCTGATGCAGGACAACAGTAGGGATGGATGGGCATGGACCTGCGATACCTCCATGGCTCGAAGCAGAACACAAAGCATTAAAAAACTACAATTATTCTTTTTCAGAAGCATGTAAAGGCTTGAAGCCCTCACAGTCACGCTATAAATCAGCAGAGGGCTGAACTTTGGTTTCAGATGTGCTAAAGCAGCCCTCCTACGTGGTTTGTCCACACGGAAAAACACGAGTGAGTCATTCACATCAGTATCAACACGACCTCTTTGGGGTTGCATCATTCTACAACAAAGAGGAAGTACTTTTAGAAAATGTGAGTCTCAGTCATGCTTGGTTCTGTGCATGCAGAAATATTCTTTTTTAGAGATTTTGGAGTAAAGATAACATTACGTAATTATTTCAGATGACCCAGATGAACAACACATTTTCACAAACATGGGGACCTCTATGCTATGCTAGAGTCTAAAAATAAAATAACAGTTCACAAATAAATTCCCATACACACTAAAGCATCTGAAAGACAGATATTCCAATAATTATGATCTACTATATATAGGATCTAATATATATGCTTTTTTTGTCTTAATCATTTCCAGTTCTGTGCCAGTTTGTTAACAGATATTAAAACCCAAGATGGGAAAATCAAACTTATCAGTTGAGAAGCAGTTTTCTTTCCTATCCTCAATTGAATAAAAAAGGCAATTGACATTTCAGTGTTCCCACATCATTATGTGCATGAGTGTAAGATTTTAAGAAATCATATGCAAAGTAAACAGGAAAAAAAAAAGGTGCTTTCAAGTGGAGATTTCTCTAATCCACTCTTCAGAGGTGGCAAAGCCCTGAACAAAGATTTTATGCAAACTTTTTCCCTCAGTATTTTAATCAATCAGCACATGAACATTTTATTTTTTAATATGAATATTTTACTTTTTAATAAAGAGACATATGAACAATAACAAAAAAATTAATCAGATTTCTCCCAAGAAAATCCTTTGGGCATAAATGAAAAGAAACCTGAAAACAGAAGTTGCACATAGGAGAATTATTGGAAGCCTCCAGGGTCTTCACCATCGACATTAAGTCTAGAATAATATGTGAAGAGAGGAGCTACATCGAAACCCTGTCCATTACCCATCACTTCCATCTTCCGTTCACTCCTCTACATCCAACCTTCTTCAAAACGTCAAAACAACATATAAAAATGTAGCATTAACATATGTGTGCCTTATCGGGAGCCTTATACAACAGAAGAACTTCACGGTCCTGAAGGAACAGTCCAACTGCTTTAGTAACTTCCTGGCTTCCTCTACTCAAGCTGAGCCCCAGGAATCAGCACAAAGTGGGCAGACTCCTTGTAGCAGCTACTCACTGTCAGAGAACCCAGAAACTCCAAAATATAAGTTAATCTCAAAATTAGAACACTTGAGAACTATTTTCAGGCATAGCTAGTAAAAGAAATCCACACAACAAGCATCAAGTAAGTCGTGCACTTCTTGGGTCCCTTTGTTGTATTAGCTGGAGCAGAGGCACCACCTATTCCCCCTACTCACCTAGCTCAGAAAGAAGCTTCTTTTCCTTCAGAAAAAAAAAAAAAAAGTAACTGAGAAAATACTAATATTTAGCAATATATTTGCTAATACTTCCTGTTCTCTGGCTTCACTTTCATCACTCAAGCTTTTGGTTTCTAGAAAATACGCTGCAATTTCAGCCCATAGGTCCTTAGCAGATGTTACTTCTCAGAATGAATAGATTTTTCCTTACTTCTTACCCCAAATATTTGCCAGGGCTTAGGAAAACTGTGGCTCCAATCCCCCTCCTTCCTTAGAGTTTCTCAAGTGGGGCAGCCCTTTCAGGAAGCACCGGTAGCCCTACATTTGTAAAAGGGGTCCCTTCTCCTCCCATCAGGGAAATATCAAAACAAATGCTGCTTCTCCTTGGGTGCTCCCAGTGGACTAACGGCAACATTTCCGCCGCACTTCATCTCTATCTGACAGGTCTTCTTTGCTAGATACATACTGCTGTGGCCTACCTAAGCATCCAAATAAAAAATATATGACTCAGTTACAACAAATATTGAGTTGGATTTACTTGCCTGTGCAACCTGCCAAGAACTCAAGAACTCCAGAAATTAGTCTACTTACCCGCATGCATAAATATTGGCTTGAGTTCCACGGTCATGTTTTTTGAGACTGTGATCAGTCTCATACAAACCAACAGAGAGTCAGGCCAACAGTGCCCCAAACTAAAAAGATACTATCATTAAAAAAAAAAAAAAAGTACTGCAGCAGTCAGCAGAGTCAAACTAGGACTGCTTCTCACATCCTTTTGTTTTGGTTGTGCTTCAGAGCTTTCCTTAAGCTATGGCTCCGATTTCTGGTAGCTGGCATGATTGTCCTCACCTAAAACCCCGAAGAGTTGAAGCCCCGGAGGGTTTGTGCAGGAGGCTCCCAACTCTGCGTACCGCTGACGTACCCCATGATACTCAGCACGGCCAAGTGTCTGCTCAGCTCGTGTTGAATCCATCTTGGGAGCCTTCTGGTGCCTCTCCTGTGTGTAGGCAGTAGAGTCATTGCTTATGATACGCTTAATTTTGCTGTTACTTTTTGTAGTGACGGTAAAAATGCAATGCCAGAAAGGTTTCGGCACCCACTGAAACACTTCTTACCCATTTTGGCAACGGGAACATGTGCCATTCAGTGGGAACGGAAGAAGAGCGAGGCGGCTGCTCTGTGCAANTGAACATGTGCCGTTCAGTGGGAACGGAAGGAGAAGAGCGAGGCGGCTGCTCTGTGCAACAGGCGATATCCCTGCTACAAGGCAGCGGGTGACCAGCGAAGCCACCGTGGAAAGTTCTTCCCTATGTGTAACTTCGCTTTACAAAACCTCTGAACCACTGAAGCCGCCTAAATTGCTGATTTGTGATGTGAATGTGGACGGCAGGGTGAATGCCTTACAAGCTCACAGTAAGTAAGGCTCAAATTATCTTGTTCCATAGGTTTGTAGAGACAGCTAAACTGGGGAGGACAGAAATGCCTTCAGAATTTCAAAAGTGGGGACGTGGACATCAGGCTGACAAAAATAAAGCATACACAGGCTTCTTGTTAATGTCCGATTTTAGGTACTTAAATAATCAAAGCAAGCAAAGCTAAATAACTTGCTTTTAAAACTGGAAAGCAGTGGTTTTTGTTCTGACCAGAGTTCCTTTCTACAGACCACTGGCAATGGTGATACCCGTCGCTGCTAAGGCGTTTTTCCTCAGGCTAAATCACGGAATATCTGAATCACTGATTCTCCATACTAATTTTACTTTTGCACATGAATCTGACGAAAAATAAGTAATTTATGAACCTTAATGAGACAAACTGGGAGCACCCAATGCTATGGCCATTAGGAAAATCAGTTTGTCCAGAGGAAGCTTTGCCTGCCTAGGGACAGGTAGGATCTGCTCCGGATATTTTAATTTCCTGCCTTGTTAATTCCCAGCAGCAAATCTTGATGAGATGCTGATGATGATAAGGACTAATGACATTGGGTTATTTGCTTTAAGATCATAATCTTGTTTCCTTTACTTTTATTTCCAAACTTCTGAATACCAGCATTTAATTTCAATGACATTAACCATTACCTTTTAGAGATCAAAGTTTCAAGACTGTCCTCCCTCCTACAAACATCACAAAAAATGGCTTTTTTCCCAATTGGAAAGTATTTACATTTATTCTATGGCCTTTCTTTCTTCGCATTGCTTCTGTTTGTTTGATTTTCACACTGAAGCACAACTGATAAGACCTGTTTACCATCTATAAGTTGCCTTGCTGGAAGAAATATGAAACTCGGACACCGTCGATATTACAAACCAACCACACTCATTCACTTCGGCTAGTATTGGCCAGACTTTCTGCACCGGCAAGATGAACGATTGGAATTATTTGGGGGAGAAATAATAGTAAAATTTCAGTCCACTTAGGTATACCTTCATGTAGCAGCTTACCATTCATCATCAAGCTACACAGGCATTAAATAATGTCAACTATAGTCTCAACAGTGGTTGTTAAAGTGACAAATTCAAAAGGAGACCCACTGTCTACTGCCTGTGTCTGACACTTTATTTTGAAAGCTCACAAAATATAGCACTATTCTTTGTAAGAAAGGATGAAAGTGTCAAGCTCAGATGGCAGAAAACAGTTTCTTACCTGCTTGGTCCCTGTAAAACCTCTACCTCTTTCGGAGGAAACTGGTTCGTTTTTGCTTCACTAAGAGGCTGATGAGCTCAGTTCTGAACCAAGAAATGCTTTTGTTGCCAAAGAGAAAATAAATAAATACATAAATAAATAAGCATGAATTTTTGGAGCCAAAGGTGAGCTTGAGCCAAGGAATGTGGGGAAAAGAATCATTTGATTACTGAACTGAACAGGTTTCTCATGAAAAGTAGTCGGAGACAGGAGAAAAAAAATACAAAAAGGATATATATGATTGTAATGATATTTTAAACGGTAGCTACCTCTGGACACTAGAGCTGTAGCACGGTGGCAGAAGACTTCAAGGAGCAGCCATTAGATAATTAACTTGACTTGCACTGTAACTTTTAGGTAATGTTTTCCAATCATTTATATTGTGGGAAGAGTGTGCAAACTGTCTGCTCGTATCAACCTATTTCCTCGAGTTCCCCAACACGTAGCAAAGGTCTCTGAGAAAACAAAAGGAGTCTCAGGAAGGGTACGAAGAAGAATCAATATTGTTCAGATCCCTGACAAGTAAGAACAAATCAGCTGAATTACCTTCACTGAAGACGTACTGGTTGTGCTTCTCTCCACAAACAGAGTCACAGATGGCAAACCCACCTGAAAATCAATAAAGAAGGATACCCGACCTGGTAAAACAACATCGTTTCTTTCACAGGCAGCAGGAGACAGGGCAAGATGGGCAAACGCAGGCAACCCCTGCTGAACCGATGCATTTTCTCCAACTGCATCTTAATTTGCCCGTGAGGAGAGCTCCGGGAGGCAAGGGCCATTCATTCCACGAATACAGACATCAACAAGAGCAGCTCTGAAAGAGGGGAAATAGCGAATTGTGTTTAACGTGGCATGACTCCAAACGCAAAGCAGAGCGTAAACCCACGTCAGCCCTGGTCAGGAGCCAGCGCCGGCAGCTCCAGAGGGAAGCTCCCATGAAACGGTCGCTTGGCAGATATTGCTCAGCTTTAAGGAGTTAAACTCAGCTGCTCTTTATGCCATAGGATGACTTCCTGCAAACTGAATTTTTGGTTAATGAGGGGATTTTGGCACTGGGGTGCTTGTCCGGTAACACGTGTTTCATCATTCCCCCTTCAGCGCCACCTCCATGAGGACGCAGCTGCCGAGCGAGCACTGCAACGAGTCAGGTCAGACGGTGCTCGGGGCCTCCCTCCTCACGTTGGTCTGTGGGGCTTGGGGCTCACCTCCTCCCAGCCTTTCCTGGATTGGCAGTGGGTATTTGGCAGCTTCGGAGTTAGGATAAAATGCCATTAGTCAGCCACCAAGCACGTCAGACTTGGCAGGAGGAAAAGAAGGAATATGTCATGCCAGAAGAGCTGTGTCATGAAACGTCAGATAGGAAACAGGCTAAAAAGTGAATTTCTTCTCTAGTAATTGTTGTCCCTATCCACCTGTCAAGCAAGCATCAGGAGGTTAGACATGCACAAAAAAATGTATCTTACAAACATTTCTTCCTAAACTGAAAAAAATGGGCTTTGTTCCCCTCTAGTTAGATTTTTTTTTCTTTTGGCTATTGAATGTTACTACAGCCTGTACCTTATTCAACATATTGCATAGAAATTTTGTAGTAAATCCTCACATATGTACAACTATTATCAGAAGACTCAGTTCTTAGCAGTAAGCTGCATCTCCACCTACATGCTGCTTGATGTGCGTCAGGCACACCAGGTACGAGGGCAAACCAGTACTTTTTATTAGACTAGCATTTATAATTGATAAAATGACAAAATGTGGAGCCCCGAGCCTTCCTGAGCTCCAAGCTTTCTAGCAAGCTGAGGATGAGAGAAAGGCAAATGTGCCCTGTGAGCTGCTGCTGCTCCAGGAAAACCACAGTCCTCCCTAACTCCAAGCAATACCCTAAGAAACAGAGACGCTGCTGGAGCAGGAAACAAAAGGTGAGCTGAAAGGAGCCCTGGAGCGTCCGGAACTCAAGAGCAAACCACTTAACAAATTGGCAATAAGACGAGAAAGTCAACCCTGCGGAGCCGACAGGCTGCGATTAAAGCCAGCGGCAGCAGCAGCTGATCTGTGCATTGCCCTGCACTTCAGCCCCTCTTTACCTGTGGGAACGTCAGCAGATGGGCAGCGTCAGCACCAGCTAGGGCCTCAGGGTGGGTCTGAGGTGAGCGAGCAGTTTAATCTCATTTCTTCCCAGCTTAGCCGCTTTGCAGAGGCACCCAATCGGGGAGCTATTTATTACTAATTCTGATTACTGACATCCTCCTGCTACAGCCTGCACTACCTCACCGGCCGACGCGTCACAGAGCCTCAAGGGGCCTCTGGTCTTCCGAGCACCTGTGGTATCTGCTTCACGTGTGGTTTCCTCTTTCCTCCAAAGACTGTGAAATGCAGGCCCCTTTGCTCACCTATGTTTGACTTCCAAGTCATACCTTACTTGAAATTAAAAAAAAAAAAAATGTGCATCCTACTGTACCCCACCTTGTGCAGAAATGCAAGTTTGTTCATCTCCCTTTGAACTTGGACCCTGGACATTCACCTTCTGAAACTACATACCCATATGTAGATATATGAGGTTCACTTCAAATGCTGCTGAGGAAACCAAACAGCCTGTGTTGGTGGCTCAGGGGCATTCCCCACCATTTCCCTGCCAGGGAACTGTGCTAATCCATGATACTGGAAAGGAAAAGGGTTACAGAAGAACTGTGGCAAAGCAGGAACTCAGTTCAGGCATGTGTTATTACCCTCAATCGCATTTTTAAGTGTTTTGTATAAAAAATACATAGCCAACACTCCTGCATGGGGCCAGCGGCGGGTGCTGCGCTGGGAAGCATTGCCCGAGACAGAAGTTCTCCCTCGAAGCGCCCTCACTCCGCATGACTGTCTTCCTTATTTCGCACGCCTGCTTTAGCAGACGAGTTCCGCGCGCCGTGGCCGCATCCCCGCACACGCCGGAGCCCGGCGCTCTGGGCGGCCGGGGCTCGTGCTCCGCGCTGCTCAGGAGCGGCCCTGGCCCTCCCGGCGGCACCGCTGCGCGCACGAGGGCACCGAAGCTCCGCGACGGGGACTTGCTGCGGCGCCAGGGGCCGCGGGCCGCTCGGGGCCGCCCCGGCGCCGCGTGCCTGATGTCAGCGCGCTAAGCCCGAGCCCCAAATCTCCCGCGAGGGATGCGGAGCGGATTAGGGGCCGGGAGGCTGGCGGCGGCCGCGCTGCTCCCGGCGCCGCTCCGCAGGGAAGCGCCGCGC